>OZ010677.1:21038920-21073920 GCA_963932185.1 Troglohyphantes excavatus | reverse complement strand
CGCAGTCCAGTTTCTTATCCGTTGTACTACCACAGTGACGTGGAGAATTTATTAATAGAAGTCATGTTAAAAAAGCTTGGCAAAATAATGAGAAGTAAAAAAATTTAGTCGTAATAATTCAGTTTCCATTTAAGCAATCGGCATCAAATAATGTGGAAAACCATCTTCTTAACAACTATTTTAAGTTTGCCAGGTCGCTAATTTGAGATGGCTTGAACAGAAACAGATGATATTAGCAATATTAAACCATTCTGCACATTTTTGCGAAAGTACCATTACTTAAATTAGAGTACGTCATCGCTCATTTGCGATTCAATTGTACTCAAAGAAAAACAAGTATGTTCAAGTACTCATTTTTAAGTACCTTTTCTTTACAGTGTGTATTTGGGGGTAATTGATTATATTCAGTTGCGTGCATGAAAACAACAAAATAAAATTATTTTTATCAGTCAGCAGGAGGAATTTAATGGTTAAAAATTAAATGTATCTATCCCTAAACACAAAACATGAATATTTTAGAGTTAGAATTTTACAATACATACTACTTTGTTATTAACAATATTTAAAGAATGGGATACCAATTTATTTCAAGTTTTCCTACCAAAATCTATTTTTATCGGACATTGTTGATACACACAAATTGTCTGTTTTCTATCTCAATTCCTTTTACTAAAATCCATCTTTCATGTACTTACGATTATAAAAAGAAAACAAATTGCACACTATTATTCCCTAGGCACTACTTATAGTGTCAAAAAAAAGGCTAAAGTACTCCGTATTTTCTAATCTTCGAGGGTCTGGAATGTTTCACGGGTGGAAAGCCCGGATGAAACGAACATTCCAGCTTGTTTACCCTTAAAGTGTTTTATGTAAACTTTTAAGTGGATATAACATGTAATATGTCAAACATAAAATAGTAGAGGAAAGTAGATTAACGTTTGGAATTTATTTAATTATTATAGTTATATGAATGGTTATAATAAATATCGCCATGGAAACATGTTTTGTTTAAACTCTAAAAAATACAATTAAATAGCAGTTATAATGGAATTAGCTCTTTCAATAGAATAGGCTTTTGTTTATAATGAAAAACTAAATTGCGAATGTTTGAACTGATATCGATGAAAGCTATAAATTAACTAATAAACATTTATTTCTATGTCCTCGTAAATTTATAATTTTATGTATAACTAAATTTATAATTATGATATAATTAATTTTTAATTTGTGATGAGTTTTATTTATTTAAAACTAATTTTTAATATATTTTTATTTATAACTAATTTTTAATATATTTTTATTTATAACTAATTTTTAATATATTTTTTATTTATAACTAATTTTTAATATATTTTATTAATAACTAATTTTTAATATATTTTTATTAATAACTAATTTTTAATATATTTTTATTAATAACTAATTTTTAATATATTTTTATTTATAACTAATTTTTAATATATTTTATTAATAACTAATTTTTAATATATTTTTATTAATAACTAATTTTTAATATATTTTTATTTACAACTAATTTTTAATATATTTTTATTTATAACTAATTTTTAATATATTTTATTAATAACTAATTTTTAATATATTTTCTTAAAAACTAATTTTTAATATATTTTTATTTATAACTAATTTTGTCATTATGGTATAATTAATTAATTTTTATTTTATGATAATTTTTATTTATTTATAACTAATACTTAGTATATTTATAACTAATACTTAGTATATTTATAACTAATACTTAGTATATTTATAACTAATACTTAGTATATTTATAACTAATACTTAGTATATTTATAACTAATACTTAGTATATTTATAACTAATACTTAGTATATTTATAACTAATACTTAGTATATTTATAACTAATACTTAGTATATTTATAACTAATACTTAGTATATTTATAACTAATACTTAGTATATTTATAACTAATACTTAGTATATTTATAACTAATACTTAGTATATTTATAACTAATACTTAGTATATTTATAACTAATACTTAGTATATTTATAACTAATACTTAGTATATTTATATTTTTTATAAATATTTTTATTTATAAATAATTTTTTAATTATGGTATAATTAATTAATTTTAAATTTATAATGAATTTTAAATTTATTTTTTAAACTAATATAAAAAAATATAAATATTTATAAGCAATAAAAAAGAAGTAATAAAAAGAGAAATATGTTGTGAGAAATTTCTTTAATCATAGAAAAATTTCAATATAAATATGAATAAACACACGAAGCACACAAAAACTAAAAATTAAAAAATTAAAATGATTATAAAAAAACCCGTCTGAGTATAACAGAAATCTAGAAAATAGGTTTACACAATATTTTAAGTTTAAGAGGTATATTAAGGGGGACCCAAGCCCCAAATTCCGAAAAACTTGCTATTTTTTTTCCTTCATAAAACGATGCTAAACGTACTTAAGAAAGTGTGTACAAAATTTCAAAATAGTAAAAGAAACAGAACATATGTTTTTTTTTAGATGTTTATTTACCATTTATCATCTTTCTACATATTTTTCGTCTGCAACAATCGTCATTTACTCAAAATATTTTTTTTAAATGTTGGTCACTTTTAAAATGCTAAGGCTTTGTGAATAATTTACTTAAAACTAACTGTTAGCTCTAATATTTGTTTTGTAAACGTATGAATAGCTTTTTTAAATTAAGTTATAAATTATTTTTTTACAAATTATTAAACTTAAACATTTTAATATTTTTTGGGTTGTGAACTTAAAACAAGTTTTTGCAGAAAATTAAAGCACACATCTGCAAATGTCTATTCATGCGTCTATAGTATATAATTTGAAGTTATTTAATCAATTAAAAAAATTTAAATCACTTAAAATTGAAAGAGGAGTAGTGTTTTTTTTAAAAAAAAAGTCTATTTAAGCTAAAAAAGCAAAAAATAAAATATTAAGCAAAAAATAACAAAAATGAATTTTTTAAATATATTTTTGTTTTTTATTATTGTTCAGAAAAAGATGTTCTAATAATATTAAAAAAATTGTATTTCTGAATTCTTTAATAAACAAATTAAGATTTGGGGCTCGGGTCTCCCTTTGCATTACATAATATTGTTTCGGCATATAAGTCCATTCTCTTCTAAACCCGTTTTTCTTATGAATTAGTAGAGTTATTGTTTCTAAAATATTATGAAACTTTACCTCAAAAATGCTGATATCGGAGAAAAGACCGTTAAGGAAAATGTTCTTTTTATTTGCCCTAGACCTATTTTAAACTAATGCTAGAGACTATAACAAAGAATTCAAAATAGAAAGACTATAAATTTTATCTAAAGTGTCATAAGAAACAATTTAATGGCATTCTTTTGCAGAGAAAATTGTTCAATAAGAAATAGGCAAGTGTCAATAAAGCCGACAGTAAACTGAGTATATATATTTATCAAAATGTTTTAGGATATATAAACATATTTTAGAATATATATTCAAACTTTGTTTCAGGGTTTACATGTGCGGTGCCTACAACATTTACTGTAATAGTATGAGTAGATGTACAGAGAAACAAATGATTTATTTAACGACCTAGGATTTATGTTTCAAAATACAGGGCTAGCGTAGATGATTTATCGATTTCCAAAACACTTTTTATTTAGAAATGTAAAAAATACAAAGATGTAGGATATATGAAAAGAGGTAAAAACTGTCCAAATTTTAGGTACTTACACTGTTTAAAATAGGTATTCAAAAATAGGTAACATGTACTCATTTTTTAATACATTCGATGCTTATAATGGCTCCGAATAAAATTGAAAAAGACATGTACTTAAGAATGAGTACAATGGGTAAAAATTAATAAAAAGTGCAGATGCTAGCCTACATAAGCTGCCTTCATAAATCACTTTTAATGAATAATGACAATTACAACCAACTCTTACCGGGAATCGAACCCAGATCTGCAGGCACCGCTATCCAGAGTCTTATCCATTAATCTACCAGGGTGACATGAAGAAGCTATAAACTGAAGAAAAGTTAAAAAGGTATGCCAAAAGAATGGAAAGTAAGATAATTGGGTTGTAATAACTCAGTTTCCATTTAATCTATCGATGTCAAATAATGTGGAAAACCATCTTCTGAACAACTATTTTAAGTTTGTCAGGTCGCTTTATTAAGATGGCTTGAACAGAAGCTGTGATAAGCAATATTAAATCGCACTGCTCATTTTTTCGAAAGTACGATTACTTAAATATGAGAACGTGATCGCTCATTTACGATGCAATTGTACTAACAAAAACGGTTGTACTCATTTTTAAGCAACTTTTGTTTTACAGTGTACTACAATGTTCAATGTGTGCGTCATTGGTTACTCGGCACACGTCCAAACACATGTTCCCGTCAACGCGTCAATGTTCGTCACAGCAGCATTGATGTGTTCCTTCTGTAGGTATTGAGGGTAAATAAACTCCGTATTTCACATTTGGGCGTTCGATAAGAACTAATTTTGGTTTTTCGAAACACTTTTGTGCGGAAAAGTTGCCTCCTCTAATAAGAAGAAAAATAAGAAAAACAAATAAAAATCTGTTATCTTCTTACAATCGAGAACCATACTAAAAGTTTATAGAAATTAAAGAAATCGAAAAGTTTCGTAATTTTTTTTTTTAATATTTCTGACAACTATACGTTCGAGACTATATACTATGCTTGTTTTATAGTTCAATAAAGTTCAATAAATTAAAACATCGTTAATATTTAAATGTTTTCCGGTCGAGCAAACGTACACAGTGGGCTACTGTCGACAGTTCGTGGTCTATCCAAATGGAAAGACCCGGGAACACTGAATCGTAATTCCGAGAAGACAGTTTTGGCATTAGAGCAGTCTTATTGAGAATCTCACATCAAAATAACTGCTCAAAGACAGTTGGTACACTTTTCGAACAGTCCTTCTCATCTCCTTCGAATAGTCGATTCTGGCATTTCACCACCAAAAAAATCGCATGTCATTTTTAATGATATAATATGGATTTAGTGGTTAACCAAGTGGCCTATCCTTTCAAGCTCGTCATTTTTTTAAATTTTTGATAGTTAATATACAATGAACGTGCCCTTACTTACCCCTACTGTTGTTCGAGTAACGATTTTATTTGCACTTTCACGAGTTCCTGTCAGTGTATTTACTGTTTCACTAGGGAATCTGCAGATTCGCTAGTGCATGTGCGAAATCCAACAAGTTTCCGCACCTACACGAATCGGCCTAGTGTATCTTCAGATATTCTGTGATTTTCACACTTCCATGGTAACTTTTCCATGTATCAACTTTTCTTTGTAAATCTTATACATTTAAATAAAACATATTTTGAAACCCGATAAATCACTTAAGCCCCTGTTCAATATATCTCCAAAATCAATGACGACTTTAAATGATAACTCAAAAAAGTATTTTAATTATTTGTTCTAAAAGGATTCAGTCAGGTTCGTAGTTGAAATAACAAAAATTGCTGTATTGCATTTTTGAGAAGCATCTCTTTAAATTTTGTAAATATGCAATTTGACTAATACTTTTTTAACTGTTATTCGTTATTAAAAGCTAATATAATTTTTAAATAAGATCTATTTTTAACTATTTATATTACTCTAAAATTTATAAAATTGTATTGTTAATTTAAATATATACTTATTTACATCCCCTAGCTTTTATACATTCGATTCCTTCTACAAATCCCCTTGCATACTCTCTGAAGTAGTTAGCTGCAGACATTTCCTACTTCTTATTCTATTCACACCTGCTAACATGACGTCCTAGGATTACTAACACAACCGGTACTTGAGGGCTGCTTAGATATTCTTTATACCAGGCCACTCTTGCTGTTCACTAGATCCTTGTTTGTTCCAGGGAAATAAGATATTTTTTTATCTACTAGTTTTATAGGATCAACTACATTTATTTCTTATTGTTGTTTGGAAATAAAGATGTTTTTTAGGTTTAGAAAGAAAATATCTTTTGTGGGATAAGTTTACTGGTTCCTCAATTGAGTTATATTTCTGATTTTTTTTTAAGTACTTCTTAAGTTTTTTTACATTGTTTTGTTCCATATATTTGGTGAGGGATAAAAAATGTTTGAAATCTTTTTATATATCGGACGCTTTTATCCTTCTATAAAACAAAAAATGTGTTTCTATGCCGTAATTCATGAAAGTATTTTCTAAAATTAAAGATATATAATAAAACATAAAAAAAGTAATTGAATGTTTGATATTTTAATTTGTCATTAGTACGTGGTGGTCACTTCATATACCCCACATTACCACTTGGGATCAAGGAATTACTTTAGATCGATCAGTAGTTTCGGCGTAGCATGCACAGCGTCTTGGTATTCATTGTGGGGACAATCAAACGCACAGCGCTACATTAGTGATTGGCCGTGCAGTACCACATTATTCACAGCAACCTGCTCATCTTCACCCACGTAATATGCTTCACGGGTACTCTTCATTCGTTTCCCTGTCCGAAGGGGCTACTGTGAAGGGGCTACTGTGGTGGTCAATTCACATACCCTATACTCTCACTTGTGCTCGATTAATTACTTTAGACGGATCGGCAGAGTATCGGCGTAGCATGCACCACGTCTCGGGATTCATTAAGAGTGATAGACAAAAGCCCAAAGCTACAAATATATATTGATAGTAGCAAATATTAAAAAAAAAATTGATAAGTTTGCTATAAAATATAGTAATTTAAAAATAATTAGTATTTTACAATAGTTGTAGTATTATATGTTGCTTTTTAAAGTTTTATTTATTTTATTTTTATGATAAAATTTCAAAGGAATGCAAATAATATTAAAACATCAGACAAATTTTACTATATGATGTGCTGTATGTTTATTGAAAACTATATTAGATCACGATTTGTAAATGTTCTTTTAAATAACTATATAAACAAATGTATTTAGTTTGATAGGGTTTGATGTTTATTTAATAATGCTGAACTGACATTTTTTATAGGTCAATGAAAGTAGAAATTGTTGTTGACCATGTCTTTAAGTGGGAAGACTGGACCAATATTTTACCTCCTAATACATTATCTATTTAAATCGATTAGGTAAGACTTTTTCCACATTTTATGATAAGAAAATAGTTGTTTTAAATATTCATAAATTAACATTATCTAATTGTAACAGATATAATTTCCCCGTACAGGAACTCTTCCCAAATGGAACTGTCTTCCACCCCTTTCATTTTATTAGAACATAACCAAATGTATCCTTCCGCAAAATGTTAATCTTTGTAAACCGTTTCACTCTAATCAGAGAGCAAGTAATCCCCGGCTTGGCCGGTCACGTAAATTCAGCTCCTCATTAAATTAATATTTAAATGTTTTCAACCTGAATTCATATTTCGTAATAAGACAGAAATGCTAATCCTAGCTTGAAAGAAGTCTTGTTAAATAATTAAATTGAATATGTAAGACATTTTTCCACATTTTATAACACGAAAATAGTTGTTTTAGGTATTCGTAAATTAATATTATCTTAAATCGATTAGGTATGACTTTTTCTATGACAAGAAAATAATTGTTTTAGATATTTATAAATTAACATTATCTATTTAATCCGATTATGTAAGACTTTTTCCATATTTGATGACAAGAAAATAATTGTATTTCATATTCATTAATTAACATTATCTATTTAACTTGATTAGATAAGACTTTTTCCACACTTTATGACAAGAAAGTTATTGTTTTAGATATTCATAAATAAACGTTATCTATTTAAATCGATTAGGTAAGACATTTTCTACATTGTATGACAAGAAAATAATTGTTTTAGATGTTCATAAATTAACATTATCTATTTTACTCGATTGGGTAAGACTTTTCCCACATTTTCTGACAAGACCATATTTGTTTTAGATAATCTTTAATTAACATTATCTATTTAAATCGATTAGGAAAGACATTTTCCACACTTTATGACAAGAAAATAATTGTGATATTTATAAATTAACATTATCTATTTAAATCGATTAGGCAAGACATTTTCCACATCTTATAACAAGAAAATAACTGTTTTAGATATAAAAAAATTAACATTATCTATTTAAATCTATTAGGTAAGACATTTTCCACATTTTTTGACAAGAAGAAAATAATTGTTTTAGATATTCATAAATTAACATTTCCTATTTAAATCGATTAGGTGAGACATTTTCTAAATTTTATGAGAAGAAAATAATTGTTTTAGATATTCATAAATTAACATTATCTATTTAAATTGATTATGTAAGACTTTTTTCCACATTTTATGACAAGAAATAATTGTTTTAGATATTCATAAATTAACACAATCTATTTAAATCGATTAGGTAAGACATTTTCCACATCTTATGACAAGAAAATTACTCTTTTAGATATTCATAAATTAACATTATCTATTTAAATCGATTAGGTAAGACATTTTCCACACTTTATGACAAGAAAATTACTGTTTCAGATATTCATAAATTAACATTTTCTACTTAAATCGATTAGGTAAGACATTTTCCACATTTTATGAGAAGAAAATTACTCTTTTAGATATTCATAAATTAACATTTTCTACTTAAATCGATTAGGTAAGACATTTTCCAAATTTTATGAGAAGAAAATTACTCTTTTAGATATTCATAAATTAACATTATCTATTTAAATCGATTAGGTAAGACATTTTCCACGTGTTATGACAAGAAAATAACTGTTTTAGATATTTTTAAATTAACATTTTATATTTAAATCAATTAGGTAAGACATTTTCCACATCTTATGACAAGAAAATAATTGTTTTAGATATTAAAAAAATAACATTATCTATTTAAATCGATTAGGTAAGACATTTTCTAAATTTTATGATAAGAAAATAACTGTTTTAGATAATCATAAATGATAACGATTTAAATAAAAGTGTGTATTCAGTAATTCATTTATATTCCTTAGATTTAATAAATTTACAAGTAAAAATATAAAAATTAAATATACGTGATGGTCATTAATTGACTGTTTAACTACACCTTAAACCATTCTCTTTACTATACTTTAACTAATATGTTTGTTGCTACTAAAGCTAAGCGACTTGTTGAAAATGTACGAGAAGAAGTTTGGCGAATATATGTCACATTCGTGACCTATGCTTTTCCCTAATGCAATGAGGGGAGGTACCCTGCCTCTTGTAAACTTGGAGACGACCCCAAGAGCGGGGAAGAAGCGTGCAGAAATTTGCATAGTCTTAGGCGTGGCTATTCTCCAGGGGGGACTTTTGACCAATGGAGTGAATGACTTCGGGTTAAACAAATCGGAGGCCTGAGTGCCCACTAAAGCATTCGGACATCTTAGCGTATGGCGATCTAGGGGGTGTATTTATGAAGTTGTTGACTGAGGGTTTTGCGAGAGGGGTTTTAGAGAGAAGACCTGAGAGCGATAGTGAACGGATGCCAGGAGACGGAATGCAGAGGAGTTTGTTATAACGCCAGGCCCGAGAGAGAATGACGAGAGTTGCGATGGAATGTACAAATCCGGGTAAGACTTCCTCCCTTTTTGCCACCCAATTTAACTTATTTTAATGGTTTTGACGTGTACTGAATTAATTGTATTTAAGGAAATTGTTGATTAAAGTCTAGATCAGTTCTATTCTTAGTTATGTTATTATTGCGGCATAATCACTCATCTAATATAACCTGGGGTCACTGGGAAGTGACATTATTTGGTGTCGTGACCATAAAATTTAGTTGATTACTAATGGTCATAAGGAATTAATTAACTTTGAGGGTTTTAAGTAAACGGGAATTGATTAAATTTAATTATGGCGAGAAGAAACGCTAGACAAGCGGACCCGATCCCGATGCAAAATAGCAATTTAAATGGGCTCGCACTTCTTTCTAACACTTTTGACGGGGATAAGAATGAATGCAGGTTCTTTTTCAGCCAGTTTGAAAATATCGCTAACCTTTCACAATGGAGCGAAATTGAAAAAGTCACAATTCTGCGTAGTAAATTAAAGGGCAACGCCATTAGACTCATCACATCAGATCCCAACTTACTAGAGAGTGTAAATTATGAGGAGGTAAAAGGAGCGATAATGAATCATTTTTCGGAAGAGGAAAACCTTACTTCCAGACAGTTAAAATTTTCGAGTTGCGAGATGCGCGAAGGGGAATCGGTAAAAAACTATGCTCAAAGATTGACGGTATTAGCAAACGATTATTTATCCAGGGACGGCGAAATACCCAATGCTCAAACACAGCAGGTATTAGACAAATTAAAGGTGTCAAAATTTATCGGGGGTTTAATTGTGGAATTACAGAGGGAAGTTTTAAGGGCCAATCCGGTCACCTTTCAACAGGCATTAGATGCGGCTATTTCAGCTCAAACAGCTATGGAATCGTTCGGTATTTTACAGGCCAATTCATTTAAAATAAATTCGATGCACGCCCGGCAGGCAGAAATAAAACCCGAAAATTTAGAGGAGCAGTTTAACAGAATGAGAATAGAACAACAGAGACCTGCGATATTCTGTTTGGCTTGTGGGGAAAACTCCCACATTTTAATAAATTGCGAGGTGTACAAGGAATACACTTTTGCCGCTCAACAGTACCAAAGGAGAAATAGCGAGCACCACTTTCAGAATAGAGGTCAGACTAGGGGGGCTGGATTTCGAAGATGGCAAAGTGAAGAAAATCGTGATAGAGGCGAATCAGAGTTTGAGAGGAGAAACTGGGAAGGCCCGCCGGAAAACTTCAATTCAAGAGCTAGGGGATATCGCGGCCAAAACAGAGGAAGGGCGAACGGAAACGCTCCATTCAGAGGCAATAACATTAACCGGGATTTTTTAGGGCACGGCAGGAGAGGTCGACAATAAGAACTGTCTCCTGTAATGATAATAGGGAATTCGGAGAGCGAGAGAAATCGCCGGAAAGAATCTGCAACGTAACGGGTCAGAATAAAAATAGTGTAAAACTCCCGGTAATTAAAGTAAAGGCTGATTCTGTGGAATTTATTTGTCTACTTGATAGCGGTAGTTCGGTATCTATAATCAACCTAGAAACGTACAGGAAAATTCAGGCTATACAAAAGACTAAAAACATAGCATCCAACGTTAACATAAGAACCATAACAGGCTCAACAGTAAAGTTTTTGTATTGTGCCGAGTTAAAAATTAAAATAGGCAATAAAAGAATCAAACATGAGTTTTTTGTAACAGTGGACAATTTTTCGAATGAGTATTCAGCAATTCTTGGTTATGATATTTGCATGAAGTATAGGGTAACAATAAACTTACGCGAGGGCCTTTTAAGAATTGATGAGTCAGAGATACCTTTGGGAGAAGCTGGACAGGAGTTTTCTGGTGTTTTGGAGTCTTTTGTTGCACTAAATAGAAAATGTACGTTAAAACCGGGTGAAACTAGGATGTTAGAAGTTATTTCAAGCAATAAGGAATTAAACGACCAAGCAAAAGTGAAGTTTCAACCCAAAAACTTAAAACAAGAGATTGAAATTTGTCCTTCTATTAATGCACTAAATGGGAACATGACCCAAATATTGGTAAAGAATAATGGTGAAAATATTGTACACTTAAATAAGAAAATGAATTTGGGGCTCATACACACGAATTTTGGAAGACAGTCGGATATTCAAACAGAAAAGAAAGAACAAATTAATTTAATTCGAGCATCTAAACAGACAGAAGAGTTGAGGGAATTAGAATTTTCTTTAAGTAAATTTGATTTAAATCATTTAAAACAATCTGAGAAAGACGAAATTGAAGAGATTTTAGGTAAATATTTTATGGTATTTTCGGGATCACTCAAAACACTGGGCCATTGTGATGCAATCGTACCGGCTATGGAATTTATTCATGAATCTCCTCTATCGTGCAAACCATTTCAGATCCCATTTTCGCTCAGAAATGAAGCCAAACGTCAAATTGACGAACTCTTAGAGGCTAACATCATTCAACGCTCTCAATCGCATTGGGTAGCTCCCATACTTTTAGTGAAAAAAAAGGATGTTGACTTGAAACAAGACCAGGGCAATAAAGTTAATTCTTTCAGATTTATTTTGGATTTGAGGTTGTTGAATTCGGCTCTAAGAAAATTACCGCAAAATTTGCCCAATATCAAGGACACAATTACAGCTTTGAGTGGATTTAAATATTTTAGTACTCTGGACTTACAGCAAGCATTTTGGCAAATTGATTTTAGAGAATATAGCGATAAGGTGGGCTTTGCAACCAATTTTGGAAACTTTGAATATCTCAGACTTCCCTATGGTCTTAAGAATTGTAGTACGATATTTCAATCGGTAATGGATCTAGTTCTGAGAGATTTAGATGCAGAAGGGATAAGGTGGTTTATAGACGACATCATAATTGGGGCGAATGATTTCCAGGAAATGGTGAAGAAAATAGGTTTGGTTTTTGAAAGATTGAGAGAGCATAATTTAACATTAAAGCCTGAAAAATGTAGATTTTTCTTGAATAAAATTACCTATTTAGGTTATGAATTATCGGAAGAAGGGATAAGCCCGACGCAACAAAATATTGAAAAAATTACATCTTTTCCCAGACCAAGAAACATAAGAGAACTCAGAAAATTTAATGGCCTAACCAATTTTTACAGAGATAGCATAAAGAATTATGCAGAATACACGGCAATCTTGGAGTTATTAACGTTAAAAAATGCAAAATTCATTTGGACCGACGAACAAGAAAAAGCATTCCAAGGTCTACAAAGACAGTTTTTTGAAAAGCCCTTTCTTGTACAGGCAAATTTAAAGGAGCACTTTTATTTGTGCACTGATGCCAGCTCATGCGCGACGGCGGGAGTACTTGCTCACAATAGAGACGGAATATTAAAACCCATCGCTTACTTTTCAAAGAAGATGACTAAAAGTCAATCAAGATTACCGGCGATTGAAATAGAATTAATGGCAATTTATCAGTCGGTGTTAAACTTCAATAAATATTTATACAATACCAATTTCACTATTCTAAGTGACCATCAACCTTTACAATATTTTTCTAAGCTTAAAAACAACTCCAATAGGATCAACAAGATGCTGCGGGAGCTATCTGAATTTTCATTTGAGGTCAGATATGTCGAGGGTAGAAACAATGTTTTGCCGGATTACATCTCCAGGATCCCTGAACAAAACACAACAAAATTAGAATTTGATACGGACATTACTTTCTCAAAAACAATAGCCAGTGGAGAACAAGTTCAAATTAATAACATATCAAATGAAATTCGTGATACAACCACAGAGAGGAGCAGCAATCCAGGTAGCCTAAATATGATTAAGGAAATTTCGATGACTGACCCGTACAGTCCTTATAACAATGTGTCAGGAAATATTTTAAATAACGTTAACATTCTTAAAATGCAATTAAGTGACACTGATAATAAAAATATAAGAGATGTATTGAACAGTGAACAAGGATCTAATATGAAAAAGAAATATAAGAAATTTTACATAAACAGTAGCAATAATTTATTAATGTATAAAAGACAGATTAAAAGAAAAGGTGAATTGGAGGAATTTAACACAATTGTTTTGCCAGAAAAATTACACCTTGAAGCTGTAAAACAAGCTCATTATACACATATGGGCACACAGAAAGTTTTTGAATTTCTGAGATCAAGGTATCATTGGAAGGATTTACGCTCGGACATTGCTAATTACGTATCGTCCTGTGAAACTTGCTTGAAATTAAAGCGTAATTTTCAAAAGATATTACCTCACGGTAAAGCTGAAATTCCAAAAATGGTGGGAACTTCTTTAAGCACCGATATAATTGGACCGTTAAAAAGTGGAGAATTTGTCTTGTCAGTGATTGATAACTTTTCTAGACATTTAGAGTTATTCAGATTAACAAGCATAGGGGCCCAACCGGTAGCCGATTGTTTACTAAAATATGTGACCACTTACGGTGTTCCGGAGTCCATTTTAACCGACAACGGATCGGCTTACATTTCGCAGGCATTTCACATTCTGAACGAATATTTGGGGATAAAAATATTCCATATCCCAGCCTATACTGCTTTTCTAAATGGCAAGGCGGAATCTATAAATTATGAACTGAAGACTACGATCCTAGCATTAACAGAGGAAGGCAAGAATTTAGAGTTTGCTATAGCACTCCACAAGTCATTTTATAACTCTTCAAAACATTTGGCTACGGGATTTTCGCCGAATTTATTATTTTTTTCGAGAGATATTTTTCCCGTTTTTGACAGAATGAGGGCCACCGTCAGTACGGAAGAAATGATGAGTTATCCCGCTTACACTTCGGCGATGATTGATAAAATGACGGAAATAAAAAAGATTGCTACAGAGAATATAAATAAGGCACAAGACCGACAGGCAGCGTATGCCCTGAACAAATCGGCGAAAAGAGACCTTTTAAAAATAGGGGACACAGTTTTTCTACAAAATAATTCTAAATTCAATAAGAAGTTTAACGGCCCTTTCAAAATAATCAGAGTTATTTCCGATAATCTAGTGCAAATACAACAGATTTCCGATCCTTTGAGAATTAAAATAGCACATATATGCAGACTGAAATTATCTACACAGAGATTAGAAAAATTTTCAAGCACCAACACCCCAAACATCAATATTTCTGGTGAAACAAAGTCGTACGATTTGCGAAATCGCGCGACATAAAAGGATATGAATGATGATGTAATCCAAATGACCGGGAACGCGTGACCATCACCTTCAGGAACAAATCTAAGCTCAAACTGAGAGGTTACAAGGCGCACCGCTAGGATTACGGGCGGATTGGAGAGAAAGAAAGGGAGTTTTTCTTGGAAAAATGAGGGGACTTGGACGATTGGAGACGCCGTGTCCGGAGCGAGAGCCGGGTCATCGTGGGAACGCGCTGCTTACCCGGGGGCTCCAACGCGAAGAGCCTCTACCGCCCCAGAAGAAGAAAGAAGCGGTCAAAATAATAGAAAGCAAACCAGTTCGCGTACAAGCGAGATAGTGGTTTTTGGACGGGCTTCTTCGCCGGCTGCTGAGGAGAAAATCGAAAGGGGGGTTGAAAAGCAAAGGGGGCTAGCAGGAAGAGTGTTTTTTTTCGGTGCGAATTTCGACGGGAGAATTGGAAACGGGTGTGAATCATGTACTGGGAGTTTTGGTGCATTTTTTTTTCGGCTTTACAATAATTAACGGGCAAAATTGGTTTTGTTCTTGTTCGGGCATGTTGTGGTAGTGTAAAATGGCGTGGCTAATGTCAAAATTTAATTGACTGTGATTTTGGAGGAATTAGGGTTTTCGGATTTAAACGATGGATAAAACTGACTGGAAGGGGACTTGCTGTTTCTTTTTGATAGGAAATTAAGGGAGTGTATTTTCTTTGGGTTCTGGGGAATTAAGACCTTATTAAGTTGTTTGTGTAAATTAATTGCTTTGGTTACTGGAGTCGGAGTAGGGATTAGTAAAATTTTGGATAGGAAATTAGGTTAGTTGTTTGAGGAATTAATTTAATTATTTGAGGAATTAATTTAATTATTTGAGGAATTAGTTTATTTGCTTGTTGCTTTAATTTAATTATTTGAAGTTAGAGTTATTGTAGTTTAATTTTAAACTTAGTGAGATAGATTTAATTTTACTTGGTGGTAAATTGGTGAAGTCTGTATCCTTAATAAATGTTGATTGAAGTTAGTCAATATAGCCGTTTGGAGCCATCTTCAAACAGACGGAAGGAATCTGCGCAAATTCTGGAAGTCCCGTTGGAGGAGCAGAGATGGAAACTTGCAGGCAAGGACCCATCAACGTTTCTACAACAGAAGCAAGGTTCGGCTGTTTAGACGACACTCAACCGATTATAGAAGCAAGATAGAAGGATGCAAGTCACCGGTTTCCCAAAGTAGTTCAGGAATCGGAGCAGAGAAAATCCAGATAATTCAGCGAACGAGGGGTCGTTGCCATTCAAGATTCGAGGAGAAGGGTTACCAGTATAATCATCGCACAAGCTACATCACAAAGAGGGTCCCATTTCAGAAGTCACTGAGGGAAAGCCAACTTCGCAGAGAGAAGGAAAAGGGACCCACTTCACAAATGAAAATTCCACTTCAGAAGTCACTGATGGAAAGCCAACTTCACAGATGAAAAGTTCCACTTCAGAAGTCACTGAGGGAAAGCCAACTTCGCAGAGAGAAAGAAAAAAGGGCCCACTTCACAAATGAAAATTCCACTTCAGAAGTCACTGATGGAAAGCCAACTTCACAGATGAAAATGCCACTTCACAGATGAGAGTTCCACTTCAGAAGTTACTGATGGAAACCCAACTTCACAGATGAAAATGCCACTTCACAGATGAGAGTTCCACTTCAGAAGTCACAGATGGAAAGCCAACTTCACAGAGGAAAAGTTCCACTTCAGAAGTCACTGAGGGAAAGCCAACTTCGCAGAGAGAAAGAAAAAGGGGCCCACTTCACAAATGAAAATTCCACTTCAGAAGTCACTGGTGGAAAGCCAACTTCACAGATGAAAATGCCACTTCACAGATGAAAGTTCCACTTCAGAAGTTACTGATGGAAAGCCAACTTTACAGAGGGAAAATTCCACTTCAGAAGTCACTGATGGAAAGCCAACTTCGCAGAGGAAAAAGCCAACTTCACAGGAAAAAAAGGCCCACTTCACAGAGAAAATCCCACTTCAAAGATGGAAAAGATCCAACTTCACAGATGGAAAGCCAACTTCATAGAAGAAAAAGCCCACTTCACAGATGAAAATCTACAACTCACACACAATTAGTGAGTATAAACTGTGCTAAATCTACAACTCACACACAATTAGTGAGTATAAACTGTGCTAAATCTACAACTCACACACAATTAGGGAGTATAAACTGTGCTAAATCTACATCTCATAGACAATTAGTGAGTATAAACTGTGCTAAAAATATAACTCACACACAATTAGTGAGTATTAACGGTGCTAAATCTACAATTCACAGATAATTAGTGAGCAAAAACTGTGCTAATAATCCATTATTCGCTGTAGGGCACACATAACAAACTTTTATGTGGGACATGCCAAAAAAACTTGAAAAGCAGGTGATTATTCTCGGAGGAAAGAGAAACTGAACGCTTTTCAGAAATTCACAAATCGAACAATTACGAACATTTTCGCGATTGAACCTGACTTTTTCCAATCAGGCCACAACGGACAGTTCTGGACGTATTCGAACTTTTATCTAGAGGAATACGAGAATATGAGGCACGAACGATTTGAGGAATTTAGGTGAGATGGGAGTTTACGACCTACGAAGGAATAATTAATGTAAAAGTGGTCCAAAAATTTGTGTTTGTGGAAAAAGGAAGTGTTTCTACGTTAACTGTCAGCTCAATCTACTGTTCAATTGTATTAATTGCTAAGTGTTGACTCATTGTGTTTTTTTTTCAGACATAATTGTATTTTGCTTTATTAGTTGTGGTGGTGAAATTGGAGGGGGAGTCTAGCTTTGAAAATTTAAAGGGGGAATGTGATGTCACATTCGTGACCTATGCTTTTCCCTAATGCAATGAGTGGAGGTACCCTGCCTCTTGTAAACTTGGAGACGACCCCAAGAGCAGGGAAGAAGCGTGCAGAAATTTGCATAGTCTTAGGCGTGGCTATTCTCCAGGGGGGACTTTTGACCAATGGAGTGAATGACTTCGGGTTAAACAAATCGGAGGCCTGAGTGCCCACTAAAGCATTCGGACATCTTAGCGTATGGCGATCTAGGGGGTGTATTTATGAAGTTGTTGACTGAGGGTTTTGCGAGAGGGGTTTTAGAGAGAAGACC
Source organism: Troglohyphantes excavatus (assembly GCA_963932185.1). NCBI lineage: Eukaryota > Metazoa > Arthropoda > Arachnida > Araneae > Linyphiidae > Troglohyphantes > Troglohyphantes excavatus. Next base: position 21,056,097 of record OZ010677.1, on the reverse strand, counting down.
TGAGAGCGATAGTGAACGGATGCCAGGAGACGGAATGCAGAGGAGTTTGTTATAACGCCAGGCCCGAGAGAGAATGACGAGAGTTGCGATGGAATGTACAAATCCGGGTAAGACTTCCTCCCTTTTTGCCACCCAATTTAACTTATTTTAATGGTTTTGACGTGTACTGAATTAATTGTATTTAAGGAAATTGTTGATTAAAGTCTAGATCAGTTCTATTCTTAGTTATGTTATTATTGCGGCATAATCACTCATCTAATATAACCTGGGGTCACTGGGAAGTGACATTATTATGTTTTGTATGCCAATACAGATAAATGTGATACAGCCAATCAACGATCCCCACACACCAATTTGTGATCACACTGAATATTTAGAATATAATTGGAATGTATATAAAATTTTGTATTTAGATCTGAAATCTTGGATTTCGAATCTGTACTTCCACCAAATCACGAAGAATACGACAATCTTCAACCTCCAAAAGAAAATGGTACGAAATATGTAAATATTTTTACTCACAATTTTTTTACAATTATAAATTATTTTTACATGAAAATAGTTTAGTATAAATTCAAATACTATGTAATATTTCTGTAAATCATCACACATATGTTCTATTATATATATTTATAATGTATATTCATTCATATTCATAATTTCTGAATCATAATATTTTTAGTTAAAGCTGTATTATCTTAGTAAAAAAACTATTAATTTAATATCGTTAATGAAATATTTCACAATTAATCGTTAAAAACTGAAAAACTATCAATGATAGTGAACATTTTAGTTTTATAGTATTATGTGTAATAATGCTGACCCGAATTACGAATTCCAAAAATAAATTTCTTTTTAAAAAAAGATGCTATATGTATTGAATGACATAATATGAAAATTGAAAAAATATATTTATCTACTTTTGAAATAAATTAGACAGCTTATTTAACATAGTTTTTCCACATTTTTTTTCCCAATGAGAAATTGGACTTTGCATGTCAAAGATCGTGTTCGACCCATTTTCCCCGACCTTACCCTACTATTTGTTTGTGAGATTTAAATGCCGGTTTGACCTACTCTTGACTTAAAACAATAAATAAATAAAAAGGGATACATTAAAATTGTAGATTTTTGAAACGCTAAAAAATATTTATGATTTATACCAACAACAGCTTTCTGCTTACAGAACTTGATAGTTTAAGCAAATTCATGTTGAGTTATTTTAATACATTTTTTAAAATTTCAAGTAGGCATTTATGTTGTAATAATTTAATTTGTAAATTTTGAAATATTGATTATAATTGCAAAAGTTCAAAATTTAGTGCTGAGCAATACTCGAAAACCAACACAATAGATGGCCTTGACCGCCAGATGGTTAAATAAAAAAATTCGAAGTTAAAATCGACATAACCCTACCCAGTCTCTTTTACATCACACCCCCGGAAGGGACTGGCCATACTACTAGTCAAGAGATATAGTAAAAGAAATCAACCCATTTTCTTATACCGAATAAAAAACATTTTACAACAGCATACTTCAATGCAAAAATTGGTGCCAGAGCAATGCTGGAAAACCAACACAATAGCATGGCCTTGACTGTCAGAGGATTAAATAAAAAAAATTCGAAGTGAAAATCTACATAACCCTACCCAGTCTCTTTTACATCACACCCCAGGAAGGGACTGGCCATACTACTAGTCAAGAGATATAGTAAGAGAAATGACCCCATTTTCTTATACCGCATAAAAAACCTTTTACAACAGCATACTTAAATGCAAAAATCGGTGCCAGAGCAATGCTGGAAAACCAACACAATAGCATGGCCATGACTGTCAGAGGGATAAATAAAAAAAGCGAAGTGAAAATCGACATAACCCTACCCAGTCTGTTTTACATCACACCCCAGGAAGGGACTGGCCATACTACTAGTCAAGAGATATAGTAAAAGAAATGACCCCATTTTCTTATTCCGCATAAAAAACCTTTCACAAAAGCATACTTAAATTCAAAAATCGGTGCCAGAGCAATGCTGGAAAACCAACACAATAGCATGGCGTTGACCGTCAGAGGGTTAAATAAAAAAAATCGAAGTGAAAATCGACATAACCCATCCAGTCTCTTTTACTATTGTATGGACTAGCGATAATACTAGTCAAGAGATATAGTAAAAGAAACGACCCCATTTTCTCTTATACCGCATAAAAAACCCTTTACAACAGCAGACTTGGAACAACAACTACCAAAGAAAGCGCATGCGTTATTTCCAGCTTAAAGAAGCCGTTCAACAATTTACCAGAAAATCGAAATACTTTTGTCGGCCATGACAAAAGGAACATTGCGTGGGCTATTCGACATTCATGCACTCCCCCCCAAAAAATTCTATTTTTTGTTGTTCGACAGACCACATCATTACAGATGAGGAGAGGGATGGAAAAGCAACCATTACTTAGAAGAAAGAATGCTAAATAAATAAATGGGAATAAGACATTCTGGATTGTTCTTCGACCGCTGTAAATAAAATAGAATAAGTATTTATTTTGGCAGACAATAGACGTGAATGTCAAGAAAGCATTTTCATTAAGGGTAGATAATTCAATATAAGATATTTTACGTCCGTTAACTATTTTGATTGATAAACGTTCTGGATTTTTTTTTACGTTGCTGATCAGGATGTAAATATTTAAGTTTCAAATATTTGGATGAAGGACAACATTTAGATGAACACGAAAAAGCGTTTATTTGACAATTATAATGTTTTTGTAATTTAAATTTGTTAACTAACTTTCATGTTTATTTCTGCGAATTTTCAAGAATGTCTGTGTCGGAACAACAAGCAGGATCTTACGTGAAATGCCATTTCAGCTTATTATAGATATCCGTAATCTGCTGAAATGGCATTTCACGTAAATCCCTGCTTGTTGCTCCGACACAGACATTCTTGAAATTTCGCAGAGATAAACATGAAAGTTATCTGTAATCTACTGAATGGTCGCCAACAAAACCCTCATCAATACGTGAAGGATAAACAAATTGTTCCATTTGACACCGTGAGCCTACATCAACGCCCCCGTAAGTGCTTTGCTTTATTTAAAACTTTTACAAGCATTGGACCTTAAGGAAACCGTGCAGTTTGGAATAAACAAACATGGGTAATTTTTTTTTGTAACTTAAAACATCCAGAAATGTAATTTTTTGCTAAAATGTACATTAACGAAGTAAATTACAACAAAAAAACAGACGTCAAAAGATAAGTTTAACATTGTGTAATTCAATATTTAATTTAAAAAAAAACCATTTTACCCCCAGGACCCATTTTCCCTATCTTACCCTATATTATTTCGTAATAACCGATGTTAGTAAATGTATAAGTATTCAATTAAATATTCCGTTGGTTTTCCGTTGATATTTCTGCCATCTATGAGCAGGAGTTAAAACTTGTTTGAGTTTCGGGCATGCTAGTTAAAATATATTTTTGACAAATAACTCTAAACAAATAATTTAACATTTCTTAATTTGAGTATCATAATGCTAATATTATTATTTGTGTATCATAAATTTATTATGATTATTTGTGTATCACAATTGATGTATCTTAATTTGCGTAAGTTTAATTTATTAACGTATCTTAAACGAATTAAAATTATGCAGCAATTCTGAGAAATTTATTTAAACAAGTAACCAGCTTTCTAAATATATTTATAATAATAGTTATTAATATTATAGAAATAGTATTTATGTAATGATCTTATTTATAGGTGCTGCAACAGTTGTCCGTTTCCATGTAACAGTGTTGAGCTTGGACACCATAGATGAAGGATCAATGGTAATTTCTTATTATTAGTTGTTATATTCATGAATTTGAATTTATTATTATCACTCTAACTATTTTTAATTGTTTTCTTCATCATCTTTAACTATATTTAATTTAAGATCATGCACTGTTTATAATAATATATTGTTTATATAAAAATAAGTTTTAATAATTGGCTTTGATATTAATGTCAGATGTAAAACAGTGGCATTAATGTATTAGATTAAATCTTGAATAAAATGTGATTTTTAAATATAAATTTTAATTTTTGAATAAAGCTATTTGTATGTTAACCCACTGAGGCGTGCATTTGTATTTACCAGTTGAAATTTATTTACTAGAATTATGCCTATTTTTTTAGTCTAAATAAACATAAATATTCACTAAAAATATATCTTAATTTTTTAAGTTAATTTTTTATTGCTGCCATTTGGCATCATTGGAACCAAATTAAGTACGAGAAACTTTCATGGTGTCATTTGGCATCACTGTAACATAAAGTACACTCAAACCTGTTTTTGTGCGGTCTTTTTTTGTGCGATATTTTTTGTGCGACTTTTTTTGTGCGGTCTATGAAAATTTCAATCAAATTGGAACATAATTGACGAAGTTATCCGAGGTTAGTGGATACTATATAGTATTAGAAGGTGTGCCGGTTCTAGCGCTTTCTGGCGGAGGGCAGGGCAGGACATTTTTGACGCCATACTGACTTACCCTTCAATACTCTGTTGGCGTGCCTAATGCCGGTGACAAGTGTTACTCTTCAGTAGTGTCTTTATGGTTTCTTACGGTATTTTGTTATTTTTACAAACTTTCTGGTTGACCAAGCATTTTTTCAATTGTCAACCCATTTGGAATTATAAATAATTCATGATTTAAAATGCAATGTCAGGAGAATATTGTTCCGATATGATTCATCAAAATTTTTATAAGCGAAATAACTTTTTAATTTTAAATTATCGTTTATGTTTTAGAATATTTTCAACAAAAGATTAGTGTAAAAAAATATTCGCAACTTTAAACACTGTAATTTAAAAAAGCAAAAAATATTAACTACACAATGAACAGAAATCGTGACGGTAATATGTTTTTAAAACAAAGTTTGCCTGTTTCAAGTAATAAAATCGAAAAAAGTTGACTTTCTAACAGTTAAAAAAATAAAACATGATTCATTTATAAAAATCGTTTTATTATTCTACTCCAAAAATCATCCATTCCAAATCGTTTGCCATTTGAGTTTTAATATAGGAATTATTTTAGTGTGCAAATATATTTTCGTTAAGTTTGATGCTATCTATGTTAGGATACTTTAAAAGGTAAGGTTTCTTGATTTGAGATATATTTTTAAAAGTGTCTTGATTTAAATGTGTTTGGCGAGATTCCAAGTAGCTGCCAAGCCTCGTGTCTTGATTTCGTTCCTAGTTATTTCGCAAGGTTTGGAGTTATTTTCTAGTGATACTTTTTTTACGCGGTCCCTATCCACCGCATAAAAAAATATTTTTTAACTGTGTTGCGAAAACTACTTTTTATAGCTACTCGTAAAGTTTTGTGCAATTTTTTTTATGAGATTTTTTTTTATGCGGTCCCTATCCACCGCACAAAAACAGGTTTGACTGTAATCGAAAGAAAAAGTATATTCAGTGAAATAAAATCAGACCCTTGGTAGCATAAAAAGTAGGAATAATAATGAATTTTACAACTATATTTTCACATTTTACTTCAGACCGTGTTCCTATAACAATTTAATTTCCTAAATATAGCGGGGCCATTTTCTATTAAATATATTAAAGCAATTGTATATTGACACAAAAGTCCCTTTTTCAATAGTTCCAAATGGAAACTACGGAAATTTATGTTTCAATGTAAAAAAAAATATATAAATGCCCACTTTTAAAAATAGGTACTCAAAAATAAGTAAAATGTACTCATTTTAAGCACATTCGATGCTCTTAATAGCTCCGAATACATAAGTTTAAATTTTGAGAAATATATGTACTCAAAAATGAGTACAGTGAGTAAAACTGAATAATAAGAGCATATGCTGGTTTACATAGGCTGCCTTCATATATATCAACAATTCAATAGACAATAAGTATAGTTTCCATGATACAATAAGCATAGTTTCCAATAGACATTAAGTATAGTTTCCAATAGACAATAAGTAGTGTTTACAATAGGTAATAAGTATATTTTTCAGTAGACAATAAGTAGTGTTTACAATAGACAATAAGTAGTGTTTACAATAGACAATAAGTATAGTACAAAAAATATCAACAATTACACAACCAAGACTTACAGGAAATCTGACCCAGATCCTAAGACATTGCAATCCTGACTTTTATCCGTTAACCAGGGCGACGGGCGACTTGAAGAATATATTAAAATAATAAATGTTAAAGATGCCAAAAGAAAAGGAAGTAAAATAATTGAGTAGTAATAACTCAGTTTCCATTAAACAATCATCAAATAATGTGGAAAACCATCTTCTGAACAATTATTTTAAGTTTGCTAGGTCGCTTCGTTAAGATGGCTTGAACAGAAGCTGAGATTAGCAATATTAAATCACACTGCTCATTTCTGAGAAAGTTCAGATACTTATATTATTTGAGTACGTCATCGCTCATTTACAAAGCAATTGTATTAAAAAAAAGCGAGTAATTGCAGGTACTCAATATTAAGTATTTTTTTACAGTGTAGTAATGCCATCTGCCATCGTGCCATCTGGCCCAAAAGGTTTAAATAGCTAAATTAAATACCAAACCAAACTATAAAATTCTTATTGATTAAAACATTGATATATTTTCCACAATATTTAAAACAAAATATTTTAAACATTTACAACACTAACGGCGCACTATACATTTTTAAAGTTGTTAAAATTCGCGTAAGTAGTACAATATCATAGTATAGAAACTGCTAATTTAATACATCCCCACAAGTGTTCATAAGTCAGAATACTTATTAAATACAATGATTGATAGTTTCCTGGAAACATAAGTGCTCCAGCTTATTAATTTCTACTTGGAAATCACCTATACTTTATGATACACAACCTGTTTAATCTAAGATATGTACTTAGGTTCAGTCTGGTATGTTCTTGACACGTGAAAACTCATTACAGATCTCCCTTTATTTAATGGATCAGTAATGAAGTTTAAGCCAATCCTAACAAATGGTATGGGTGATATTGTAGAAATATTTTAGATTGAAATATCTTTAAAATTAGCAACATGTTAACGGATTTATGGGATGCATTCTAAAACTTTAACTCCGTGAGAAACAGCGCGATTGATATTGATTCCGTTCATTGGGAAATTAGACACCAATACGTGTAGAATTTTGATTTAATCTGAATAATTATAAATAAATATAAAACAAAGTAGAGTCTGTCATTATAAATGAAAACAACTAATTTCATTATTACGCTATTTTATATAAATCAAGTTGTGTTTTCTCCAAATCTTGAAATTCATATATATATTGAGATTATATGTATATATATATATATATATATATATATATATATATATATATATATATATATATATATATATATATATTGCATTATATATATATATATATATATATATATAACAATTTTTATTTCTACGCTTTTTCATAGAGATTACATAATACAAAAGAATTTACCTCAAACAAATAATATTCGTCTTTCATTTGGACAATAGAATTAAATCATAGAATATGAATGTGACAGTACAATTCTTTTTGAGTAATCTAACTTAGCCGTTGGAGATAAATTATTGGTTTCCAATCCTATAACTATTGAGTATAAATTCTTCTTGAACAAGGTATTCGTGAAATAAGGCATAGTTCTTTCTGTTGTGAATGCCTCGATATTTTATAGAAGCGTTCATGCATGAAAATGAAATAATTATTGGTTTTTTTTCAATGATTGTTGGAGACAAAAAAAATTATAATAAATAATTAAAAAAAAATAGATAAAATGTTAAATGAAGAAAAATTACTGTAACTGAATTCAGATTGTAGTTTTTTGGTTTTGAGAATAGTGAGTTATATTATGAGAATAGTTGATTTAAAATAAAATTTTGAAATTCACGAAAGTACATTTCGAAAATTCTGACTAAATCAGACTGCCTAAAAATTACTTCAGTTAAAATTACAATTATAATTTTTTGTCTAAAGACAAAATGTGTATAAATGTGTAATACATTTAATAAAGGTTTTAATATAACTTGACAGTAAAAAATCTTTTTATAAATAAAGATTACAAAAATGTAATTGCAATTTGTAAATAAAACAATTTGTAATAAACAACTGACAATTTAAAATTTAAGAATATACTGGTCGATGTTTTATTTACTAAATAAATATTTACAAGAAGCACGTTCTACAATTCTTTTTAAGAATTCTGTTCCGTTATACCATTTGAAATTATCCCGAAACTTAAATTTAATATCCAACAGACAATAAGTATAGTTTCCAATAGACATTAAGTATAGTTTCCAATAGACAATAAGTAATGTTTACAATAGGTAATAAGTATAATTTTCAGTAGACAATAAGTAGTGTTTACAATATACAATAAGTATAGTTTCCAATAGACAATAAGTAGCGTTTACAATAGGTAATAAGTATAGTTTTCAATGGACAAAAAGTATAGTTTTCAATGGACAAAAAGTATAGTTTTCAATAGACAATAAGTTTAGTTTCCATGAGACAATAAGTATAGTTTCCAATAGACATTAAGTATAGTTTCCAATAAACAATAAGTAGGGTTTACAATAGGTAATAAGTATAGTTTTCAATGGACAATAAGTATAGTTTTCAATAGACAATAAGAATAGTTTCCATGAGACAATAAGTATAGTTTCCAATAGACATTAAGTATAGTTTCCAATAGGTAATAAGTATAGTTTTCAGTAGACAATAAGTATAGTTTTCAATAGACAATAAGAATAGTTTCCATGAGACAATAAGTATAGTTTCCAATAGACAATAAGTAATGTTTACAATAGGTAATAAGTATAGTTTTCAATTGATGATAAGTATAGCTGTCAATAGACAATAAGTATAGTTTCCATGAGACAATAAGTATAGCTGACAATATAAAATAAATATAATTTACAATTGACAATGAGTATAGTTAACAATAGACAATTAGTTCAGTTTACAATAGACAATAAACAATTTACAATAAAATATCATAAAAAAGTAACAATTTTGTTGCTTTTTTTTTAATTTTGTTTATACCTGATATGAAACTCGAACGATTTTATTTAAGAAAGGTACAGTAGTACCGCTTCTATTTATTTAACAAGTTCCATTTTCAAAAGAAATGTCTAGAATTATTTAATACAAAAAGTTCCTGTCAAGCAGTGTATAATTCCGTGTCATTTACTAATTTCATTTCGTTATTTACTTTTAAAAATATTTATATTACACATGCATTAATATGCGAATATTAATTAAAAGTAAAAACTGATTAGTTTTAAATTACTAGTTATTATTAATTTTCATGTCTAAGCTGTTATCCTGAAATAAATCACTTGGAAAGATTTCATTTCATTTTATCTTAGTTTATCAATTGAAAATAAATGCTTTTAATGACAATAAAATATCTTATTTATACTTAAATCTCTTTTAGAATGTCATCTTTTATAAAAATGAATGCAATAATCTTATGGATGATTTAATTATGATAAAATAAACATATAAACGTCAAAACTATTCTTACGACTAATTAAATTAATAAAAATTGAAGGCATTAAATTTTGAAAAATGATATCATTTTTCATACAACTTTCAATGCTGGAATTATCTCGCAAATTAACTTAGTTTCGAATAAAGAAGCAATCAAAATTAGTTTTATGGTAATTTTTCAATTAATGGTACTGTACTTATTCCAACGTTAAACGTATTATAAATATCACAATAATTTTATTAACCGAGCATAGGTATCTGTTTTAACTCAACCTTTTGGCATTTCGTCTGTTTATAAGTTTGTTTCTTACGCAGTCACGACCAAACGCGTTGTTTTATTTTCTTCAAATTTGACATAAATGTTCTTTGAAGTTACTAAAAATCGATGTATATGTTGTTTTAAAGGATTTTTTGTTTTTCCCTCAAGGTTTACTGTTCCCAGAACAACTAGTTTATTTGATAAAGATTTAAGTTCATAAGCTGCTAATTGGAAAAAATATATACACTAGTTTTATTATTATCAGAATTTATTAAACGGATCCAAGTGAAACAATATAATTGATGCTAATTTTTTTTTCTTATAAATGGAAATAAATATCAACAAATAAAATTCAGATAATGGCAATGGAATGTGATCGAAAAAAAAAATAACAATAATTTTATGATGATTACGCAAACGTTTCAGAAAAGGTCACTTACATTTTTAGAAATAAAAATGCTAATTTTGAAAATAAAATATCGTTTAAAGAATGTTAATGATCCTTGATTTCCTTTTCAGAATGAATGAAAAAAAAATTAGAATGCTGATCGCCAATGTATAACTTTGTTTAATGCTCATTTAATGTAAAAGTAAAAAGTTTTTAAATAATTTTTTAAAATGTAGTTAAATACAATAACAGTTATATAGCTATTGTAAATGACAATTATACATTGAAAGGGATTCGGTACACCAAAATTTATTTTTTATAATTTGAGATAAAAATAAATATATTTGGAATGATTATATGTCAATTATTCAGGAAAAAAATTTTGAATAAATGCATTTGTGAAATCCCTTCGAATGTTTTAAAAAATTCAGTTTTTTTAAATGTTTCGAAGATTTAAAGCATTTTTTAAAAGGATTCTTCTTTAGATTCTTTTGTCGAATTTTTTTTGTAAACAGTATTGATATTTGCTTAATAACTTCAGAGATCAAATTTTGTATGTGTTTTAGTTTATTAGAAAAAATAAGTGAAAACCCAGCTATAATTTCCAAAAAAAAACACTAATTCTTAAATATTTTAATTTTTAAAATAAATTGTTTTTAATATTTTTCTAATTGCAAGACTAATTCTATTCCATTTACTTCTATGCTCACGCAAAACATGCTGATCCAGAAATATTTGTTTTAATACCCAATCCACACAAACTTTCCCAAAGAGCATTAAAGTATTGTACCGTTTATCCTCATTATATAAATATTATACAAGGTGGCAACAACATTCTGGAAAAAAAGTTCCCTGATATTTCCCTGATTTCCACGATGGTGTCACAAAAATTTCCCTGATTTTACAATTATATTAAAAAATGTTGCAATACATGCTTTGTATAGAAACATAGTATCCACGCTGCAATGATCCAATAAATATATTACATTAAATTTAAAAAAACCTGAAAATATGGAAATGCGCATAATCATGCTTTTTTTTTTAATTCTTTTTCAGAACTAAAAGGAAATATTGACAACTAAATTTCCCAGAATAGAGGGCATAATAGACAATAATTGCCGTTTTAATGATCCAAATTTGAAAATTTCCCTGATTTTTTTTGTGAAATTTTGAAATATTCCCTGACTTTTCCAAAATTAAAAATGTCCATAATAATCCCCTGATATCCCGGTTTTCCAGGTTATGTTACCACCCTGTTATATTTGCTATTATTATTACAATTATATATTTGAGTTTTAGCATTTTAATTAGATGTAAGTTTATAAAAACTGCAAGCTGATATAAATAGATATAAAGATTTCAGTATTGCATGTGGCACATGTGATAAAAAGTACAAAAAAATTACAATATGATTAATTTTTATCCAATCGTTTTAAAACTTTGAGAAAACATGCTGGGGGTTCAAACAATATTATAAATCAATAAAAAATTGATTTTTTTTATCGATTTTGGTGTACTGGAATTGAAAATTGACAAAAGAAATATTATGAAGGAAGTGATTTGAGAGTTCATTGGATGTTTTTGTATTAATAACAAAGGCCAAATTCCTTCCAGAAGGATCTTCCAGAAGAAATTTTGTACATAAAAAAATCAATTTATAATTTTTTTTCTTGAAAATTTCTATATATATATAGAAACAGATATCCTTTTAGAGTACATGGGTTTTTCCGGAATGGAAAAATTATGGTTTTTAAATGAGATATGTCAAAAAATATTACTTAAGAGCCTAAGACAAAAATTTCTTTGCGGCCATCTTTGATCCGCCATTTTGGATAGGAACGCACTTGAAAAATTAGGGGACTTTTCAGGATATGTTCTACACATATCTAATCCTGAAAATTTTATCTAATTAGGAATATGTGTCAGATCGACCCTGTTTTTGGCTTAAATTTACTGGGCAATACCTCATGCAGCAGTTGATTTTAAAGACGTTTCATGTAAAGGAAACAGTTTTTGTAATATTAGCATTACACTGTTAAAAATTATTACGACCTTGCACTAAACTTTGGTACCCATTTAGCTGCAACCAACAGTTGGTGCTTTGTTTCACCATTTTACGGTGCTACCACGGATGGTTTAGTGGTGAAACGTTGTACAAAAACTCATAACGTTTCATAAAACTCTAAATTCAAGTTTCATTAGTATTTTTGGAGTAGTATTATTGTAGCAAAGATGGCAACCCTCCGATCGCAAATGACAACTTGTCACCGATCGAGTTCGAATTAGGAATCCTCTGATTCATAGCTGAACGTCTTTATTTACTAGTCCACGGAGACCTATGTTCGTCGTTGTCTTTCTTGGAGGTACTTGTTGATATAGCGACAGCGAAAATTCGGGATGCAGTTAAAGAGGTTGAACCAATTATCGGTGAAGCCTCTGCTTTTTTTTATAAAGGGTTTTGGTTCAACCTAGATTCCCTCATAATAAGGTACAGACCTCTGTTTTGCACCAAAATATGGTACATCTTTGAACTGAAAATTTTTTACAGGGTCCTTATCAACTTAAATGAACCAACATGTCCATTTATTTTATATAAATGTGAATAAATCTCCAATCTGTGCAAACAAAAAAAATTCTAGACTTATGTGGCAGACATCTTTATGTCTCAGAGCTGGCAGGATTACCGTTTGAGGCTGCCAGGGAATATGACGATGAACATGATGTAAACAGAGAGGGTTCGATTCCTGGTCGTAATTGTTGAAATTTATTGAAAGTGATTTATGAAGGTAGCTTATGTAGGCTGAAATCTGCACTCTTTATTCATTTTTACCCATTGTACTCATTTTCAAGAACATGTCTTTTTCAAAACTGAAACTTATGTATTCGGGGCCATGATCAGCATCGAAAGTTATCAAAAATGAGTACATTTTACTCATTTTTAAGTACCAATTGTTAAAAGTGTGCAAATGATTTTTTTTCTAGACTTATGTGGCAGACATCTTTATGTCTCAGAGCTGGCAGGACTACCGTCTGAGGCTGCCAGAGAACATGACCATGAAGTACAGACTTCTACCGATCAACTGGCTCAAGAGAATGTGGAGCCCCGATTCCTTCTTCAAAAACGCGAAGAGGGTCACGTTCCAGGAGATGACTATCCCCAACCATTATATATGGTTGTACAGCGATAGGACTATCCTCTATATGGTGAAGTATGTTTTAGAGATATTTGACTAATTATTCATATTATATTCTAACTTGTTTAACGAACGGCCAAATCAATAACAAATTGTAAAGAGTATTCTTATAATAAATTAAAATTATAATATTCAATAACTATTTCTAATTTTATTTTGCATGTTTTTCTTATATTATATTAGAATGCGTTGAAAATTAAAAAAAAATTTAATTAATTTATAAAATTAGTTTACAATAAAACTTTTTACAAAATGTTTACGAAATATCACAACAAGTATTTTTTAGTTTTAGTTTAGTCTGAAAATTTGGCGATCTCTTGTCAGAAAGCTCTAGCCAACTGTTAATAAATAAGTTGAATGCTTGTCGTTAGTCATTGTCTTTAATTTGAATGCATATCGTTAAAGATAAGTGTTTTCAAATTTTTATTAATTTTAAACTATCAATAAAATATAATCGTATGTCTTCAAAAAGTAAAAATCTATAAAAAAAATTATTTTATTATCATATTTATGTTATATGAATTTAATATTCTTGAACCCTGGAAATTCTACATGGAATCTACTGAATAAATCCAGATTTTTTACTAGATTTCCACACTGTAAAAAAAAGGTACTTAAAAATGAGTAAATGAACCTACTCGTTTTTCTTTGAGTACAATTGCATCGTGAATGAGTGACGGCGTACTTAAATTTAAGTAATTGTACTTTCTCAAAAATGAGCAGTGTGATTTCTTAACAAAGCAGCCTGACAAACATAAAATAGTTGTTCAGAAGATGGTTCTCCACATTATTTAATGTCGATTGCTGTAATGGAAACCAAGTTATTACAACTCAATCATCTTATTTCCCATTCTTTTGGCACACCTTTATAATATTTCTTCTATTCATAACTTCTTACGTCGACCTGGTAGAACAAGAGATAAGGCGCTGCAATGCCTTAGGATATTGGTGCGATTCCCGGTAAGTCTTGGTTGTAATTGTATATATCTATTGAAAGTGATTTCTGAAGACAGTTTATGTAGGGTAGCATTTTTACTCATTGTACTCATTTTTGAGTACATGTCTTTTTCAAAAATGAAACATGCATTCGGAGCTATGATAAGCATCGAAGGTATTCAAAAATGAGTAAATTTTACTTATTTTTGTGTACCTATTTTTAACAGTACACCTATATTTTATTGAAAAATCCCTGATCATTTCCAAATTTAAAAGAATTATATCGCGATATAGTGTAAAAATATAATACATTCAGGTATAAATTAATAGCAATATCAACACAATATTTAATACTTAAATTTTTTAAGGTATGTTATAAAACTATAAAACTATATTATAAAACTATAGCAAAATCAACACAATATTTAATACTTAAATTTTTTAAGGTATGTTATAAAACTATAAACAGAATACTTGCATTAAAACAACTTCAAAATGTAGGTATTGTTTAATCTTTTAGAGGGATAAAGGTAAAATAAGATTGTTAAACAATATAGTAAAACACGAACTATTGTAAAATGTAAATGTTAATTTAAGTGTACACATATTTATATTTGAGACGTGTAAAATCCACTCAAAATCATGTAGACACAATAATCATTTCACGCTACGCATCACTGTTGAGTGGTAATAAAATCAACAGTTTTGTTAATTTAAGTGTACACATATTTATATTTGAGACGTGTAAAATCCACTCAAAATCATGTAGACACAATAATCATTTCACACTACTGGAACTCTACTTTCCCATTACACACTATTGGAATATAAATATATTTGAGACGTGTAAAATCCCCTCAAAATCATATAGACTCAATAATCATTTCACACTACGCATCACTGTTGATTGGTAATAAAATCAACAGTTTTGTTAATTTAAGTGTACACATATTTATATTTGAGACGTGTAAAATCCACTCAAAATCATGTAGACACAATAATCATTTCACACTACGCATCACTGTTGAGTGGTAATAAAATCAACAGTTTTAAATTACTATACAATAGAAAACATTAATTCACAATGAAAACTTAAGAAATAACTAAAATGTATGGCACTCGTTAGTGTCTGAAACTGCAATGTTAAAAATAGGTACTCGAAAATAAGTAAAATGTAATCATTATTGAGTACGTTCGATGCTTATAATGGCTTTGAATACATAAGTATCGATTTTGAAATAGATATGTATAAAAAAATAAATACAATGTGTAAAAATGAGTAAATATTAGTAGATGCTTGCCTACATAGGCTGCATTCATAAATCGCTTTCGATAATTATAGATAATTACAATCAAATCTTATCGCGAATTAAACTCAAATCCTCAGAACCACTACCCAGCGCCTTATCCGTTAAACTACCATTGCGAGATTAAGATGTTATAAACAGAATATGCGTTAAAAAAGGAGTACCAAAAGAATAGAAAGTAAGAAAATTCAGTTGTAATAACTCGGTTTATTTAAGCAATCGACATCAAATAATGTGGAAAATCATCTTCTGAACAACTATTTTAAAATTCGTCTGGTTTCAGTAAGATGCTTAAACAAAAGCTGAGATTAGCAACATTAAACGACACAGCTCATTTTTGAGAAAATACGGTTACTTAAATATGAACACGTCATCGCTCATAATCAATGAAATTATACATAGAAAAAAACGAGTAGGTGTAGGTATTCATTTTTAAGTATCATTTTGGTATAGTTTAATAGTTAGGAATATTCATTTTCAAAGCCTTTAGTTCGTATGAACCTTAAAATGAAATATAGAAACTGATAGTATGTAAATAATATTTAAATTTACATTTGGTTTTATTATTACTTCTTTGAGTTCGTTGACCTAATATAAACAAAAGTATTAAAATATAAAAAAAATCTTCGAACTTCCATTATCACATAATTTATGTGCAAGTCATTATAACAAGAAAATGTATTCGAAAACTGATTAATGGTAATTATAGTTTTTCTTTACGAAACAAGACATTCTTTTCACGAAAGTGTTAATCATTAATCAGGAGAAAAATATACATAAATTGCTTTATTATCATAATTTCTGCTTTTTTGTACTTTTTATTAACTTGGATGATAAAATAAGAATACAAATTTTCTTTGTGGTATTTTTTCAGTCCAATTACAGCTTTCAATTCGTGGTTAGTGTCTTCTTTTAGTATTCTAGTTTTTACACAAAAATCACAGACTAATTAATCCCTTTTTTGCGTTTAAAAAATCCGATTCTGTTGCTTCATATTCTCAAAGCACTAACATAGATATTTTTTTTTAGAATAAAGACAAATTTTGACACAATTTGTATGTTTTCGGAGAGGAAACGAATTATAAAGATTTTTTTATACTTTCCCATAAATTGGAACATTACTTTTTTATGATATGGATCATACCTTTAAATAAAAAAACTTGATTGGATAAATTAGAACATGTGTAATAATTTTTTTGGGATATTCTAAATAAATAATTATTAAAGTAGAACATGCGTAATAATTTTCTTGGAATATTCTAAATAAATAATTATTAAATTAGAACATGTGTAATAATTTTCTTGGAATATTCTAAATAAATAATTATTAAATTAGAAAATGTGTAATAATTTTCTTGGAATATTCTAAATAAATAATTATTAAATTAGAACATGTGTAATAATTTTCGTGGAATAATCTAAATAAATAATTATTAAATTAGAAAAAGTGTAATAATTTTCTTGGAATATTATAAATAAATAATTATTAAATTAGAACATGTGTAATAATTTTCTTGGAATAATCTAAATAAATAATTATTAAATTAGAAAATGTGTAATAATTTTCTTGGAATATTCTAATAAATAATTATTAAATTAT
>OZ010677.1:20733920-21033920 GCA_963932185.1 Troglohyphantes excavatus | reverse complement strand
ACCTATTAAACTAAATGTTTTTCTTTCAAATTTCTTAATGAAACCTGTAAAAAACATTCAAATAAACATACAAGAAATCTTCAATTTTGAAGCATTGAAATTCTTAAAGGGAAAACGCAGATTTTCTAAAGGTTTTCCGCAATAAATTTAGTTTTTTGTTTCAATTTTCTAAAACCTTCAATTCCACAATTTCGACGAAAGTTTTACATTGACTTTATTTGCTGGGCCTCTGACTGACTTCAGGTGTGCACCGTTTCAGTGTCGTACACAACGGACGACCTTCTGTTCGACTGGGAGCAGGAAGTGCCGCTGGTGGTGGACGACACCATCGAACTGCCCCAGCACAACCTGGTGGACACGTCGCTGGGAGACTGCACCAAGCAGTACTCAACAGGTGAGTCGCCTCAAATTATTAACTTTACAATGCAGGGAAGTGACTAAATTGTACACTGTTAAAACTAGGTATTCAAAAATAAGTTAAATGTACTCATTTTTAGTACATTCGATACTATCATACCTCCGAATACATAAGTTTCATTTTTGAAAAAGACGTGTACTCAAAAATGAGTAAAATGAATAAAAGAAGCAGTTGCTTGCCTACATAGGCTGCCTTCATAAATCACTTTCAATAAATTTCAACAATTACAACCAGGATTTACCGAGAATCGAACTTAGTTCGTCTACCTGATGTCGTCCGCAACGAAGTCCAAAAGGCCTTATCCGTTCAGTAGAAGTAAAGTAAACCGAAATAACGTTAAAAATGCGTGGCAAAAGAATGGAAAGTAAGATAATTGAGCCGCAATAACTCAGTTTCCATTTAAGCAATCGACATCAAATAACATGAAAAACCATCTTCTGAACAAATATTTCAAGTCCTCCAGATCGCTTTGTTAAGGTGGCTTGAACAGAAGCTGATATTAGCAATATTAAACACCACGCTGCTCATTTTTGCGAAATACGATTGCTTAAATTTGAGTACGTCATCACTCACTGACGATGGAATTGTACTAAAAAAAACCAGTACGTTCATATACTCATTTTTAAGCACATTTTTTTACAGTGTAGTCGAGTACTAGAGTGGCGCAGACAGGGGTAGGATCAATGGTTTCTGAATATTACATTGAAGATTCAAGAGCCTTATGTATTTTCCTATTGCATTCTAAATCATATTTAATCAATTAGATTTTGAAATTTTTAAGGTAAGAAACAACTTTTGACAATCAACAGCAGACTCAATGCTCATCATGGTTGTCCATAAGGCAACGTGATAAAAAAATTTGATGTTTTATACATAAAATTAATTAATTGGCATATTCTTTTACATTTACAAATAACTATTTACTCGTTCTACTTAAGAAATAAATATACATAAAATAACTTGCCATTTTCTAACACTCAAACTAATATCAACTAGCATTCCCATGCGATAATTATCGCATGAAAAATTAAAATAAAAAGTTTACCGGTCTGCCCCTAGATGGCAGCATGATCAACGGCTTGTTTAAAATTAATGTCTTAATGAATTAATATAAACGCATTTTTTTTTTAAATCTTTAAAATTCCTGAGACAAAAGTACGATTTGTTAATGCTCCGGGTTATTCCCTTTTTATTATACCTCATATGTTAAGACCCGTTGTGTGTGACACCCACCAAAGGGACATTTACTACTGAACTAATATATATGATTGACAAGCCATATGAGGACAACTTTTACTAATTAAAATTACATTATTTAAATAATTCCATAATTCTCATGAACTCCTTATATAAGGGGGGGGGGGGGATTTTCACTATTGTAATTTAAATTTATAACTACATTTTTCCATATCCTCTCTATTCCAATATATAATCTTTTAACTCTACAAACAATTTGTATGTAAACACTCAATATGTTTACTAAAGTTTATGATTAGAACAGCTCCGAACCTCAGTATGACAATGATGGCGAATTAGCGAAGTAGTTGATACGTTTGTCCCTTCGTGGCAGCACGCAAGGGAAGCAAACAGCAAGTTTGAACACCCTTCCCCTACTGCATAAAATGCTCATAAATATATATGAAAATAATTATATTTTCCCTTTTGAATGCTTTATTAGACTTCGATATGCAATTAAAAAAAACTATTTATATCTGAAGTGGAATTCATGGAAAATGAATTCAATTTAATTCTAATAAATAAAAAAAAATCAATTTTCAATAAAAGTAATCTTCAAAGAAAAGTCACGATCAAGTAACTTTGACTTTGGCTTTGCTACTTGAAATTAATTTTACGCTGTCGACGAACAAAGAAAGTTGACGAAATACAAAAAATAGCTAATTAAACATAATTAATTTCAGATAACTAAACATGCTCTAGAAAAAAGTACGAAAAAATAAAAAAACTCACTGAAAACTATAAAAGCGAAATAAACGTGTTAATAAATTTATCAAATTTATCTGTTCTTTTGATCAGTGAGCGAAAAAAAAGTATTAATCTAAAAAATACTGCCGAAGTTTTCAAAAAGAAATGGCATAATGAAATCTATTCAAATATATTTAGAGATGTTTATAAATATATATATACAAAGCTTTTAATAATTATATCTTTTGTACTCTAATTTCTTATGAGTTTGTAAAATTTTGAATTAAACTTGGTTAAGCCTAGTTATCGAAATAAATATTGTTACCTTCACATTAAAGTTAACAGATTGGGACATATGATTGCAAAAAACGCAATCATATGTCCTATGCAAAATCATTGGACATGTAATGATTGTGCAATTGGACATGCAATAATTGTGCATTTAGCCATCGATATAAAATATTATAATGATCTTTTGAGCATTTGAAGGCCATTGACGAGAAATTTAAACAATATTTTGATTATTCAAAGTTTAGAGGATTTAGAAAATGTTTTGGCAATTTATGGAAACTAAGAAATTTTTATCAATATTAAAAAAAATATATATATATTTCTAAAGACAATTTTAACTCAATGTTCTGTTATTTACTATTATAATTAAGAACCATATGTTCTAGATTACATATTAAATTAACATTTGGACGTTTGTGACTATTTTGAGTACCCACCTCACTCTTAAACTATTTATAATTGGGCAGGTTGTCTGCCAAGTAATATGTCACAAATATCCGAAAATGAATTAATACCATTTTACTCCCCTACATTTTTCATGCCTACGCTTGCCGTGAGAAAGTTGGCAAATTCCTGTAGACTTGGCAAAATCACAAACCCAGTTGGCAAGCTTTTGAAATATTTGTCTTTTTTTTTTAAGTGAAACTTCTAGCTTAATTTTTTTAAAAAGCCAAATGTTTCGCAAGTTTGCCAACTTGGTTTGTGATTTTGTAAAGTCTGCAGAAATTTACTAACTTTGGAGGAGCAAGAGAACAACTCTTCCTCCCCGCTTAGCGAAAGCCCCGTAACTACCCAATTTGTAAACTAGCCGCTGTCATCAAAAACAAAAATACCTATGTACATTACTGTGAAAAGAACAGAAAGTTATTAACCATTCGTGTTAAACAAACTTAGGACAGGACTGAGACTATAAAGAGATCAAGTTCAATTTGTTCTGCTTTGACTTATCGTTTATCGATATCTACAACTTCACGAGCTTTTTTAAAGTTAAACTACTTAGCTTAATTTTTTAAAAAGCCAAATGTTTCTCAAGTTTGCCAACTTGGTATGTGATTCTGCCAAATCTACAGGAATTTACCAACTGAGGGAGCAAGTGAACAACTCTGTCCCTTCCCCCCCCCCCCCCCATCCTTGTCGAGGGACGTATAACCACCCGATTCGTAAACTAAACGCTATCATCGAAAACACGTATGTATATTACTATGAAAAGAACAGAAATTTCACCATTCGTGTTAAACCAAACATAGGACAGGACTCAGACTACAAAAAGATCAAGTCCAATTTATTCTGTTTTGACTTATCGATATCTGCAACTTGATGAGCTTTATCACAACATAAATAAACCTTCTGGGACGCATAATCACCTAATTATCAAAGAAAAAAAACTTTATAAATTGCAGATATATCGACGTATGGGAAACTCCACAAACCGTGCTCACTTCTTGAAAAACCAACATGATGGTTATTATGGTCTATTTGATTCTTAGCCTTCCAAATATCATATTCTTAATTTCTCTTTAGGTAACTTCACATGCATCCAGGTGATCTTCACCCTGAAGCGCCGACTCGGCTACTACATGTTCCACACGTACATTCCCACCTGCCTGATCGTCATCATGTCCTGGATCTCCTTCTGGATCAAACCCGAAGCGGTGCCGGCGCGGGTGACCCTCTGCGTGACGTCCCTCCTCACGCTATCCACTCAGCACGCGCAGTCCCAGAAGTCCCTCCCCCCCGTGTCCTACATCAAGGCCATAGACGTTTTCATGTCCTCCTGCACCATCTTCGTGTTCGCCTCCCTCATGGAGTACGCCATGGTCAACATCCTGCTGGGGGAGGGACTGGACGAGACCCTGGACGAGGACGGGAACAAGTTGCCGCAGAGGAAGCAGACGCATCCCGCCGTGTCCACTAAACCGAAGATGTTGCTCGTGTCCACTCTGCAGGTATACAGGGTGATTGCACACATAAAAACACACCCCAATTTTGAGAAAGCGACATCTCCGCAACTGAACAACTTGGAGCTCTAAACGTTGTGAGGGTGGGTGTTCTGAAGTTTCATTTGTTTGGCGAGAGATGTCGCTGGGGGCGCTTCATTGCAATTCAAGAGTTTGTTGTCATTTCGCGTCTAGATGGCAACCGCACAGCAAAAGACGTTCTGTGTCATTCAATTTTCTAATAATAAATTGGTTATCGCCATAAATTCATTCGGAGTAGGTGGAGCGTCGTCAGGGCCGCCTTTAAGAACAGCAGGTGCTGGTGAACGGCCCCTTTAGTCCTCCATATAAACTAATGAAAAAGTTTAAATAAAAATTACGTAACTTACTTGTCAAATTATAGATTAAATCAAGCGAGTTTAAATTCATGTCAATCGAGCTATTTGTCACGGATGTAGGGTTGTAATTGATTACTCTAAAAGAGTAGAATTGAGTTTCTATCCTGATACCCCCTGTAGGTAGTTTTAAAGGCGTTACAAGGAAAAAATTAATTTATCTAGCATTTCCATTTGGCGAATTTTTTTCTAAACGGGGTCCTGTGCGGTGGAGCGCGTTGCACACCTGTAAGGGCGATCCTGAGTGTATTATGTTAGCTTTGTCAGTTTGGACGAAAATACTTACATTTGAAGTGGCAAAAGTTATTGTCGAAAGTGTGATAAAAAACATCTTTATCCAAACAAATGTATCTTCAGAACGTCCTCCTCACAATGGTTTGTAGAATGACAACTCTAAGTTGTTTGGTTTTGGAGATATAACTTTTCAAAATGGGGGTTTTCTCTTGTAATCACCCTACTATAAACCCCCAGTTACTGAGGTTGTCGATAACATTTTGTAGTTGAAAAATAATTAGTTACATATCCTAGAAATACAGATTTGGATTTCCCTTAATGTAAAGCTATTGAAGCAAAGCTAACAATGAACTTCAACGTGGAAGCACGGTCCTGTAGAAAACACGTATTTAACCTTTATGTGTGCGCTGGGACAACTTGTGTCCCATAGAGTATGGGACACTTTCAAACTATGGTATGGGGAAAGAATTTTTAAAACGCGTGTGATCTGAAGTATACTGATTGAGGCATAACAGGTAATTACATCTGTTCGGACAGATGACATTTGGGTAATGCTTTCTACATTCGGTTGAGCTTTTCGGTATTTTGACACCTGAATGGCCCTATCTCGAATCAGCGTGCTTTGAGAAAGAATTATTAATGATCCCTCCGTCAGATAGTTACACGCCTCTTATTGAAAGGCAAGTCGTCCCTCAACAAAGCTTTGAGAACTTCTTTTCCTGCCTTTCCCAAAACGACATCCCCTCCCCTTTAACACTGTAAGGAATTAGCCCAGAGCCAGTGCAACTTTTCTGTTACGAAGCCCACGTGAAAAGGTTAAATAAATGATTGTTTTATGATAATATATTCAAACTAGATATGTTTAGTGATTAGTGATGGATTTAAATTTTTGCAATCCATTCAAACTCACACAGGTTTACCACCCTCATAAACTCATATATAAAGCATTAAATTGATTCGAAACTTATAAACTTTAAATACTGTATTACATATATCCAAGATGTAATGTAATCATATTTACCAATTTTGTAGAAGCGGACAAAATTCAATTACATCAGTGAGTTTGCACCATACACTTTATTCAAAAGATTATTTTCGATCCAGGAAAATTTTAATAAACTACGAAAAAAAAATTGTAAAAATAGTTAATTATACTTCTGTAGTATAGAGCAAGCGCGGATCCAGGTGGGGGGTAAAGGGGAAATTACCCCCCCCCCCCCCCTAACATCTAAGATTATATTTTCAAAAGTCACCTTAGGCAATGAAAAATTTCAAACTAAGGGGGTCAAATTTGGTGTTCATGATAACAATATACTGTATTACCCCCCTTAACAATAATCTCTGGATCCGCCCTTGGTATAGAGGTGATAGAAAACGAAAAAAAAAAAAAATTACAATTACCATCTATGTGGTTTCACCTCGAATTATACAAAAAAAAAATTAGTTTATAACTTAAATTATTTTGAAAAATTACATTATTGGATTACATTCAGAAATGAACATCACGTAAAAGTCATAATTACCATTTCTCTGATTTAGAATAAAGGCGCCCAATTACTTTCAGTTACTATCCTCAAGTAATTGGTCAACACTGACTTTCAGTCAAACTAGTACTGAGTGATGAAACTTCTTATTTAAAAAAGTTCTTAGTTTTATTAATTACAATTTTTCTTACAATGTCGATTGAAAATAGTATTAAATTAAGTGAGAACTATTTTATGAAACTTCACAAATAATTTGGACCTCCAGTGGATAAAGGCATTCAGATAGTAATCAGAGGATTGCTGAGTCGAGCCCGTGCAATGGACTTGACAAAGAAAAGTAAAAAAGTAGTGATCTTGCGATCGGAGGGTTATCAGCTTCGCTACAAAATACTATAAAGTCGTCCAAAACATCCACCAAATTATACTTTTGTGTATTCGGCACTGGTGCTAAATAAATCTATTCGGGGATCAATGTCCTGACGCTTATTGAAGTTGCGTCGGGTGCCAGCTCAGATGTTGTCCTCGTCATCTGACCATGGTGTAAAATACGAGGCATCGTTCCCAGATATTTCCCTTTAGATAGGCACCGAATCGTCGCCAATAGCCCACTGTTCAGCTTTAGTGCGACGTTAATTAACCAAACCAAATCAAATATAATTTTATTATCTTTAAATTAATATAGCGTTTGAATATGCTGCATAGGTCTTAGAAGTACTTCCTAGTTTTGGATGCAAGTAAGTTTTTCATATTTAAATAAAAAATTATTAAAAAAAATTGCATTTGATTTTTTTTTTAATATCCTAGGGACTGGTGCACGATAAATCTGATCGGGGTCCAAAGTACCGACGTCTATTGAAGGAGTTGGGTGCCAGTTCAGGTGTTTCCTTGTCATCTGACCATGGTTCTAAAATAACGAGGTGCAGGTGTGAATGAATGTGTTCCCGGGTCTTTCCTTCGAGATAGACCCCGAACCGTCGCCAATTGCCCACTGTGCAGCTTTAGTGCGACGTTAATTAACCAAAACCAAACCGTTTAATATCCTAAACTGAGTTAATGACTTAGATATACTTGGTAGTGTTGCCTATAAAATATATGAAAGGTATAAGAGAAAAACGATCAGAGTCCCACATTTTTTGTTGAAATCGATACCTCAACTGCTTATGTTAGCTATGAGACTATAATTCGACTATGGACTGACAAAGGTTTTGGTTTGGTTAATTAACGTCGCACTAGAGCTGCACAGTGGGCTATTAGCGACGGTTTGGGGCCTATTTCGAAGGAAAGACCCGGGAACGATGCCTCGTATTTTTGAACCATGGTCAGATGACGAGGACAACACCTAAGCTGACACCCAACGCTTTCAATAGACGTCGGGACTTTGGACCCCGATCAGATTTATTTTTTGTGGATGTTCTGGACGACATTCTAGTATTTTGGTAGCGAAGTTGGCAACCCTCCGATCGTAATATCACTACTTTTTACTATTCTTTAGTCTATTCCATCGCAATGTTTTGAACCGGAGACCCTTGGATTCCCAGCTGACGCCTAATCCACTCGACAAAGGACAGTAAAAAAGTAGTGGACTTGATGGACTTCTAAGACCTATGCAGCATATTCAAACTGTATATTAATTTAAAGATAATAAAATTATATTTGATTTGGTTAATTAACGTCGCACTAGGTGAGGGCAACCGTAAGCAGCGGCGTTTTGAAAACAACAATTATTTTTATTACAGGGTGTCTAAAGGGAAAACAATTTAAAATTCCTGTCGTAGTTTTTTTTTTCAGTGCGATAGAAACAATACGGACTTACATAAATTAAATATGAAAACAGGAACAATATTCGCCCTACATATTGCTTTATAAGTTTCCAAAATAAATAATTTTCCAATTCTCCCAAAGTATAAAAGAGCCTAGAGCAGTTGCTGGCAAGCCAAGTTTGACAAAAAAAAAAATTAGGAATGTTCAAGAAAAATTGGAATTTTTCTATTAATTTAGGTATTATTTAACATTTGAACATCCGTTATTAAAATTGCTTGAGCGGGAAAATAATTAGTTATAGACAGCCAATTGTTCTGCTAAGTTCTAGAAACATTCGGTACGATCTTGGAAGGGGAAAATAACCATTTTAAGAACACATTTTATAATCCAAGGTTTTTTCTTCTTCTTTTGATTGCATTTTGAAAATATTTTAATATAAGCAGTCAATCAACGATGTTTCATAGCTAGAAATCAACTTTAAAATATTTTTTTTTTACTAATTTCCCTGATTTTTTTCATAAAATTTCCAAAATCCCTGATAATTTCCCAATTGATAGAATTCCCAGTTCTGTGAAGAAGTTCATGAACTTCCCTACATGAGAAGCCAAGTCAGCCAGCGTGACCAAAATCCTCGAAAAGCGTAACAAAATAATCTATACTGGGAAACGAAACCTGTTTAACCGAAATGCGATGTCCAGTAAAACCGAACCCTATAAATGTTTAAATTCGCAAAAATAAAAATGGCACTTGTTCACAAAGTTTTCTGTAATTTAGTTAAAAATTAAAATTTGCTTTTATTACAGGACGGTATTCCTCATGTTCCGAACGGGACAAGACCCAAACTAAAATCTTCATTCTACCGGCGCAGCAGACATCGTCGCAGGGCCATATTTGTCGACAAGGTCTCAAGAGTCCTTTTTCCACTCTCCTTCGTCGTACTCAACACGGCCTACTGGTCCATATACCTGGAATCCCACTAGACAATATCTCTGCATGCTTACAACTACGTCTTACTTTTCTTAAAACACTGTACGATATCGTTTCATGTGAAAGAGCGTCAATTTGCAAAGGACATTTCAGCTCTAGAGACTATGCATGAAGATTTGTTGTTTGCATCAATGTCACACAAGGGCTACATAATAGGCTTTTGGCAACAGTTAGGGATCTGTCCCACGGAGTAAAGAAGAAGGTGGAGGTGCGATCAAGTCAAAAACCGGTTTGCGAAGTAAGCAATCGCTTGAAAAGTAGGAACTGGCGATGTATTTGGCGCTATTCCAAAGCACTACTTTGTACCAGTACTTGGCGATAATTTATTTCAGAATTTAATTTACCTATGAATCAAGATTACGTTTGGATCAAGGCATATTTAACGTGTACAAATCTAACGTGTAATAATAGCATCTTTTTATCCATTTGGAACTTGAACTGCATCCCACAAGTGCAAAAACAGTCACTTTTTAAGTTTTAGCATGCGTTTTCTTAATTTGAAAATAATGCATCCCTTGTAGAAAAACTACTGCAAACTAGGTTTGTTTGTGCCTAGTTTGGGGTTTTACGTCTCACGAAATTTGGCCAAATCATCTCCACCTTTTTCTTTACTCCGTGATCTGTCTCGAAGGAAAGACCCATAAATACTACCTCGTTATTTTGAACATGGTCAGAAGACGTGACAATACATTCAGCTGACATGAGGACGTTTGGATCAAGGCATATTTAACGTGTACTAGTCTCTTATACACGACGGAAGTATTTTAGCGGACGACAAGGAAAGAAACTGTGGCAACTCTCTAATCACTTTCAAGTCAAGATTCGTTCCACAATCCTCTGGTTATGAATCTGTTTAACTATAACTTACTTACACTAATTTTTTTATGAGCCCTTAGAATTTCTATTTGAAGAACCTTTATCTCCATGTCTATAGATAGAACAAACATTTTTTAAGATTTACTTAAACCACAGACCACACACATAAAACAAATAAATTCAAAAAAATTATATTAGTTTAGGATCGCACAAGTTTTAGGAAAAGACTATTCTTATGCATGTACAGAATGCCCATGATAAACTTGTATATTCTTGTAATTAAAACTTGTAATGTTTTTGTACTTATGGATTATTTATAGTAAAGAAAAGTATAACACACACCATACTGTTCGATTTTAAATTATTATATGTAACATTTTACAAAGTAAATATTTTGCACACTTGTAAATATTAATTGGGAAACTCTAAACTCAAATCAAACGTTGGAAAGGTATTTGAATGAGATTAAAACGGGAAAAATACTTATATTTAAAAAATTGTGTCATTTGTGAAAATATTGATTATAACTGAAAATATTATTGCACACTGCTTATTTAAAAAAAAATTATAATGAGATATGATTTTTTTCTAAATAACTCTGCAGTGTATAACAGAGTTGGCCATTTACTAGCAAGACATTACTTTTGAAATAAGAGTAAGCTATTAATAAGACAATTACATTTGAATGACTTTCATTGAAAATTATATACAATATAAAAAGAGCATAAATTTTTAGTGAAATAATATTTAGTGCAATTCAAAACTTACAAATACGAAAAACAGTTTATTTTTAAAACTAATTACAATGAAGTATTTACATTTACAAAGAAACTAGACATGACGAAATACAAAAAAAACCTTCCTGTTAAATATATATACACGCTAATAAAGAATTGAGTTGTATCTTTAATAGGATGTGTTTTTGACAATCTGTACTTTTGTATGCATTATCAAAATTATCTGATAATACTACATGCATAAAATACATAAGTCGGAAAAATAGTTTGCAATATATTAAAAGCTGTTTTTTTTACACATTAAAAAACACTTTTTGGCAATATCATTGACTACATTTTTATCAATGCATTTCTACAACAATTGGACATTTTTTTAAAAAGAAACTTTCAAAGTTATTTAAATTTATGGCTATTTCAAATAGTTTGAATTTGTTTTTTTAGCTAAATTGTTTTTCTAAAGTAATAATTCAAATAATATTATATACAATAAAAAATTATGAAAACTAAAATAAATTTTTTTTTAGTAATGTTCATATGGGCCATCCATAATATTTGTTTGTGATGTCCCCCTCCGCAACTTTGTGACATTATTTTATAATCAACGTAAAATAACTAATTTTTTTTAAAGTAACTAAACTGTAAACTAACTAAAAACTGGGTTTAATTTATAAAAATTAACATATTATAAAATAATAATAAAAAAAGTTGCAGAACGGTCAAGTCACAGACAAATACCATGGAATAACCCTATACTAAACTAAATTTGAGTACTTATTTTCACAAATCAGCTCTACTTAAATAAAAAATAATCAAGGATATCATTAAAATACAACAGCATTTTTGTGGCGGCTCCTCACATTCATAAAGAGATGGGTCATCGATAAAAAAAAAAGTTCTGAGAATATAAAAAAAGGTATGCGAATTTTACTGCTGCTTGCAATTATCATCATTCCTGCTCTTAGCACCAGCTGATCTGTACCGCACATATGAAGGCCTGGGATCGTTTTCTTGGGACTCATCTGTATTGTCTTTTAAGTACTTCACTTCTGGAGAAAACTCCACACGCTCTTGCACTTCCTCTCTTTCGACTCTATTGAAGCTACGGAGAATCGCTTTATTCGATCGGGACGGCTTCTTTACTTCCCGGAACTCCCCATCGACCAACAGTAGCTCGCCTGGAACCATGTCGTCGGAGGGTGTGCTTTTATGGCAAATCTCAGCTTTTAGTTTCTTGACTGTTGCAGGGGACAAGTTGTATCCAGGCAGAATTTCGATTCTTGGCATTTTTTCAACAGGAGCTACAACATTTTAAATAATTAGTTATTTTGGCCTATTAACGCCAAGACTGTAGGTAATAATCTCAGGAATGAAATTCAAAATCTTAGGTAAAGCATTCACTGATATGCTTCCTAATGTTACAGAACT
Organism: Troglohyphantes excavatus; assembly: GCA_963932185.1. NCBI lineage: Eukaryota > Metazoa > Arthropoda > Arachnida > Araneae > Linyphiidae > Troglohyphantes > Troglohyphantes excavatus. The sequence goes on along the minus strand of OZ010677.1, from coordinate 21,021,512 downwards.
GAATAAAACAAAAAAAAAACTTTATAAAACATCAATATAACAGACTAATAGGCAGGGCCCGATTAAGACATTGAAGCAAGGGAAGCCCGTCTTTAAATGGGGGCCCCATGGCTGTCAAATAGACCCTGGAACATCAAATCGAGCTTTTACATGCACTAAAATCTTTGCCCCTGAATGCCATTAAAACGAAACACATTATAAATTATATTAAAAAATATTAATAATTAATGAATATTCCTAATATTCTGTATGTTTTTTAGTTTTCCCCCAATATTCGAATAAATGTAACACAAGTGGCACATTGTTTTTTGCTAAAGTTAATAATGCCACATTTTTAAGGTAAATTTAGTAGCAAACTATGTTAGGGCAGTTAACTATTTATATAAAATGTATGATTTGGGGGCCCCTCAAAAATGAAACGTGTAAGCTTGGGCTTCCCGGGCCTATTCGGTAACCAGGCCCTGCTAATAGGGAATAAAGGCCTAAAATTACAGTAGTTAGCTGCAAAAAGTGTTTATTATATAACTAATAAAAAACAGCCCTCGACATCGTAAGCTGAATTGGAAAATAGGTGTACTTATACGCTGCATTGGTCACCAGAACAAGGTCTTGGTTCATGCGGTTTGCTTACGTTTATTGATTTGAAAATATATTTAATTTTCTGTTTGGTCTGTTTCTTGCTTGTTTCTTTAGTTAATAAATGACGAAGGTGCCATAAGTGTTTACAATATGCAAAACACATTTTCATTTGTAGATTTTTTATTATATTAAATAATAAAATTTAAATGGTCTTCAGCTATGGTGTCAGTTGGCTCTGCAATATCTAGGATTAAAAATTTTTTTAAACTGTCTATTACAATGAGATTTTACTATATTTTTAATGACCATTTTTTTAACAAGAATAATATTACCATATAAATTTAGAAAAAACATGAATTCACAATTTCAAAATTGTGTAAGAAAATTTTGGTGTACAACATTAACACCTTTCTATCATTCTCAAAAAAAATTCAGGAAGTGTTTATCTCTATCTTGATTTCAAAGCCACGGCCTGTAATTCATTAGTGCATGATTTGTATTAGAAATTTTTAAGAAAAATTTCATGTAACTTGTTTAGATTTTAAAACAGGTTCCTAATGGATAAGCAAAATTTTGGAATCTGTAGGTTTGTTTTCACTGCAGGAGTGTTGAATAATATTTCCAACACTTTCCTTTATTTTTACAAAATTATTTTTTTAAATATATATATTATTAGAGTAAGCTTTCGTCCTACTAATGCTTTAAATTTGAAAATTATTTCAAAACAGAGATATTTTACAACTTTCACATTATGTGTACAATGGGAAAAACTAGAAGGGATATACATGTTTGTATCCGTTAGTGGTTAACACTTATCAGGCAGCTGGGTGATAACTGGAACCCGAATCAATACCTTTTAAAGGTTAATGTGGTATGGGTCACGGAGGAGAGAAGAAGGGGGAGGTGCAATCAAATCTCAAACCGGTTTGCAACGCAAAGTTAGCAATCGCTTAAAAAGTAGGTAATGGCGAAGTACTTGGCGCTATTCCTAAGCACTACTTTGTACCAGTACTTGGCAATAATTTATTTTACCTATAAAGAGGAAATAATAGCATTCTTTATCGATTTGGAACTTGTACTGCATCTTATAACTGCAAACTTTTAGTTTTTATACTTTAAATTTTGTGTGTTTTAAATAATGCAGTCCACGTAGAAACACACTGTCAGTTGGATTTGCTTGTACCTACTTTAAGGTTGCTATCTTACTTTCAGTGAAATCTTGCCAAATCACCTCCACCTTTTTCTTAACTCCGTGGGTATGGGTAGATAATTTACAACACATTTTAAGAAGCTTTATTATAAAAAAAAAGCTGTTTTTTAATATTATTATGACCCTTTTGATGAATATATATATATATATATATTTGTAATATGTTCAGAAAGAAGGAAAAAAAATCATAACATTTTCTCAACTAAAGCATGCAAAGGAGATCAATGTTCCTTACTAGGAGCATCAGGCTTCACAGTCAGATCTCGAAGTTCATGCATCAGTTTCATATTTTCTATTTTTATCGAGTCAAGATCTGTTTCGGTTTGATACAGGCGCTGCTGCGTAGCAGTGAGCTGGTCTTTGTCCGCTCTGTTCTGCAAACGCAGGGTCACCAGCTCATTATCCAATGTTTTATTTTTCATTCTATACAGAAAAATGTAGATACAATTATGCATGTAGCTTTCAAACACAAGTACATATTCAGAAATTTTGGAAGAGTATACTGTTAGTATACTGGATCCTTGTTAGAATCCCGGATAATAGTTTGGATATCAAATATCATGCAATTTGAGTGTGAAAGTCTGTAGTATATCGTTCACATAGAAGACGGCTGCCACAATATGAAAAAGTGGAATGTTACGAGAAGTGTTTGAATTTTTAGTTTTTAAGTTTATAGCTGTTCCTCACTTCAGTGATACTCTATGAAGTCAACAATTTCTTATACTTTTCTTAGTTGACAAGCAAATTAATGGTCACAAGCAAATTGAGTGTGATTGCAAACAAGCAAATTCTGTAAAATTATCTTTTTTCCAGGTGAACGATATATATTACAAACATTTTGCAGGAAATCAATGACCATTTCCCCATCACACCTGCTTGTCTGTAATAGAACTTTCCACTAGATATAAACAATCTGTAACCAGGTGGTGGCAACATTCATGATGAAAACCTTCATGTAATCGTTCCTGTGTCATCCCAGTGGGTCTATAACTAACATAGGTGCTCACTTAAATGTTCTTTTTTTAAATAATTCTTATCTTAGCTTAAACCTAAAGTTTAAATAGTCATAGTGTTTTGTCTACCCTCTCTTATTCCTTCTCTGTCACAAAACAACAAACTTTATATTAAAAAAAATACAAAATTAATAATCTCATTTCCAGTACAGAGGAGAGATACTAAGGAAAGCAATACTCAACAAGAAATTGTATATGTATGCAAAAAAAAAATTTTATATACTAAAAGTAATGAAAAAAGTTTGTTTTTACATAACAAATTGGAAAATTGTACACAATTTTTCCTTCAACACTGCATTATTAATAACACTCAACAAAATAATGGGTACTTGTATTGGGATAACATTGGTGACGAGAACATGTTACTAATGCAGTGTTAAGGGTTACTTTGTTGTTATTGTTGATTATTCTGAAATTTTCGAAAAGGTTTTAATTTTTAAGAGAAGTATGTACCCTATACTGGTAATGTTAAATGACACATTTTAGGTACCTTTTTACAGAAAGTAAAAATTGAAGATGTCCAATTTTTAAAGCATTAAAGAGATAATTGGTGTGGTACTCAATTGAGATTACTTCTAAACTATACCTTTATTTTTTTGGAGTTACATTGAAGGTTAGTATCAATTTGTGAAAAATTGGAACAAAATAAGGGTTAATAAAAATTTAGACATGCTACAGGCTAAAAGCAAAAAAAAGCTGATCTTTTTCTTAAAAAACCTGATTTTTTTTTCCCACAAAGAGGAAATTTTTAAGTTCTCAAATTTTCTACAGCAATTTTTCTTTACATATAAATTATTTAGACCATTTTTTAGTTTACCCAACTAGTTTAAAATGAAATTTGAAAAAATTTCAAAACTAAATAAAAGCAATTTTTAAAGTGAAATTTCATATACAAAAATTTAATTTAATAAAATACTTAAACATTAAACACAGAATTTTTAGTACAGCAGTTTCAAAATTTTATATTTGCCTAAAAAAAATCCTTTAGACTACTGATCTAATCTCATAAAAAAATTCAAATGTCTTCCACATCACACAATTCTCGAAATACTTTAATATGTAGCAAATTGTACGCTTGGGATATTTAAGTTAAATGGTGTATACAATTTTTGTCTTAAAACATATTATTTGATAAAGAAGGCTTCTTACTATTGGATACTGTCTGTTTCTAAGCTCTTTCGATATGAATAGTAAGTCCTTAACATGGTTCATACAGATTTTCAAAAGTAAAAATTAAGTAGTTCGTAAGGACCACTCAATAATTTTTAAGGACCTCTTGTATTTTTTGGCGCTGTTGGTGGAGAATCGTAATTTTTTTGGTGCAGAATCGCACGTAAATGCGTTTTGTAACAAGTTGACGCAGGATACCACTTCCGGAAAACTCTGGCGCAGAAATATTAAAGATGCCACATTCTTGTGAATTTCCCCGATTTTCTAGAATGAGTATCGATTCTTCGCAAAACAACAAACGAGCTGAGATTTTCTAACGCTGAAGTGTCGTGTATGATAATGAATTACCATCGACTAAAAAAAATCGACCAAAAGTGCACTTTTTTTTCTGTCACTAAATCCGTCTATTCATGCTTTTCTCACCTTGAGGATTTACACTTGCGTATAACGGTTAAAAGTGTGAACACGGATAAAAATAAAATCCAGAATTCTACATTCCGATATTTTTAATTCCCCGGAATTCTGGGTTCCAAAAATTTAAAAAACTTGGAATTTCGGGTTAGACACAAAAAAATACAAGCCATTTGGATTAGTAAAAAAAAAAGCTTGTTTGACAAAAATTAAGGACTTTAGTTGAAAATTAAGGACTTGAAGGGCCCTTAATTAAGGACCTACCAAAATTAAGTAGTTCTTAAGGACTGCGCGAACCATGCTTAACACTGGATCAAGGGGAGCGTCACTGATGACCGTTATTTGGTTACCACAGATCTGAGGTGGGGGTCAGTGAATGGCAAATAAGACTTATTGTTCAGTGCTTTTGAAAATGAAAATCTTTCAGTGCTCTTGGTCACTTGTAAAGTGATGATGCGGCTTGTCTGAATATTGTTAAGAATTGGCCTGATAATATTATTTTAAAGTATCAAAATATACACCCGTTTGGTGTTGAATGCATCGACAGGCAAATGTGAACAGAGATGAAAAAAAAAGTTACATTTTGTCAAAAGAAAATTAAACAGATAAAAAATAATTATATTTATGTATCCTTTATATATCCTAACAGATTAAACTTAAAAAGCAACTACCATTACTAAACTTAAAAGCAACTATCCTAACAAATTAAACTTAAAAAGCAAATATTATCAATAAACTTGAAAGCAACATTTTTTTAACACCTTTAAATACAATTCTATGGCATCCATTGTATTACCAAAAATATAAGCTAACTTTTTACATGCCTAAATCAGAGTTATAACAACTAAATAGCAAAACTATGCAACAATCCATATATCCATAAATCTTTGCCAATCTCTGAAAACAAATGTGTTCTTGCAATAACTACTCAAAATAAATCTGAAAATTATATTCATCTAGTTTCTCATTAAAAATTTCCAAATTAATGCTTGACTGTAAAAGCATTAACCCAACAGCATATAAATATATATACACACAATACATATATAAAATATAACAAAGACTGTACGATACTCACTCAGCCTGTTCAAACATAACTTTGAGATAGGCGTATTGATCGCCCCCTTTGCGCATATGATCCAGGTTCAACTGCTGCTGGTTTTGACTTCGAACCAGCTTTACGAGTTTCACATTCAAACTATCATTTTCTCGCTTTGAATCCATAAGGTTTTCTTCTAATTTCTTTATGTAGTTTAGTTGATAATTACGGCTAGTCATGCTCAACAAAATTGCCATTTGTCCCTGAAATTAGTTAAACTACTATATTTGTATTTTCTTAATACCTAACTAAAACTAAGTATTGTAAAAAAAAAGTTACTTAGTAAATCAATCAGCAAGCTTAGCATTGTAAACACACTTAACATTCAATTTGGTCATTTTATTTTCAGTTACTAATTGATTTTTAATTTAAAACTATTTCATCCGGGAGTACGCTACGGAATTGGACTTTCAGTAATTGTACTTTCCAATTGAACTTTCAGTAATTGTACTTTCCAATTGAACTTTCAGTAATTGAATAATTTATTTCAGAAACCAACTAAGCGTACTTCTTCAAATTTTCGGGAAACAAAGAAAAACGTTCTGTCTTCAATATTAATAAAGATTTTGGCTTTAAGAAAATTAGCGTATTAGTTAACATCTTCTTGAAGTGGATGTTGCTTATAACAGGGTGACTATCCTGGAAAAAACTTTCCCTGATTTCCATAATGGTGTCGCAAAAATTTCCATGATTTTATAATTACTTTAAGAAATGTTGTCCTACATGCTTTGTATAGAAACAAAGTATCGACGCTACAATAATACAATAAATATATTGCAATATAAATAAAAAATTATAACCAATACTTATAGTCAGTTAAAATAACTTAACTAATAATGATACAACACAAAACTATGCAACTGTCACAGGCATAATAGTAATTAAATATGTTCTCTGGAAGCAGATAATGCAAAAAAAAAGCAAGATTTTTCAAATTATTTCTGTTGTAGATAATTTAAAACGTTTTATATGTTTCTTATTTCCTATTCCAATCTTCAATAAGTTGTATATTCATTAGCTCAGTGCATGTTGTTTACAATCCCAAGTCCAAGATGCCTTGCTTTTGCTTCTCCTTCCAGCAGTGGTTCATGTTTTATAAAAATAAAACTGAAAATACGCATAGGCATGCTTTTTTTTAAAAAAAATTCAGAACTAAAAGGAAATATTGACAACTAAACTACCCAGAACAGAGGGCATATTAGACGATAATTGCTGTTTTAACGAACCAAATTTGAGATTTTCCCTGACATTTCTAGAAATAAAAATATCCATGATAATTTTCCGATTATGTTACCACTCTGTATAATCATATATATTAGGAATAGATGTATTATAGGACATTTGGTGCGAGTTTTTTTTTGGGAGATAAATTCATATTATGGGAATCCTGGAAATAAATTGTTTTATGGGTCATTTTTTTTTATTTCGGAAACTTGCCAACTGAAGGTTAAATTTTAGATTCAACATGCTAGCTAATATCACGTGTCTGGTTTCTGCACTAAGTATAATATTCACTGTGAAAAATAACCCATAAAACAGAATGACATTTGGATGGATTGTGGACCAAAATATGCATTTACCATAGGAGATTCTGATACCGTAAAAAATCAAATTTAAAAAAAAATGTCTGTTGACTGGTTTTTAAAATAAACAATTCAACTGTAAAATTTCTTTTATGTTTGACATGATTTGTAAAGCAAAACTAATTTAATCTAAATAAACACATTTTAATTAATTTTTTAAATAAAATCTAATGCCTTGTTTAAGAAAGGAAAGTAGAGAACGAGCATGGAATATAAAACAAAAAGATATTTTGATTGACAACTTAAAATTTAAATATTCTTTCTGAAGGCAAAATTTAAGCTTAATGAAAGGTTGACTGTCATCCCTCTGATGAAAAAATACAGAAAATTTTATATTGAAGTTCAAATAAACTGTAAGAAGTTTTTAGCAATATTGTTAATTAAAGGAACCTACACCCGCACAAACTGTTGGGACAACCAATGTCGGTCCTGATGGTTGGATCGTGTGTAGGGCAGTTGTGTGTTAGATCCAATGGTTATGTCTGACAACCATCTTAACTTTTTCTATACAATTTAAATTATTTCCATTCCACATCTTTTATCTGTAAATATTACTGCACATACAGCCAGCCACAACTACTTTCTGATGTTTAGAAATATGGGGAGCTATTAGGAAAGCTACAACGCACCATAAGCGCTTCTTCTACACTAGTCAGGTGGTCGAGAATCCCGGTTGTGTATGTGTAGGAAAGGATTGAACAAGAATGGTTGGGGCATTCGGTTATGTCAGGCTAATGTGTCAATGCGTGTGTAAGCACCTTTAAGGACATATCTACTGGCTGTCCTTGTTTACTAATTTACTAAACTTATTTTTGAAACACAACCGCAGAATGTTGATAAAATGCAGTGTTTTATGTTCCCTGAGAGTAACACCCTATGCCTCCAAGGCCCACAGGCTGCATCAAACTCCTTAATGTTCAAGGGTTATGGTACTTGACTGTGCGAATATCAACAAACATGTTTAACAGACATGATTGGTCAAAGAAAAGAAGTAACCAATATTTTATTTTTATGGTAACTTATAAGCCTGATACATAAATGAATAATAAAATGACATTTGTAGGAAAATCACATGCCCAATTTAAATTACTATATATATATTTTTTTTTAAATAGTAAAAAACTTGTTACTTTCAGGGTTAACCCACTTTATATCAACAGAACACCCACCTTAGTGGAATACCTACTTGAAACTTTACATACTTAATTACACGATATGTTTTTCCGGAACTTTCCTTCAAGAGAAAAATCATGATTAACAAGACTTGGCGTATTGCTCCCTTTCAGGATTGGTACAGAAGTACCCATCCGAGGGCTGCATTGGAGTTTAAGGGAGAAAGAAACGAACAGACCGTCCTAACAATATTTAACAGTGGACATATTAGGTCACTCTCCTATGACAGAGGATGCAAGACATTCGCCCTGTGTAATAAATGTGAGCAAGTACCGACTTCACCCAAGCATATTCTGTTTTGCTTGGGGCTGAGTCGTGAAGATCTTGAGAAGAACCCTGCCCTGGTGATGGACTTTCTGAGAGTGAATGATTTGATGGACCTGGTCTAGTATATTCTAGACTGGGTGGAATAAGTAACAACAACATGGTATAAAATTAAAATAATTGAGCTGTTGAACATCTATCCAAAATGAACTTGCACATTTGTGGCGCTGAATACAGAAATTTGCAAGATTAATTTTGGGTATTAAGGTTTTAATGTGAATTTAAACTATCAATAAGAATGCAAGAAATACACAAGATCTAATTTTATGCTGTTCATCATTAACTAAGATTCAAATAACACAAAAGAGCACTTTCGTAAGAGCTTTTCAGCAACGTTCTTTCAATAAAATAAGAAAATCAAAATAACGAAATCTAGGAACATTTTATTTCATTTAAACTTTTTTATAGGAATACAATTTCATTCTACTTTTTTCCATTGTGTAAAATCAAGTAGCCTCAATATTTTTTTCCATAATAATACAAATAAAGCAGAATAAATAAACATGAATTTTAGCTAAAATTCTTATGAAACTTCACGTAAATACTGTGCTTAAGTTATTTAAATAATATGAAGACCCCTTTAATGATGGCCAAATTATTCAAATAACACACACTAGCAATTTTGTAGTGTTTAAATAGTATTTCAACTAGCATGAAAGATCACATAACATCGAGACCAATTTTGTTTTTAAATGGTATTTCAACTACCATGAAAGCTCACATAACATCGAGACCAATTTTGTAGTGTTTAAATAGTATTTCAACCAGCATGAAAGATCACATAACATCGAGACCAATTTTGTAGTGTTTAAATAGTATTTCAACCAGCATGAAAGATCACATAACATCAAGGCCAATTTTGTAGTGTTTAAATAGTATTTCAACCAGCATGAAAGATCACATAACATCAAAACCAATTTTGTTTTTAAATGGTATTTCAACTATCATGGTTGGTTGGTTGGTTGAATGAGGTTTAATGGCGATTCAACTATCATGAAAGCTCACATAACATTAAGACCAATTTTGTAGTATTTCAACCAGCATGAAAGATCACATAACGTCAAGGCCAATTTTGTAGTGTTTAAATAGTATTTCAACCAGCATGAAAGATCACATAACATCGAGACCAGTTTTGTAGTGTTTAAATAGTATTTCAACCAGCATGAAAGATCACATTACAACAAGGCCAATTTTGTAATGTGTAAATAGTATTTCAACTACCATGAAAGCTCACATAACATCGAGACCAATTTTGTAGTATTTCAACCAGCATGAAAGATCACATAATATCAAGGCCAATTTTGTAGTGTGTAAATAGTATTTCAACTACCATGAAAGCTCACATAACATCAAGAACAATTTTGTAGTGTTTAAACAATATTTCAACTGGAATGAAAGATCACATAACATCAAGATTTCTTTTGTCGCACAAAAATTATCCAAATAACATGCAGTTTACAAAACCAGAAACAAGCACATTCACCTCCGACTTAAAAAGCTCCAAAATGGAACCTTTTCCAATTTAACAAAATACCCTGCAAACGCAAATAAATATGTATTACATTATATAAATTTGAAAGATTTAAATATATGAATAGTTGAAACAGTAAATTTAACTACATAATATTTTATAAAATGGGTTATAACATGCTTACAAATATTAAATAGATATTACCTTGCAATTAGAAAGCTCGTTCTTGTTATTTTCGTAGTTTATAAGCATGTTCTTGTACTTATTGACCAGTAACTTGTATTCTTTTTCCACAAGTAGCCTTCTGTCGTCCAGTTCGCCAAACACAGAATTCCCTCGTCTGTTTACGTCCAACTGCTCCAGTTTGAGCATCTCAATTTCACCTTGCAATTCAGCCTGCATCTCGCTAGATCTCTAAATAAATGAAATATATTTAAAATGTAGGCAAATACATAAAGAAAATATTAGGTGTGGTTGTGTCAGAGCACTAGGTTCATACAGATTTTCTGAAAAGAAAAAGTTCTTAAGGACTTTTGAAAGCCTTAAAATCAATTTATAAGGACCAAATTTTCTAATACAAACAACTTGTATACATTTGTAACGAAAAGTTAGCATTTAAGTTGCAAACAAGCACCTTAGTAAAAAAAAATATAACAAAAATTCAAATTAACTTAAAAGCAGGACAATAGATGCAATAAGCCAAGAGCTTATTGACTGCAAAGAAGACGTGGGTTTTCTAACCGGATGCAAAGTTGTGTTTCATGCACATTAAGATCAAACAATTTAACAGAGGTTTAGTAAATTGATATAAAGGATAGTAGTTTTGATGACTTTCAAAAAGCCTTTGGTAACTTGAGTTTCTAAGGATAATTTGTACAAAATATAAGGAGTTTCTAAGTACTTTCCCTGATGGACATGAAACAAAAATAAGTAGTGTATGTAGAAGGTTTTTACATGTAATGTTATTCCAGCAGATTATAGAAATGGAGATTGGTCGCCAACAAACACCTGACCAAAACAATCTAGAGCAGGAAGATATGCAAGCAATTTCATCTGACGCAGCAGGGGATGCATCTGCACCTTGTACATGCTGAGCCTTTCATAATAGTGTATGCTTTTGCCCCATATAGATGACTAGCTGAAATACCCGTTCTACGCACGGGAAGGAAATAAGTTACAAAATAGATACAAATACAATAATTATAAGCGAAATAATATTTATAATTTGTCACTCAACAGGGGGAACGAAATAAAGTATTAAAAGTTCCAATTTGCAACAAAATTTTATTAGCAAGGTCCCACAAGAACTGGAAAGATTGATATTATGGAGAAGTTGGCTGTACAATAATATGGATATAAATATGTTACCCCCGTTGATTAACATCCATATTTTAAGCTTTAGCAACATCCCAGACATTTAAAGATGAACAAATCTTATAATTGTGTAATAATAACTATTATAAGAAAAGCAACATTTTTATTTATTTGGCGACATTTTTTATTTATTTGGCGATATTAAGTCATCAGCCAATAAAATTTTCCATTGTTTAAATCTCGAAATTTTGCATTGTTACATGTTCTCCATGTTAATCCTATGGAAAGGTTTTTAAAAAATCGTTATATTGGCAGTTCGAGTTCGAAATTATAAAAATCCTTTCGCAGTATTCCTCTACGGCTCAGATGAATCTGTGCTCCAAATTTCAGCACTGTAGGTCTTTTGGATCTGTAGATACCCAAACTAACGTCGCTACGAACATTGAAAAAGGGGTTTTACACCCCCTTAAATATGTTCAATCAGAACAAAAATAGCTTACTTTTCCTATTTAAGGTATAAGGAACAACTTTGCCAAATTTCTTCTTCATAGGTATACGGGAAGTTGGAGAATTAGTGATGAGTGGGGTTTTTCGCATTTACATGGTTCATACAAATTTTCCAAAGTAAAAATTAAGTAGTTCTTAAGGACTTTTTAAGGACCTTTTGATACTTTTTAAGGACCTTTTGATACTTTTTAAGGACCTTTTGATACTTTTTAAGGACCTCTAATATTTTTTAACAATAGTGGATATAGAATTACCATCAAAGCAATGTTAAACAATAAAATAAATTATAAAATCAGAGGAGTTAAAATGAATAATAAAAAGTTTATGCTTGAACAAGATTGTAGGTTTTAAAAAAATAAAACAAAAACCGTATATGAACCACCTGCGAAAACAACCCAATATAAACCAACATTGAATTTCCAATGTTATGCTCTAAAAATAATAGTACTACTAAGTACAATAAGATTGAATTACTTCGACCTACATTTAAGATCAAAATTACAATGAATTTCTAAAAGTATAATGTCCTTCAAATGTATGCAATCGATTTTAAGTATCCTGAGATTTCAGTGCAGCCAAAAATTTTTTTTTTTTACATTGTCCTCACATTAAAACCCAAGTTCAATGTACCCTAATAATTAATCTTAAGTTCAATGATTCAAAAGTACCTTTAATTTCAAAATTCTAATCTACTTCTAGTATAATATTTAAATACATCCCAAAAATATTTAATGTTTTCTCAGCATAAAAATTGAATGCATCACCATAGGAAAAATTTAACCCCAAAAATATATTTTAATTTACATCTATTTTAATTCAAATATCCATTGAAAAAATAAAATTAAAAAGGCTAATGTGCCCTAAAATCCGAAAACAATGCATTCTAAAAATGTATTTTCAATATATAAAGGCAAAATTTTTTCAAGTGCACAAAATAGTAGAATACCATTGTACCCCAAAGAGTAATAGCCCTCATTGCAAATCCCGTGAGAATTACTAAAAGTGAAAGTTTAATGTGCCATAGATCACAATTAACCCCAAATAAAAAAAAAATTACTTAACAAAATTGCAATGTACCCCGAAAAAAAAATCCAATGATTCTAAAGGAATCTCCAAGTCAAGAGTATGAGAAATAAAAGTGCAATGTGCATTGAGTTGAAAATTTTCTAAACGATCAAAATCTCTATGCACCACTCAATTTCCAATAAACCCCCACCAAAAAAGCTTTAAAAAAAAAAAACATTTTTAATACTCAAAATAACTCAATACTCAAATATTCTAAACTTCAATTTCGTAAAATAAATTATATTTCCGAAAAATTTAATGCAATTTCGTTAAGTAGCGCAATTTAAATCATGATAAAATAAGTAGTAGTGAAACATAAGCATTTATTTATCAGATGCAAAAGGATTGTAAGTCTTTCAATAGAGATCGCAGCAGATCGTGTTTCGTGAATTTCTACAACTTCAAGATTTTCATGAATGAAAAAAATTCTCAAAAGATAATATTCTCAAATAAAAATAAACTAAATGTAATAAAATTTATAAAACTTTAAACAAAATATAAACACATTAGAATATTTTAATGCCAGCCAAAGTAAAAAGCTTTAAAAAAAAAAAAAAAATGTTAATACTCAAAATAACTCAATACTTAAATATTCTAAACTTCAAATTCGTAAAATAAATTATATTTCCGAAAAATTTAATGCAATTTTGTTAAGTAGCGCAAATTAAATCATGATAAAATAGGTAGCGGTTCAAATAAAAATAAACTAAATGTAATAAAATTTATGAAACTTTAACCAGTCAAAGTAAAAAGCTTAAAAAAAATAAAACATTTTTAATACTCAAAATAACTCAATACTCAAATATTCTAAACTTCAATTTCGTAAAATAAATTATATTTCCGAAAAATTTAATGCGATTTTGTTAAGTAGCGAAAATTAAATCATGATAAAATAGGTAGTAGTGAAACATAAGCATTTATTTATCAGATGCAAAAGGATTGCAAGTCTTTCAATAGAGATCGCAGCAGACCGCGTTTCGTGAATTTCTACAACTTCAAGATTTTCATGAATGAAAAAAAATTCTCAAAAGTGCGCCATTTGGAAGTTGCATTCGCCAACAGAAATTAGAGTTATAACCATCTCAACTTTCGAGTGATATTCCCCGTTTGACGAAGATCGCAAATATTTCTAAATGTTGAAGATGCCACATTCTCGTGAAATTCTCCGTTTTTCTAGAATGAATATCGATTCTTCACAAAACAACAAAAACGAACTGAGATTTCTAACAATGAAGTGTCCATATGATGAAATATCATTGACTAAAAAATCGGACAAAAGGGATCAAAAGTTCACTTTTTCTGATGCTGAATCCATCTATTCATGCCTTTCTCTTTTTGCCGATTTACACTTTTGCATAACGGTCAAAGTAAAATCCGGAATTCTTCATTTCGTAATTTTTAATGCAACGGGGTACTGAAAATTTTAAATCCCTGGAATTTCGAGTTAGACTCACAAAAGTACCACCCTTGTGAATTATTAAAGAAAATCATGAGGGTCAAAAAATAAGGACCTCAGTTGAAAATTAAGGACTTTAAGGGCCCTTACTTAAGGGCCCACCTAAATTAAGTAGTTCTTAAGGACTTTTAAGGACCGTGCGAACCATGATTTATATATAGAGATTATAAAGATGTATCGGATCAAAATCTTTAAATAGGATTTTTGTTTGAGGGTTTATTAAATAAGTTTGTCAGTTATGCCAAGCCATTTAAAGTGGTAACCAAGACAATTTACAAATCCCCTTAACGACTTCATAATATTGTGCACATAATTTTTATAGAAGGTAATACAATAGAAGGATGCAAGTTATTCTTTAATTAATCTTTATTTTTAAATTCTGTGTTAATTTTTTAGCACAAGATTCTAAATAAATGTTCAATAAATGAAGTAAAGCTACATCATGCTGTGCTAGCAATGTTATAATTGAAACCGTGGAAATAAATGGATATGAAATATTTCTTTAATTTGATGTTCATAAGCTTATTGCAAAGCCCAAAGGAAGCTACAAACAAGAAAAATTGTGTAACCAGATCCGCATTAGTGGAAAAAAAATAATTAAGCAACAAAAGTTAAATGTTATATAGGGAGTAAATGATTGCTTATAAGTTAAATAGATTAGGAATAAACTAGTTTTAAGATTTAAAATGACAATGAACTATTTTGACACTTAGTATAAACTCTTCCCATTTCTCACAAAAGGCAGGTTTAAGCAAATTAGAAAAGGTACAACTCAATATTTTTATATACTTAGTAAGTAATATGATAATAAGATTGTTACTATCTTTTACTTAAATTAGATTTATTTTACTGCTCTCTTGACTGCAAACCTTAAAATACCTAAATAAAAAAAACTACGAAGAACAGACAAGTTTGTGCAATCTATAGTTTCATATAAATTTTGTATTGAAGCAAACACTAGCTCCAACTGCAGCCATACATGGTTCAACACAAGGCAATTGCATCCATCATAGCAAACAGAGTTTTTATATAAATTATTTCGGTTGTCACTTGGTTAACATGCCTATTTATAATTTTATCCAAAGTTAAAATAATGTTATCACAGTTCCCACTCCTTTACTCAGAAAACATTCAAGTACTTTTTAAGGACCTATATATTTTTTTCAAGGACATAGTATTACACAGTTCATGACAAAAGTTTAGGGCTCAGAAAAAAAGACAAAGGGTCAAAATAATTATTCCCTCTACCAGACTTAGCTCTTAACCTCTGATGGACAAGCAAAATTTCTGTAAGTTTGTTTGTTTTCACTGCAGGAGAGTTTAATTTATATTTTCAATACATTCCTTTTTTTTTAAATAAATTTTTTAATTATATCAATAGAGAAGGTTCCCAAAAGTCCTAGTGCATTAAACTGGAAAATTTCGAAAAATATATTTTTTTTATCAACTATTAAATTATGTGTACTACTGGAAAAACTGTATCAAATACTTTTCAAGGTCTTCGCTTATTTTTCGACAATTTTCAAGTACTTTTTCCAGACCCCCATGTTTGAAAAATTAAATTCCAGTACTTTCCGTGAAAACACCAAATTTTTTTAAATTCTTAACTATCATAACATAAAAATTTACAAAGAGATAGGAAACAAACAACCTTAGTGTTTTTGAAGTTTAGTAATTATATAATATGGAAAGCAGGAAAAGGCCTTTGAATGGAAATCAAATACAGAGAGAGTAAAAAATATTCAAGCCAAAATGCATTTAATTAATGTATATATTATATTATAAAAATAATATTGTTCGAAACATTCAAGACTTTGATTTATTGAACTTTGCTCTAAAAAAAAAGTCAGTATTGTTGCTAATAAGACACACATTTATAGTGCAATGCACAACTTGGCTACGCTCGGTTTTGATCCGAGGAACTTCGGCTTGCTACGACGATAATCTGCCAGTCAGGCCAAAGTGATCACTCTCGCCTAAGCGGGAGTATCGGGTAGATGAAGTGAACCCCACAATATTACAAAGTGTACAAAAAAGTATGAACAATCAAGGATTAAAAATGGTAAATGTCGTAAGTGCCAAAACCTAAAGGTTGGGAAACAGTAAAAAAAACTTGCAGTGCGCTGGAGTTCATTCACCTTTCTTTTCATCTCTCACACATCTGAACATTCCTTAGTGTTTACACGAAGAACCAATAGGAGTTCTCCAATGCATTGAGATCCAAACACGGATTGGCCAATCCCTGTAAACAACACATCAAGAACCACGATTCCGCCGAGAACTTAACTCTACCATAGATAGAAGCGGTTTTCTGGAAATCGCTTTTCATAATTGTAATGTGTCTAAATTACCATTAAATGTAATGTTTTACTTCCACAATTAAATGTTATTTGTTCTAAACTTCTATGGCAATCATTACCTTACAAAACCTAATCTTATCAATTACTAATTTAAATGGATTCAACAACATGGCCGTATAACCAAACTACACGGTCAGTGCAAACTGCTTGTTCAGCCCATAGGAACATTGACGCTAGCGACCTCAGTACATGCTCTTTTGAACTACTAAGAGGACAAAAAGGCAATTTTCGGGTTTACCACATTATAAAGCATTTACGCAATTGACACATTATACATAAAAATAATTTTTTTTTGACACATGGAGCATTTACCAATTTTTGTCTTCAATTATTGTAAAACATACCTTATTAGTTCATCATATTTTACAGGCATGTTAACATAATTTACACATAATTATCCACACTTGTAATAGTTTTGCAACATAAAGTAAAAGTTCAAGAATGTTTCAGCTTAATTATATATATTTAAAAAAAAACATTTCATTACATTATTAACAAAATCTATTATCAAAGATAATTACCTTTATTTCCATGGAACATGCTTTTATTTCTCCATCTCGATCCTTCACTGCTTCTTCAAGCTCCTTTATCATGTTTATTAATCGACTTTCTTCCATTTGAGAAGATTTTAATTCAAATTGGACCTCTGCCAAAGCTTCTTGTAGCTGCTTCTGCAAAAAAATTTAGAATACAAGAAATGTTACAAAGGTGTTTTTATTTATAAACCATAAGTAAAAAATAACATTATTATTTTTTTATTCCTATATTACTCTAGATAACCATAGTACTCTATGACAATCATTACTCATTTTTCAAATCTAAAGCATTGGATTGGAGGAATTTTTGAATGCCATTTCTATTAAAATATATATTTTTTAATTTAAGAAGTGTTGAAAATAAAATTTTATAACTTTGCAACAGAAAAATTCACTTCAATGTCGCTTTCAACACTCAAAGGGTTGATACATCATTTACAAAGGTGAAAATTGGTAAAACCTGCAAGCAAATTTAAAATGTGAGTTATATTGATAAAAGTGCAATACTTTTAAATCGGGAAAGGCATATTAGCATCAAAAGCTTTTGATGTCACAATCACATAGAAATAAAAATAATTAATTTCACATTTACTAGATTTTTATTTACTAATTGCTTAAGATTGACTAATTGTTAAAATTAAGACATGAAATTATGTCACATTGATTTAATTGCAAGTTCCTCAAAAATAAAATTACTAGAATACTCATGATATAATTATCACAGGAACAACCCCACCCATTAGTTAGAGTAAAAACCTATAAAAAAAAGTTTAACAGTCTGCTCATAGGTGCCAGCATTATCACACACCTTAAATTGAATTATTTTAAACGCATTTAAAAAAATCATTTATGAAATGAAAGTATGATTCATCACTGGTCCACCGTTCTTTTGATAGCTCATGTGTTAAGATCAGTTGCGTCTAAGGGATGGAGCAAGGGATCTTTACTGCCAAATAATATATACAAAAATAAAAGATACACTTTATGGAAACTAAATTTCTAATAATTCAAAGCTAGTTTATCTGTAGTTAAAATTTAAACCCCATGCCAAAGATTCCTTCAATTAAAAATGCATCTACTATGGCTCTTTATATTGAAATCATAATTACAATTTGATTGGATAACGGTGAAAAATATAAATTTTTAATTGTGTGACATCAATGCATAATGCTCAACAAGATATTGCGTTATTGTGTAGTTGGGTCAGTTTATCTTCTATTAGCTTTTATGAATTATCAGCCACATACAGGAGTAATTATGTAATTGTTTTCTGTCCTAGACATAAATCAAAAAGATGGAAACTCTCTTTAAAATGGAAAACTTTCTAGTCTGATGGATCTAGCAATAGAACTAGTCAAGGGTCCCCCTCCCCCCCCCAACTAAACCTTTTCATGATATGTAGTATGCACAAAGGATTATAGTTGGTAAAACTTACATGTGTTCAGGCTACTCTTAATTACCTTTCAGTTAAGCTAAATATTTTTATACAGGCATGTTTTAGTACAAGTACAACTATTTGTGGTTAGTACTTGAACATTAAGCAGTGTTCACTCTAGAAATAAAAAGGGGCAGAACGCTGTTAGCAGAAAAAAGGCACCTCGTTTTTGGAAAAGCAATTCTTGTTTTTAAAAGGGCACTTTAAGAAAAAATTGGGATGGGCGTAGGCACCCGCCAACACATCGGACCCGTGACCAAACAAATTTTTTTTTTGATTGATTGCATATTGGGCTATTGGTGACAGCTCGGGGCTTATCTCAAAGGAAAGAACAGTACAAAATTTATGTCACTTTGTGGAAATACTACTTGAAATCCAAAATGTGACATTTTAAAATTAACGTTTTCGCTAAAAAATCGGTAAGTAGCCCGAATTAGGCCAATTACAAAACTGATGAAAAGGCTACTAAAATTCAAAATTTGGTAATAAAATGTCTAATCTTGTAATCTCGCTCCAAACCATGCTACCATGCAACCAATAGGACTCGTGCAATGCCCCGTGCTCGAAATTACCGCGATTTCACAACACGCTTAGTTAAAAAGAGGTCTGTTTTCTACTGTCATAATTCACTTAATTCCAATTTACACACACAAAAAATTAATCGATGCCTTTTTTAAAGACAGCTAGGAAAGCAAGGATGCTTGTGATTGACTAAAAAAGACAATTTGGGCGGCATTTTTTTCGAAAAAGGGCGGCATTTTTTAATAAGGGGCATGAGGGCGCTATCGAGATGAAAAAAAGGCATGCAGGGCGGACCGCCCTTCAATAAACGCCTAGAGTGAATACTGCATTAAAAAAAAATATTTTTTAGACCATCCTACCCTGCAACTTACATTTTGTAATTTGTAATAGTTAACATCATTTTCTTCATCTATGTTTTGTGGCAAACTAATATTAAGTGACATTTCTGCCTTCTGTTGAAGGCCTTGAATTTTTTGCTCCTGAAAAGCAATTGTTTTCTGCAGTTGGCATCCCCCATGTTGTGCTTCTTGTATGTTCTTCTCCAAATCCTCATTCTGAAAATACACAAGTACAATATTTTATTTAAAAATTGAACATGGTTCACAAAGATTTTCAAAAGTAAAAATTAAATAGTTCTTGAGGACTTTTTAAAGACCTCTCAATAATTTTTAAGGACCTCTTAAATTTTTTTGATGCCGTTAGCGGGAGAATCGCACATTTTTGGCGCAAAATTGGCATAGAACCGCACGTAAATGTGGTTCTGTAGTAAGTTGGTGTAGGATACCACTTCCGGCAAACTCTGGTGCAGAACCATTCTTTAAAGATGCTATATTTTTGTGATTTTCACCGTTTTTCTAGAATGACTATGAATTTTTCACAAAAAAAAAACAAATGGAGATTTTCTAACAATGAAGTGTCCTGTGTGATAATGAAATACCATTGACTAAAAAATCGGACAAAAGATATAAAAATTCCATTTTTTTTTTCTGACACTAAATCCGTCTATTCACGCCTTTCTCTCCTTGCTTATTTATACTTGCGCATAACGGACAAAAGTGTGGACATGATATACGTAAAATACGGAATTCTACATTCCAATAATTTTAATGCACCCGGAATTCCGAGTTCGAAAATTTAAAAAACTTGGACTTTCAGGTTAAACACGGAAAAATACCACCCTTGTGAATTAGTAACAAAAAAACATTAAGTTTGACTAAAATTAAGGACTTTAAGGGCCCTTAATTAAGGACATACCTAAATTAGGTAGTTCTTAAGGACTTTTAAGGACCGTGCGAACCATGTTGAAGAGTGGAGACAGTAGTGCTTTATATTTCTAGATTTATACCTACCAACATTTATATTATACAAATGTTATGCAATACAATCAGGCATGGAAAATCAAAAAGTTAAATTGTGCATACAAACTTAATTATTGGTTTGATGTGCATATTTTATTTATATGGAGATATTTTATATGTGATAGCATGTTCAAATCCATATCAGAAAAACATGAAACTTTTTTAATACTTTTATGAAAATCTAATATATGCCATAAAAACACTTTTCACTTAAAAAAAATATAAAATAATAATTTGTTATACAAGTGTAAATCACTAAACTAATATTAATAATTATAAGTCATGGCCATTTGAATTATCGGAAATGTATTCATAACATATACAATGGAATGTACATTTTTCAATTCGTGAATGCCTTTACAAAATAGTTTAAGTTTCTTTGCAATTCCTTTGAATCCTTTTATATTAAAAAATATATATATAAAATTAATTTTAAAGCCATTTAAAATCTTGAAAGTCAAAATTTCACCAAATATGTACAAAATAATCTAAAATTGTGTATTTGGTATAAAAACCAAATTCGGCCAAATATAAAATTTAGGACCCGACGAATATTCAATTACAATCAATAATTATTAGTATGGTTTTTACATTTCACTTTTGTGTTAATATACTTTCAACTATTTTATATAAGTGCATTCCTAATTATTAAAATTTAATGAAGATGGTAAAATGAATTTTCGGA
This sequence comes from Troglohyphantes excavatus, assembly GCA_963932185.1. Lineage (NCBI taxonomy): Eukaryota > Metazoa > Arthropoda > Arachnida > Araneae > Linyphiidae > Troglohyphantes > Troglohyphantes excavatus. The sequence continues at coordinate 21,000,241 of OZ010677.1, read as the reverse complement.
CAATCCTCATTCTCATAAAACACAAATTTCAATAAATATGGCTTTTATGTTAGAGTCTGTTACATAATTAACCCTTTGCACTCCGTTGGCGCCGCTCAGGCGACAACATAACAACTCGTTCTTTTGGTTCCCTGTTCATTAAAATAAATAAGAACAGCATGATCTTGTGTTTAAAAAACATCGATATTTTTTTTAACTTGTTCTTTAGCAGATCCAAAACAGATTAGGTTTCTTTTTTCTATAAGCAAAACAAATTCTAGGGAAAAGAACATGAGGATGAATAACTGTTCCGTAGAAAGAACGGAAAACGCAAAGAGTTCAAAGGGTTAAGTATACATTCAAGTTTTATGCAAATACATCTTATAAATTTTTTTTTAATTATATTTAAATTCAGGTTTGGTTAATTAAAGTCGCAATAGAACTGGGCATAGTGGGCTATTGGCGAGGGTTATGGGTCTATCTTGAAGGAAAGACCCAGGAACTATACCTCATATTTTTTAATCATGGTCAGACGACGAGAACAACACCTGAGCTATCACTTACGCCGTCAATAGACGTCAGACCTTTGCACCCTGATCAGATTTATCGTGCACCAGTCCCACACGCATGCCGGTATAATTTGTTGGATGTTCTGAATGACTTTCCAGTATTTTGGAGCGAAGCTGGCAACCATCCGATCACTATTTTTACTTTTCTTTGTCAAGTCTGCCGTTCAGACTTGAACTAGTAATCCTTTGATTACCAGCTGAATGCCTTTACCAACCAACTGGGCAACTGGAGGCCCCGTATTTAAATTCAAAAACTCGTAATAAAAACCTTTCTAAAATTGTTAATACAATTTATAGGGGGGGAAAACAAATATAACTGTGTCAAAAGCTAGTTTGAAACTATTTTCTTTTTGTATCCCACAGGAACTGAAACAAAGAGGATCCCATATTAATTTGTATTCCCCAAGAATATTAAATTGTAATTATATTCCCCAAGAGTGGTTGACAATGGAGGACTTCTTTATTTATAGTTTGACACTATGTGCTTTTGACGCTCCTTAACACTAAACCTACCATGCACGGTCAAATCCCCGTTTATGAAATTTCGTTTAGAATTTTTTGTATACAACATTATTGTATCGCCTTGCAAATTATTGACTTTTCTTATAATATACATACAACCCATTTTTCAATATTCACAACTTTCATTATTGCTTACTTTCCGAAAAAAAATTATAGCATGTCTAGTCTACCACGAGCGGTCATTTAACCAATTCATGTTATTTACGACTTTGTTCTTAGGAAAGCGCACTCTTGAAATTGTTTTACGAGTCCAAAATTACATTGTGGATCTATAGTGTTATGGTAATCCAGCCATCTGGGCACCAAGCTTCCTGCGGACCAACCAGGAAACACTGTACAGACCGCGTCGGCCCAACCAAGCGGCACGGATGCAGACCGACTCATGGCAGGTGGCACTGACGGCAACGGAAAATGTGTAATACAAAATATTGTAATTTATAAAAAATGTGCCGAAAATGCATAACTGTAAATAAAACTTTTCTAAATAGAAAAAAAATATTTTGTTTACTATCCAATTGGCTAAAATATCTTTCTATATTAAGATACAATTTTTTTGGGGGGTCATTTGACTGCTCATGGTAGGATTAGGTATACATGAAATGTCGGTAGGTTTAGTGTTAATGCAAAATCTTCAATTTCAGTTTGACCAATGTATGACATGCTACATTGACATGAGATACTACTATATATGCCCCATTTATTAAGGTTGACGATGGGGTCTTTAAGTTCTATGAAAGTGATCTAATTGATAGGTGAAATAATTTAACGTATGCCGAATTTACTGATTTATGTCAGTAAATCCAACATATGTTTCCAACACAAACAGAATCAAAATCTATGCAGAGACCACTTCACAGCTTTGCATAGATATACTTCCTGGAAAAACATTCAATGTAAATTAACAATTTTCACATAAAACAAAGTACCTCATGTGTAAGTCTATTAATTTGTTGCTTCTGGGAGTTGTTTTCTCTTTGCTGCAGCTCCAATTTCCTCTTTACATTATCAAACTGCTGATTTAGAAACTCATATTCAGATGATTGACTGTTAACAGTCTGAATTTTGGCCTCCAAGTCAAGCTGCAGTGAATACTTATCTTGTATTAAAGTCTGAAATAAAATTATACTTTAAATTTAAAAATAATAATAACTCTAATAGCTAGTTAATCGAGAATAACATTTAAATAAAAAATTTATAACAAAACACTTTTATAAAAATCTGTAGAATCAGGGCCGTAGACCAGGGGGTGGAGACCGACGGGACACCCCATCCCCGAAATTGTGTGATACTTTTTTTCAACACTCCTCTTCCCCCTTCTTTTCCTTTTTTGAATCCAAAAAACTATTTACTTACAGTGCCTAATACCATCGATGGTGTAGAACTATAAAAATTAACTAAGACGTCACAGCCAATCATATTCTATTTTTCTACATCGGCTGGGAGTGTTCAAAACGAAAGTTAGATGAACTCTCGATGTTTAATATCTTTTGGCACTGAACAATAAATTGTAACTTCTGAAAAGTAGGGATGAGCCGGATAGTGCTTTTGCCGGATACCGGATATCCGGCGCACATTACAAACCGGATATCGGATATCCGAACTGGAATTTGCCGGATATCCGGCAATTTCTTTTTTATGAAATTATCTTCTCATACACACTAGAAAAAACGGAAATCAGTCAAAAATTACAAAAATATTTTTTTATTCTATAATATTCCCCAATTCCTTACCTTCAAGCTGATATCAAAATTGAATAAACATTAAAAAAACTTTTTTATTTACAAAGGGTTATTCCAGGGTGCTGCTAGCAATGGGCGTATGTTTTGTACACTTTAAAAACAATTTCTGAATAATTGTATTTTTACCATATGCCCTTTCATTCCAAACATGATAACTTAAGTTTGCTTAAACTTTTGAGAAATTTATTTTTTAATTCAACTTTATATATTTTGTAATATGTTATGACTATCCACCATAACGATTCGTTAAAAATGATATATAAAAATTTTAAAGTTAATTTTTTTTTTAAAAAGTGGGCTTTTTTAAAAACTCTTGAGGTAAAAAAATTATAAAAAAAAAAACTTTTCAAGTTAAAAACTTTTTAGAGGGTCATAACTTTAAGAAAGATACTTTAAGTAATTCCAACAAAAATTATGCTTCTAGGTAAATTACAACTTGCATAATCACGTTTGAAAAAAAATAAAAATTAGCTAATTAGCATTTGACTTAATTCAGTTTTTTTTATACAATGCATCGTAATTTTTAAAGTGCTTTCATACATGAAAAAACTAGAGTTTATACAATGAATTGAGATGTAACAATGCACTCTACACACCACCTAGGTGAATTGTTCGAACTCGAAGATACTCCACTATAGCGGCGTGTTTCGAATGTCTGCAGCATATCTTCCTTGATATCTATTCTCTGTGACTCACCGCGTCTGAGTCTGAAACGCACTCCTTACCCACCTGAATAGCCCGACAAAAATTCAAGGGATAATCTGCACAATGTTTTTTTCTGCACATTGGTAGAATTTTCAGGAAAATACTTAAAGCAAAAACAACGATAAATGATGCCAAAAAAAAAAATCTTCGATGTTTTATTCATACGGATATCCGGCTCGGTAAATCGGATATCCGGCACTTTACTTCCGGATATCGGATAGTTAAAAATCAGCCGGATAGTTACCATATATCCGTTTCATCCCTACTGAAAAGCTTAAACCAGTTCTTTCTATGGTCGCGGTTGAAACAATACTGTAAGCAGTGGTGCCGATTCGAGGGAACAAGAGGGGGTGTTTGCCCACTCACTTTCTTAATATTGCACTTGTTAAAAATAAAACATAAAAATAAACAAAACAAAAACAACCCATTCCAAAAAGTCCCTGATTTCCCAAGTTAGGTTGCCACCCTGATTAATATTAAATTCCTGATAAAATGATTACATGCCTGCACAATTAATATATTTTTACTGGCTGAAATACTATTCAAAATTTTATTCAATTTGCCAAACTGCTTTGCCCATTGTGTTGATTAATTCACATATTTGGAGTTGAAATTATGTGAATTTCACCTTTTGCAGAATATTTAAATAGTTGGCAATTTTTTTATTGCCAAACAATGTGAATACCTAAGACTTTATACTGCATCATTTCCTTGTTTTTCGCTTTAATTCTATTTTAAATAAATAGGTGCAAACTTTGATGCGTGTTTATAATCAAATATTCTAAAAACACTATATAAAGCTAAATAACTTGCTATTAACCAACAATTTTTATACAAAATATGAGAAAACACATCACTGAAATGTTGATTATGATAAAACTTTGGTTAAAATGCGAAGTGAACAGTAACTCTTGGCGACTTCCCTGACATTTTCAGACTCCTCCTTTCCCCCTTGAAAGGTTGCCCAAAAGGATCACTAGATTTGTTGGGAATCAAGAGTAAATTTTCAATACATTTAACAGCTATAACCTCCTAAATGGATGAATAAATGCAATCAAACGGAAAGTCCCCATCGTGTGCACACATGCATTTCGAAAAATCAAAATTATACATACTTCATTCTCGGATAAAATTTCATGAAGTTTCTCAGTCAATTTTACTTTGTCTTCGAGAAGTTGGTTTCCAAACGTAGCAGCTTTTTGGATGTCATCGTCCCTTTCTCGAATTTCACACTTGAGCTTGGCAATAGTGTCCTCGTACTGAAAAAATAGCAAACAATTATATTAGACGGAAACTCACTCGTATAAAAAACACATATATTTGAAAAACAATAATTGTTTTTATTACCTCTTCATCCATTTCTATTGGAAGTGGTGGGTAATTACATTAACAAGTATTTAAAAATAGTAAGATTTTTAAAAAATCCCGCATAAACAACGTTGCTGGTAAAAATTCATTTATAACGTTTACGGTCACAGTTTTTAACCCAGCCTGGTTCGTGTCAAGTTTGTAATATAGCTTTTTATATCTGACGTCATTTATTTTGGGTTTAGTTTGGTTTGGTTAATTAACGTCGCAATGGAGCTGCACAATCGGCTGTTTGCAACGGTTTGGAGCGTATTTCAAAGGAAAGACCTGAAAATGATGCCTTGTATTTTTGAACCATGGCCAGATGACGAGGACAACACTTAATTTGGCACACAAAGCAACCATTGGATTTTTAGTATTTTTATAGAGAAGCTGGAAACCCTCCGATAGCTTTTTTACTTTTCTTTGTCAAGTCCATCGCGTCCATCTATTAGCAATCCTCTTATTACCAGCTGAAAGCCCGTCATCTTTATCAGAATAGTACTGCAATTTGCTACAGCTTTTGATCTATCTTCCCAACTCCTAGTGATTTAACCATGGTTCAAAACAGGCACGTAGGGTTCAGGGGATTCAAACCCCTCCCATTGAAAGTCAACAAGAAAAAAAATGAAAAATCGAAATACTGTAAATATCATAAAAATACTTTTAAAAATCTAAACTTTTAAACTCTTTGTTGAATTGCATAAAGGAAAACGTAGTATTTTCCGGTGGTTCTACACTTCAAAAATATGTTTTGAGGTAATTTTTAACTTAAACTAAACTTAACATGATGTCATCGTGTTTCATATCTATTAGCATTTGGATTTCAGCTGAAAAGGGAAAAGATCGTCAAACGTGGCCGCATAAACAATAGATGCTCCAAAAAGTGGCGTAGCCAGAATTGTCCGAAGGGGGGGGGGGGGGGGGGGGGCGGTTCATAAATTATTTTTGATCCGACCAAAACTAAATAATTTTTTTTATTAATAATTAATTTTAACCATTTTTTAACTAATAATTTTAATTAAGTTGAATTAATAATTTGAATTGAAATAAATTAATAATTTGAACTAAAATTAATTAATAATTTGAATTGAAATAAATTAATAATTTGAACTAAAATTAATAAATAATTTGAGTTAAAATTAATTAATAATTTTAAGTTATCAATTTTAATTAATAATTTTAAATTATCAATTTAAATTAATAATTTTAAATTATCAATTTTAATTAATAATTTTAAATTATCAATTTTAATTAATAATTTTAAATTATCAATTTTAATTAATAATTTTAAATTATCAATTTTGATTAATAATTTTAAATTATCAATTTTAATTAATAGTTTTAAACTCAATTTTAATTAATAATTTTAAATTATCAATTTTAATTAATAATTTTAAATTATCAATTTTAATTAATAATTTTAAATTAGTAAATATAATTTATGATATTTTTTAATTTAAGCAGTAGTTTTAAATTTTAATTTTAACTAATCATAATAATTTTTAAGTAGTAATTTTAAATTAGTAAATTTAATTTATGATATTTTTTTAATTTAAGCAGTAGTTTTAAATTAAACTTCTAATTAATAATTTTAATTAATTAAAAATATATATAAAAATTATAAATAAGATGTAAATTAAAAGCTTAATTTTCGCAGGTTAATCTTCAGTCATTTCCTAATTTAAATTACTAACAAACCTGGCTGACATTTCACTGGGATTTAAGTCTGTAGCTAGATATTGATGGTGAGTCCGGATTGAAGCAATTTTAAATTAGTAATTTTAATTATTAATAATAATTTTTAAGTTGTAATTTTAAATTTGTAAATAACTCTTTATTTTATAATTAAAAATAACAGAATAATAATCATTATTTTCTGGTTAATTTTATCATGCATGACTGTGGCGTGACATGGGGGAGGAGGTTTCATTGGTTGCGTGACGCAGCAAAACGGCGCATTGCGGCAAAATCATAACTGAAAATGGCGTTGCTCTTAAAAAAATCAAATAACTGAATAAAAAAAATATTTTTATTAAAAAAAACATTGATTTGTATAATCTGTGAAGCTAGATAATAGAAAATTGCTTGTCTAATCATCAGCACGAGATGCAGCGCCGCAGAAAAAAACCTAAAAAGGTTATAAACACAGATTTAAACGAGAATCTGTTGACCACCCTTCTTAAATAGAGCCAACTTTTTCATTATATGCCCTTCGTATTTATAATAGTTTTATAAAACTTTTTAATTATCCCCCATAAAAAATGTCACACGAATTTTCAAGGAAAATACCCCAAAAATAAGCAATTTCTGGATTGATGTATTGTGCTGAACTGCCGCCTCATTTCAAGTGTTAAGAAAAGTAACCCTTTACATCATGTACAAACAACCTACAATTATCTTTTGTGTCGCCAACTGAAATACCAATTTACTCCCGTGTTAAGCAAATGTCACGTAGGTTGAGGTACAATTGAGACACCCAAGACAATTGAGACCCCATCGCCCCCCACCTCCTCCCCACAGGCGCTCCTTAAAATTATCCCTTCAGGGGTCAGAAGGGAAGGGATCAGGAGTTACATGTGGGTTAGACCAGGAAATGCGACGTGTGTTTTTTTCTATAGAAATCGGAAAACCACTGGCTCCAACACCATATATTATTCTAAACAAGGATTATCAAAATTTAAATAAATTCTTTAATTTATTTCATAATTAATAATAAAATTTACTAATTTTAAAAATAAGTAATGACTGATGATTAGTAAAGAAAAAAAAATAATAACTCCATAAAAATAAATACAGTAGACGCTCGTTTTTACGAACCTCTAATTTACGAACTAGTGTCTGGTCCCGAACATGGTCCCATAGGCATAATGTTATATTTAATTCCCATTTACGAACTAAAATTTTGAAAAATCTCTTTTTTGCGAACTCATTTTCATACTTAGCTAGCGTGTACCTGAAATCAGACAAAGTTTAAAAGGTCATATATTTAGGGAGTAACAAAGCAACACATACAAACATTTCAAGGTCATTCTGAGAAAATTACAGGGCCAACAGCAGGTGGATAGAAGGCATGTGATTGGAGAGTGGCACTTTGACGTCAATTTTTACCCCTCCCTCACATTCATAAGCATGTGTCAATGTCGAGCGGGGAAAGGGGTGCTTTAAAAGAATATGTTTTGTAGCTGGTTAATTTCATCTGGACCTTCAATGTCTAAAGTTTCGTGTGAGTTCAAAGGGAGTTTAAGCCAGTTTTAGTTGAGGAAATTTTGTCATGTCTCAGTTAAAGAAACGCACCCGTTTATCTGCTGAGGCAAAAAAGAAAATTTTAAAAGAAGCAGAAGAGAAAATTTTAAGCAAGACAGAAATCTCTAAGAAATATGGAATTCCAAAGTTTTAAGAGTAAGAGAAAAAACCGTTGGATATGCAAACAAGACCAGCAAGAATGTCCCTCTCGAAAATATTTTAGAGCAGCAAATTTTTTCCCAAACTGGAAAAAGCATCGCTTGTTTGAATGAGGAACATTATAGGAACGAACATTCCGACTAATGTAATGTGCTTAAGAAACAATTGAACTGCTTTGTTTTAAAGCTTCTCTGCTTTGTTAAAGCTCAAAGACTTCTAGGCATCGAACGGTTGGCTGCAAAAATTTAAATCCAGACACGGTTTGAGCTTCAAGAAACTGAATGGTTATCAAGACTAGGCCTCTTTTGAGGAGGACAATAGTGAAATGCTTTCAAACATCAATAAAATGAAAACATGTATTTTCCAAAATGTTTTTTTAAAACAGAAAAACTAGCTAATATTCTGATTATTCTAATGCTTAATTTTTCATCAATAAAGGTATACTTATTATTTTTTATTTAACTATTTTATTTTACAATTATTTCTTATATAGAATAACTATATATAACTTTACTTCCTAATATAATCTCTAAATAATGCTTTATTTATAAAGAGAAGACAGTTTAATAAAAATAAGCCTAAAATTTATCTACTTTTTATGATATTCTATTTTACGAACTTTCGATTTTACGAACAATTTGGTTGCTCCCTACGAGTTCGTAAAAACGAGCGTCTACTGTAATAACTGTTACTGTATATCGCCTTCTGGTTGAGGGGGTGGCAATAAGTTATCTATGGAAATCCGTTACTGAAGTCATCAACCCAGATAGCACATGTGCTTACGAAAACGTTGTCACTTCATTTACATTTGATTGTCACTGAAAAGGTTGTCACCGAAAACCGTGGAAAACGTTGTCACTTCATTTCCACTTGATTGTCACCGAAAAGGTTGTCACCGAAATCCGTGGAAAATGTTGTCACTTCATTTACACTTGATTGAACTGACAAGGTTGTCGCCGAAAACCGTAATTTCATCTCGTTCTATCACGTTTACATTCGAGATTATGTGGTTCAGCTTCAGCGTATCGGCCGACATTTTCCACCCATTGCTTAGAATCTTCCTAGGAAGGTAAGTTGCATATTTAATGGACGAGTAGAATGACCACGCCCACCATGACGTCAGAGCTAGTTTGTTTGTGGGATAGCGTTAGAATTTCCTTCAAAACTACTAATATATTGAAAAGCTCGATGATATTTTTTTAGAATATGATGTTAAAACACAAGTTAAATGTAATTAATGCAAAATTTGAACATAAAAAAGCGATATTATTGTTTGTTTACCAGTAATCGGCAACTTGCACGTGCTCGAAATCCCACAAACAAGGCTAAACTCCACCCCGTTCTAGTTGTCCATTAATAGTTTATATATATATATAAACTAGCTGAAATACCCGTTCTACGCACGGGAAGGAAATAAATTACAAAATTGATACAGAGATACAATATTTATAGCGAAATAAACAATATTCTTAATTTGTCACTCATGAGGGGACACCACAGTATTAAAAGTATTAATTTGAAACGAAATTTTATTGGCAAGGTCCTGCAAGAACTGGAAAGATTGCTAATATGAAGTTGTCTACACAATAACGTGGATATATATGCATTACTCCCGTTGATCACCATCCATATTTTAACCCAGTAACATCCCAAAGATTTAAACGGGAAGAACTCTTATAAATGTTAATAAAAATTATCTGAAAAAGTTTTATTAGACACCTATGTCAACATTTGTCGTTAAGTTTCACAAATTGGTGAAAATATAAGAAGAAAAAAAAACGAAAAAGAATTTTAAAAGGTTCATTTGCCAAATTCAAGATTTTCATATTTTTTCTTTTGTACGGTAAACCTTATCAATATGCGAGGAGGGATGGTTCCCCAGCACTTTTTTTAGATTTTGTCCCCGCACTTTTTAAATATTTAACTTTTTTAAATAAAAAATAAATCATATTTTTTACTTCATTGAACTTCAAATCAATTTTTAAAAAAAAATCGTATCAATCCCCTACCCACTACTACAGAAGATTTACGCAAACCCAATCCCCCTCTGCACTTGTACCACGTGGGGACAGAGTCTATAACAACAGTTTTCGATTCCGCCACATAACTACTCGTATAGGCATACCTTCATATAAAGAAAGGTAGGCCGCATCGATCAAGCCGATTATTAACCCATTCCGCTGCTGACCGTGAAGGGAATGTCGCCCTTCTGCAGGCTATTTTGTTCACATTACTCCCAGGGGAATCGTGTTATGGGCTATAAATAACCTACCATGGTATAGGAAAGTGAGTCGCGTCGATCAGGTCGTTTGTTAACCCATTTTACCCTCTGATCTTTATACCGCATGAAGGAAAATGTACCCTTGGTGACAGGCAGTATACACTTCCACTCCAATAATTCTATTGAAAATCAGCCTTCGTGGATAAATGACATAACATGGAGTAGAGGAAGGTAGGCCGCGTCAATCAGATTTACCATTTATACACTCTCCCTCTGACCTTCCTACCACGTGGGGTCCAAAGTATTCATGAACCAATTATTACGGTACAGAGTGGCTTCTACCTACCAGATAGATTATTTTTCTATGTAAGATATAAGTAACAACTCTGTCAAAATTCATCTTCCTGGGTATACAGAAAGTTAGAAAATTAGTGATGAGTCAGTGGATAAGTGGCAAGGATTTTTACTTTTGGCAGTTAGAGTTTGAATTTTTGAAAATGAACATCCTTTCTTAGTGATCAATTTTGGCTTAAAATGCCATGCTCCATGCCAAATTTAATTTTCATAGTTGTTGTAGTACGGAATATCCCATTATCCAATCATATTTTCACCATTTTGACATATATTTTATAATTTTTTGACACTAATTTCGCCATTTTTATGTTATTTTTACAAATATGATCATATTTTTGTTCATTTGGCAATATTTGATTCATTTGGCGAAAATTTTTATTCATTCGGTAAAATTTTAATTTATTTGGCAATGTTTTTATTAACTTGGCGTAGGTTTTATTTATTTGGCGATATATAAGGTATAAGTAACAACTTTGCCAAATTTCTTCTTAATAGGTATACGGGAAGTTGGAGAATTAGTGATGAGTGAATGAGTGGGGTTTTCGCATTTATATATATAGATTGATCGGAATAGGTTATTTACATTTCTCTCAAATGAATTTCTCTGTCTACTTGGCAACGTTTCGAGTTAACCAAACGCCGACAGCGACAATACGCGCGGGAATTGCGGATTATTTAGTTGCTTGAATAATAAATGCATTACGTAAATTATTCGCAAGTAAAATCTGCTGATTATAGCAATCGATTTCTGTACTGACCTAACAGAAAAAAAGGGCTAAAAATGTATGCATTTTGTAAAAAGTAAGTGTTGTCTAAGTTATTTATAACAAATTTAGTGAATGAAATGTTATTTAGTAAAGTGTAGTCAATGCAATGTTTTGTGAGTGGGGAATGCAATGTTTACTTGGAATGTTTTCAAAAGTTGGAGATAGTAGTTTTTAAATAATAACTTTATAATCCTTAAATATATATTACATTAATTTATAGAACGGCATAATATTAAGTTATGCATTTAGAATTTGTTTGTATTAATGCATATAATGTTTTTGCTTAAGCCTTTGATAATATTACAAAATAATAAGTATTGTACGACTACAGGCCCCTACATGAAGAAGGTGACCAACAATTGGCAGATCATGTATGAGTGCCTCCGCCATTACACCCTTATCGATGGGCCCCCAGGTGCAACTTGCGTGGATGCCCAATTGCTAATAATAAGGTGTATTTTCTGTTTACCAATCTTCTATAGTTTATAAGCTTTTATTGCTTATCAAGATTTTAAAAGTACAAAAATTAAAAAATAAATTGCTGAAAAATACTAATTGCACGAAAGATCGCAATGAAAGTTTTCTCTACAGATGGAGCTGTGTTCTATGTCTACCACCATAGCCACCTACAAGAAGATGCCCTCCGATTTGGCGAAAATCCCATTGGAGAAACGGCAACAGGGTGTTGCGTGAAAAGTCCGCTAGGTGACACTAGTGTCCATCCTCGTTTGTTTGGTTTGTTTACATTTATGCGCACACTGAACGCTTATTTGACATCTGAAATGCCAGTTATATGGTTACTTATTACTGAATCTACCGCGAGTCAACTAACTGAATTGAGACATAGATCTTTTTTTAAATAAGGTTTATTAAAAAATATTTTTAATAATATTTTACACAAATATATTTTTTTTGTTTATATTTAATCCACAGAAGATAAACGACTCTGTTTACATCTGCCAGCTACGGATGTTCATTGAATCAAGGATGTTTATTGAATTGGGATATAATTTTTGTTTAAATAAGATTTATTATAAATCAATTAAATGATATTTTATAAATATAAAGTTATTTTGTCATATTAATCCACGAAGCTAAGCGAAATTCTTTGTTTATATTTGCCAGCTATGGATGTTCACGGAATCAACTGACTGAATCTAGATACGATTTATTATATAATTATTTAATGATATTTTACAAATATAAAGAAAAAATATTTTACAAATAAACACAAGCGTATACTAGAAAATAAAATCTTCATACTGAGTGAAATGGCCAATTTATTAAACTGGAATCGTAATTTCCAAATACAAAGTAATCATTTTTTTATATTGTATATCACGTATTATATTTTAAGGGTATAAAACGGAAAATGTAATTACTAGATAAGTATGTTCAAATTAAAAATAAATTCCGCAACTGTTGCCGAAATTGTTTTTCACACATATCACACTTCAGTTTTCATTAAACTTTACAAAAACGTTTTCTTAGCAAGCACGAAGTTTATCAACATAACAGGGTATTAAAAATAAAATGCACGGCATGCAAAACCAAAGAATAATTCGGACGATAGATAAAATAAAAAATGGCTTTTTTGACAAACAAAAAAAAATAGCTATTTTTTGTTTGATGACTGATATGCACATTACTTAGTTCAAGTCAGTTATTTAATGAAATGAAATTCGCGATTTCCCATAAATCTTAGAAAAAAAACCGTGGCTGCAATCATAACTAAGATTTTAAATCGTCATTCATTAACTTTCCTTATATAAAAATATCAAGAACCGAGATCAATATAATAACAATCATCAAACAAAACGTCAATATTCGAAATCGAAACTTACCTTGTCTGGATATATTTTTTAGCCAAACTTGACGTCTTATTTCATCATTCGGGATTTCGTGAAAACTAATTGATTTATCCTTGTTATTGGATTTGCAGAATGGTACGACACAATATACCATCTTAAACTTAAAGCGCTAATTCTTTGCCAAGCCTGTTAACACAAAGCACAACGCCGATCAACACAAAGCACAAAGACGAAACTACGCAGTTTTTCAATATAGCGCCGTGACTGAATGATTCGAATGACGTCATCGATAGGATGTACGGTAGCGCCATCTAGTAACCAGTAGCGATGCTTGGTGTTGCCTACTATTGGGTCCAAATCGGAGGGCATCTTCTTGTAGGTGGCTATGCTACCACAAAACTTTGTTAGGCATTACCATAGGTAGTTGCTAATCCAGGGTCACATGTTTAAAACAGCTCTATAGTCTAAAATAAATTTATTTTGTACATGCATATGCACCTCACAAATGAATTTAAATGTGTAAAAGGGGATATGTTTCATAGACTTAACATAACAATTATCCCCTTTTTACATCTTTCAATTCAAATATATCTGAATGTTCTTACACGATTATTTGCATGGTCCTTAAAAACAACTATATTTTCGGTAGGTATTTAATCAAGGACCCTTAAAATCTTTAATTTATAAAATTGTGAATAAAAATTTCAATTAGTAAAGAATTTAAATTTGGTGACACTGTAGATCAGTGGTTCCCAAAGTGGGTTCCACGAAAAAATTTAGGGGTTCCGCGTGACAAATTTTACTTGATTAAAAAAAAATTAAGAATGGTGGTTAGTATATTCACATTTTCGATGAATATCCAAATTTAGCAAAACAGGCTATTCGAATTCTATTGCCATTTGCAACCACTTATTTGTGTGAAGCTGGGTTTTCAAAATATGTTGCGACAAAAACCAAATATCGTAACAGATTTGATGCTGCACCAGATATGCGAGTTCAGTTATCAAACCTAACGCCCAATTTTAAGAGAATTCTGGAATCAAAGAAGCAGGTGCAATCTTCACATTAAAGATTTTCTATTTATTTTAGTTTATGTTTTGTATTTTTATTAATTACTTCTGTGATTAATTTTTTTTTTTAGTTTTGCTTAATTCAATAAAATCTGAAATACCAAAATAATACTTGTTTTATTTAATATCAGATATTAAATTTTGAAAAGTCGTAGATTAAAAAATATTCAGGGTTTTGCGATCATTGGCAACAAATTTTGGGGTTCCACGACCAAAATAGTTTGGGAACCACTGCTGTAGATACTTAAGCTACATGTACACGAGCAAGAAAACTTGCACGATATCCGTGCGAGAAACTCGCTTGACCGTTTCCACGAGCAGCACGAATTTCCTCACCGAAAGTCGTTTGCAATTTTCTATCCGCTAGAACTTGCAGAGCTGTGTACATGGCGCAATTTGCTCGCGTGCGAAGGAAATGTTTATCGTTTTGGCCGAGAAAGGGAGCGGCAATTGGGATTGAAAAGGGACATTCGATAGAAATTTATTTTTATACTAATTAGTTGAGTCTTTTTTTTATATGTGTTTAGTGTGTGAGAGAAATGTACTTTGTTTAATTTAGAAATTTATATAATAATAATAAAATTAACTCGCATATAATCTGAAATATATAAATAATTATTAAATATAACATTTTCATTTTTAAAATTACGAAACATATATTGGAAGTCATGTTTTAATTAAAAAAAAATTAGGGAACATATGTAGTATAGGACATTTGGCGCGTTTTTTGTTTACAGTGTTCCCTCTAGAAATAAAAAGAGGCAGGGCGCTGTTGGCAGTAAAAGGGCACCCCATTTTTGAAAAGGCATTTCTTGTTTCTAAAAGGGCACTTTTTAAAAAAAAAATTGTATGGGCGTGCCCACACATTGACACATCGGACCCGTGACCAAACAAAAAAAAAAGTTTCGATTTGTTGGTTGACATTGCGCCAGAGCTGCATATTGGGCTATTGTTAACAATTCGGAGCCTATCAAGAAGTAAAGACCCGTACACAATTGATGTCTCTTTATGAAAATATTATTTGAGATATAAAATTTGACATTTCTGTAAGTAGGAATCAGATCCCGTACAAAACTAATAAAAAGGCTACTTAAATCCAAAATTTGGTAATAAAATACCTAGTCTTGCAAACCAATCCCTACCTAGTCCCGAACCATATTCTCTTTAAAAAAACACAGAAACCTTAGAATTTCATATGCAGGCAACCAATAGGATTTGTGGAATGCCCCATGCTCGAAATTACCGTGAAATCATCGCGATTTCACAAGACGCGTAGTTATAAAGGAATTTGTTTTACTACTGTCATAATTCACTTAATTCCAATTTACACACATTTTTTTTTAATCGATGCCTTTTTTAAAGACAACTAGGAAAGCAATGATGCTTGTGCTTGACTGAAAAGGGCAAGAAGGGCGGAATTTTTTCAAAAGAGGGCGGCATTTTTGAAAAAAAAGGGCATGAGGGCGATATTGAGATAAAAAAATGGCGGGCAGGGCGGACCGCCCTTCAAAAAACACCTAGAGTGAACACTGGTAATAACCAATTGCTTTTTAAAGCTACCTAATATTTCTAAAGTTTTACATATCAGTTTATACACATATAGTTCTCTAAACAAACACTGAATACAGCTGTCATTACTGAAATCTTGCGATAAGTTCCAAACAGTTGGAATCAAGTGAGAAAAGTTGCAGGACCTGTTTACACGGCTTCCAATTTCACCTCGAGCCCTGTTGCTGCGAGAGGCGAAAACTTACCGTGATTGGGCTTGGAGAGCTGTGTACACGTGCAAGATTGCACCTTGCATAGAAACTCGCCAAGTTTTCTCTTTTGTAGATATTTTTGAATTTGAACCTTTAGGCACATTTGAATTTTGATCTTTAGTTTATTAAAGCTAAGAATTCCTTAAAAAGTTGCAAAAATGTCCTTGAAACTATTTAATTTCTACTTTTTCAATCTCTATGAACCATGATGCAGAATGTGCTTTTTTTTAAAGATGTATAATGTAAAGATTTGTTGATACATTGCAGTAATCAAATCTGCATGTTGTTTTGAATTTAAAAGGTGCTTTCAGCTAAAAATCAAAATAACTATGATCAATCAATTTGGTGATAACACTTTTGACAAATATTTTATATTAGAACACATCTTAAAGAAACTATTCTGAATTAAGATTATAAAATGCATGTACTGCCTTTAAAGCATTCTTTTTTTGTTTTACAGGTCCCCATGAAACTTGCTGTTTCTGCAAAGTCTGTTCTTTTCGGTGGTGTGAAGAAGAGTTGTGTCAGGCATTATTCTCCCTTGGGAACGTTTGATGGTGGTTGAATATTTATAGAGGTAAATATTTATAAAGGATGAAAGTAATTAAAACATGTTTTTTTTTTCTGATACTGCACCAGAAAGCAGTAAAGACCAATATATTTATCCTATTTTAATCTCTTTCTAACAAACCATATGGATGTGTGCTTAAAATTTAAATCTTAAAATAAAATAATTTTTCATTTATAAATTGATATGAGGAAGCAAGAAACAAATGAGTTGACACGGAATATAAGTCAGACATACAGTATGAAGCAGAATTGTGAACAAAATGTCAACTTTTAAAGAAAAGGTGTTAATCATTTGAAGAGAAGGACAATAAAAAAATATCCCTTTCTGTCACAATCCACTTCCCACTAAATGAAAACTTCTATTGTTATATTGTTGAAAAAAAATTTACGAATTCAATATTTTTGACAGGTGTCTTGCAATTTCCTCAAAAAAAAGAAGACTATTACATAAATATATTAAAGTTCTTAATTTCAATTAGGTATTCAGATATGATGTGAAATCTTATATTGTTTATATATATTATGCATTTTCTTTTTAGCATTCCAGAAGAAAATTCTTTCACGATTTAAAGAAACCCACAGAGTGTTCTTCGTTAGCCCTAAAAGAAATGGCCAGAATATGAAAGTTTTTTTAAAAGGCAAAAATTTAACCATATTGTAAGTTTGCGCTTTTTTCTATATTTTAAATGTTTAAAAAAAAATTATGTATTTCAGTTATTTTTGAATTTTTAAATGTTGTTTTATTTTAAGCTTGTAAGCTTGTTTAAACCTGTTGTAGGTAAGTTGTAATATTTTTCAATGATGCTGGAAAACCAGATGTCATTTGTTTACTTTGTAGTAATATCCACCATTTAGTTTTGCATTAACCCTATAGTGCATAGTGTAGCATATATGCTACACACCTTTAAAATAGCCACTAGTTGCATATATTGGGTTTTATGTTAACTATTGTAGTATTGTCACGTAGGAAACCATATGCCTAGTTCATATAACCGCCGATGGGTCCTTATATTTATAAAATTATTTTGATAAATGCAATCAGTTGCTTCGAGGTCTGTAGTTCTAAAACTGGCTCATGAAGGTTAAGTTTTCAAAGATAGTTTTATTACTTTTAAGTATAATCTGGCTTTACAAAAAATCCTAGCTAATACCAGAGGTATGTAGATTGTATTTAACTATATTTTCATACTTTTTGAAAATTATTTTAGTAATTACGTCAACATTTACATGTGTTGCATATCTGCTACATCATGGGCTAAATGAACTTTTTAGCCGAACATTTTCAGGAGTGCTATTTTTTAGTTATGTGAGTTTTTAGCGATTTTCTTCGTTATTTATTTAGTTTTGGAGATATTTTTTAGGTTTTAGATGTCCAAAACTTTTACATTTGTAGATAAAGAGCATAAAAATTCCTAAGAAATCTCAGAACTCCTTTGTATGCCCCTTGTAAGTGAAGAAGACTGTTCCTCTTCCGACGATGAGTTTGAAGGTTTGTTTCCTTTGCCGGACGATGTTCTCCTGGAACGATTAGAAACTGTTCTAAATGATGACCAGGTCTTGAAAAAAGAGATTGTGGAAGAGTATGAGGAAGCAAAAGTAGATGGGTTTGGTTCGAGCAGCACTCTACATCTCAAGCTCCAAGTACTGGGGGTTCTTCTATGGAAAGAGGGGAGAAAAAATAAAAGGTAGAAAGAAAAAAAACATCTTTATTTGTGGAAAAAACAACTAGAGGACAATGAAACAAAATTCTTAGGAGATTTTGACCTTCCTAATGAAGTACTCAGTTTGGAGACTCCATTTCAGTTCTCTGGGCATGTTGGTATAATTGGTAATGAACTGGCCGATCATGCTGCCAAAAATGCCACATCCCAGTTAGAAATCCGAATACCATATGAGGATCTTCGAAGTGTTTTGCGGGACTTTGTGCGGAAGGACTGGAGCGATGGCTGGAGGTTACAGACGGCTAATAAATTAGCCTCTGTATTTCCCAGTATCCCGTTCCTACCGTCCTTGCCATCTCGACGATGTGACGTGCTATTGACTCGTGTCCGCATAGGTCATACGCGAGCAACACATCGACATCTATTATTGAATGAAACCGCCCCGCTGTGTAATCATTGCCAACAACCTCTCACCATTCATCATATTTTAACTTCTTGTCCCCGTCTTAGTATTTTATATAATCGTTTTTTTAATACTTCATCTCCCACATTATCCTATTTATTGAATCATCCACCTCATTCATCACTATTTATATTTTTAAATTACGCAGGATTTTTACCACTTCTTTGAATTTAATTTAGTTTGTGTGTATACATTTTAATCTTTTAATGTTGGTTTGAATTATCTAGTGTGTGGCGCAGCTTGGCCATCTTTGGCTATTGTGCCAATAAACCCCATACAACCAACCAACCATTTCAGTTCTTTAACTTTTTAGATGATAGCTTTTATGACTATGTGGTTCAACAGACTGTCATTTACAGCACCAAAAAAGTTCCTAACACGGTGTTTAAATTTTCAAATAGTATGCTGCAAAAATATCTTGGATTTTGTATTTTTTCTTCACTTATGAACGACATGCTAAGGGATTTATGGAACCAGTGCTGGGAAATGAATTTGTAAAAAGTGCAACGGTGGTAAACACCTTTGAGAAAATCCGTGGCCTTTTGCATTTCAACAATAACGTAAATAAGTTACCTCATGACCATCCTGATTACGATCAAAGTTTTAATGATAAATTATTTTTGATAATATTTGTTTTCAGTAATATGTTTAAATACATATGGATTTGGTTCTGCATCTACATATCCTCGTATAATACATTCTTCATTGTCTGGAAATTCTACTTAAAACTAATTCAACAAATTCCAACTAATCTGCTTACAATTATACTAAATGATTTAAGCGAGTTTCATTTGATCAATGGTTTGTATAAATTTAGAGTTGTTTTTAAATGTTAAAGGTTTTTTGTTTGTTTTGTTGTGAATCACTTTCTGTCGACACAATGGTTGTACAAGTAAGTGATTAATTTTTTTGTTTATGAATTGACTATTTATTTTATAATTATTTTATATGTAATTTGTAACAAGTGTAGATGTACTGGATTCTGTTTTTTTAAATGTTAACAAGAGATAAAGAGAGAGAATTGACATACAAAAAGAGAGAGAGGTGTTTGAAATTTAAAGGTAAGATTACATGTTTATATTAAAAAAAAATGCAGTAAAATTTGTAATTATTGATTTTTTTTTGGTTTTTTGTCTTTATAAAAAACAGGTCATTCTTCATTTGTCGGAACGTGTAAGAAACAAAATGGCTTCTTGGAACAATGTGGAACCACTTGTCAATCTTTCATTATAAAAATTCTTTGACCGGACTTTTCATCCAGTTCCTGGGAAACTTTGCGATATTTAGGAAATTTCCCCCAAATTTCCTGAGGAAATTCGAGTCATCCTTTCAGGATTGCCTTTGCAAATTCGGTATAAATATTGGCCTTTATATGCTGATAGACTAACACAGCAACGACAAATGGCTTCTTACAACGGAACCACTTTTTGACATTGCATTGAAGGCATTGTTTGAACAGACTTTTCGTAAAACTCTTGTTTCTGTGGACCTCTGTATTCTCCTTGACTTGACTTGACTTATGGATGGGGGCTCCAAATTGGAGCAAGCACTGCGACCAGAGGTCTATTGTACTTTCCCCTGAAATAAATCTTTAATCACTTAAGAAAAGAGATCCGTGGCTGAAGCAAAATTCAGCAATGATCTGACAGGAATATCCTGGAGCTCCCAAGGCTCAAGTAAGTGACGTCCGAAGTGCTCGAACCTATGGGCGGAGAAGAAGTCACATTCACAGAGAATATGTACAACAGTTTCTTCATTATTCCTACATCCCCTACACAAAGGGTCATCCTTAACCCTCATAATAGTAAGATGCCTACTGAGAGTACAATGCCCAGTTAGTAATCCAATTGCCCTACGAATACCAGAGCGATGGAGCTTTAACAGCTCCTTATGACGAGAGCTAGGACATCCACTATTTAGTTCTCTAGCTTGTCTCTGGTCTGATGCGCTGCACCAGTCCTCGTACTGTAACTTCCTAAAAATAGAAGTACATAGACAGTACCTCTGATAACTTCATTAGAGATACCTAATGCTGACTCAGGACCAATAAAGGGAGAACAAGAGCCTAGTCTGGCCAATTCATCTGCCATTGTATTCTCCTTAGAAGATTGCCATTGTCAATTCGTGCACAATATTTTGATTTATATGATGCGCGGGCAATGACCGATGATAAAGATTAATTGAACGATGTTTGAGATAATGTTCGCGAAAATAAACAGATTTATGAATACAATTTTTTGTCTTTTATTTTTTAAATGTTATCATGCATTTTTATCTTTGCATTGTCCGTTATTCATGTCTTTAAGATACGGTTTTAAGTATCTTATTATTGGATTCATAATTGGGTAAAATATTAATCATAATACTTTGGCTAATCGTATTGCATTACACAAAATTTTCATTTTTTTTTTTTTTGAAAATTGAACATTTGATATATGGAATACGATTGGTTGCCATTGCCTTGGTATTTAAAAAAAGATTTATATTTTTAATTTTAAAATTCAAAATTTAATAAATGACGTATTTAAGGAAAACTTTATTAGAATACCCAATCTTATTAAATTTTTTTTTTTTTTTTTTTTTTTACAATTTTGCTAATAGCAAAACAATTACAACTACAAGGATTGCTATAATATAATGAAATATTGTTATTCTTTGATAATTTAAATTCAATGTTTTATACTTAGCTGTTGGTTTAAGGGCTTGACGTTTAGATTTAATGTCAGTTAAAAAATCATATCCTTTGGTATCAGGACGATATAATAATTTTTGAAATTCAAGTTTTTCATTTTTATAAAATTTTGGTTTATTGTCAATATTTGGAATAATAATAAAACCATCTGCAGTAATGGGATAACCCTGTTTTTCAATAATGTCTCCTGATGAATTTGTATATTCATTTAAATTAGAATCTTGAGGATAAGGTCCATCCGCAAACGCAATAGCATAATCGTTGACAATCATTTGGGATTTTTTACCATTGATGGGATATATTTCTTTATTACCATACTTTGCATAATTCTCAAAAGTTTTAGAGTGTTTTAATAAATAAAAACTTCCTTTAGGAGTTTCTATATAAATTTCTCCTGTACTATCGGTTGGGTAAATAATTTTACCCAAGTTATTCAAGGCATAGTAATACTCGCCATATTTATCTTTAGCATATTTTCCTGAAGCCGGATATAGTATTCATTACCATGTTCATCTTTTGCATACACCTCATCACCTTCCCTATTTAAACAAAAATAGGGTTCTGAATTGGAATCTTGTAAATAAATTTCTTTACCATTTAATGTATTATATTTTGGCCTTCCACTACTAGAAGTTGGAAGTTTTGTTTTTCCTCCTGTCGATTGAATGAGTTGAGCATTCACCACGAATTCTTCACCAAATCTGTCTTTGGGATACATTTCAATCATTTGTGCGTCTCTAGCATAATATTCCGTTCCATCCTTCATCAATAAAAATTATCTCCCATCGCTATAAACTGGATAAACGCCAGCATTGCTTGCGTCTTTAGCATAAATTTGTTCATTTCCCTTTGTAATAGGAACATCTTTACCGCCTTTTGCTTTTATATAATATTCGGAATTTTGGTGATTTATTGCATAATAATGCTCTTGATTGACATCTGTGGCATAAAATTCTTCATTGCTTGCTTTCTTTGCATAAATTTGATTTCCTTTTCTGTTAACGGCATATATTTGTTTTCCATTCTCAGTTATATAAAATTCATCCCCATTCAATACACCATAACTATTTACTGCCATTCTATTTTTAAACGCGACTCTTATTTTTTTTGATGGTATGACATTTTCGTTCTATATTTCCTCATTACCCTCTACTATTGCAGCCTCATTACTCTCTATTGCAGCATCATTACCCTCTATTGCAGCCTCATTACCCTCTACTTCCATGTCTTCCTCATTGCCCTCTATTGCAGCCCCTATTTCCTCATTACCCTCTAATTCCTCATTTTTTACGTCTTCTATGTCATCCTCTATTTCCTCAACTTTCTTTTTTGGATACATTTCGTTATTATTTTCATCTCTGGCATAGTAAGGGTTATTTTGATTGAGAGCACATACTTGTCTCTCTTCCAGGGCATCGTATCTGTAATATTGTGATTCGTCATTGTCATGAGGATAAAATTGTTTTTCGTTACCGTCTATATCATAAAATTCAATGTCATTAGATGTTGCCAAAATATCTCGCTCATTTTCGTCTTTTGCATAATACTGAATTTTTAATTTTTTATTACTGTACGCATGAACGTCCGTATCTCCACCTCTTAAATAAAATTGTCTCTTATTTTTCATTTTAGGATAATATTGCTTTTCAGAATACACTGCATAATATGGCTTTCTGTCCCACTCTGCAAAGTAATCATTTTGTGTTTCCGATTTTGCATACACTGGTAAATTGTTATCGTCTAATGCATAAATATAATTTTCACCATCTGGAATATAAAGTTCTTTTCCATCTTCTTGTGTTTCATAATACTTGATACTATCGTCCTTTTTCTTGAGGAATATGTATTTACCTTCAAACATTGCATAATATCCAAATCCATTTTCGTCTTTTGGTAAATATTGACCTTCCAAATCACTGGCATAGTAAGGAATACCTTGATCTAATGCAACAGTTTCCTTATTATCCACCTTTAGTGCAGTTGCTTATGTCGTCATTTTGGGGGTCCGTGGGATTTTTAAGGAAGGAATATAGTGTATGGTATGGATGGATAGCTTATGAGCTGTATAATCACGTACCACCGGGTGTTTTGTCTTAAAATGTGGCCGCTAGCCGCTATGACGTCATAATTCCAAGATGGCCGCCATAGCAAGTATTCATTTATTTTTATATTAAACTCATTTAATGGCGATTTTAAGGTAATTGGTTAATATATACATTATTTCAAATTATATAAAATTTAAAAAAAGTTGTTTAAAGAAGGTTATTGGTGATTTTTTGATATCTCTGTTAGTTTTCGAGATATGATTTCGTGTAATGTTGAAACCAAACAATATGTGATAACCAATTTAACAATGGTGAAATAATTACTCAAAATACTTAAAAAACTAATATTTCCTGAAAAAAAATATGTTTGTACAAAAATGTGGCCGAGAGCCGCTGTGACGTCTTTACTCCAAGATAGCCCCCTTACGGAAATTTTTATATCTGGCCAGATCTGAAGAGTCAGATCTGAAATTGGCCCAATTTCAGATCTGGCCATATCTTGGTTTGTCCAGAACTGGCCAGATACAAACCCAGATCTAGATATATCAGAAATTGGCCCGTTTTCAGATCTGGCTTTATCTGGAACCAGATCTGGTTTTATATGGATTCAGAGCTGGCCATATCTGGTTTTATATGGATTCTGATCTGGTCAGATCTGGTTTTATATGGATTCTGATCTGGTCAGATCTGGCTATATTTGGAACCAGATCTAGTTTTATATGGATTCAGATCTGGTCATATCTGCAACCAGATCTGGTCACATCTGCAACCAGATCTGGCTATATATGGATTCAGATCTGGTTATATATGGAACCAGATCTGGTTTTATATGGATTCAGATCTGGCAATATCTGGTTTTATATGGATTCTGATCTGGTCATATCTGGAACAGATCCGGTTTTATATGGATTCTGATCTGGTCATATCTGGCTATATCTGCAACCAGATCTGGTTATATATAGATTCTGATCTGGTCATATCTGGTTTATATGGATTCAGATCTGGCTATATATGGAACCATATCTGGTTTTATATAGATTCATATCTGGCTATATATTGACCCGAAGTTATGGTTATAATATATGGATACAGATCTGGATTTGTATGGAACCACATCTAGTTATATATATATTAACAACACAGATCTGGTTATACATGGATCTAGACAAATTATTTTTTATTTATATTCCTACTCTGTGTATATATCAAAGTTATATAATGATAAATTAATTCAACTTTAAATTCTTCTATATATTTGTCTGACATGCAAATGTGGTTGATATACATAACACAATCGCATTGTGTTATGTACACAATATTTCAATGTTAATAGTAAAATAAATATATAACTGAACATTTAAAAAATCAATTTGTATATTAAAATAAAAAAAGTTGCTAATGATTCATCAAAATAACTTCAATACATATCAAAAGTGCGAGTTCAGAAAATAGAATATTGCTAATGCCAGCTGTTAAATTACAAAGATTTTTATTTTTAAAAATATGAACAAATATAAAGAGGAATCATCGAATTAGTAAATAACTAAGTCATTTATTAATACACAATATTATTTGTATAAATAGAATATAAAAGAGAGCAATTGAAAAGAAAAGGTTTATTGATTAAGTAATATTGACAAAAACAAATAAAATTTAATTTATCCCCCCCCCCCTCTTTATATCATCTAAAATATTCTATTTTGTATTATTAATCAATTCATTAGAATATTTAACAAATCATTGTTATTTTACAAGAAAATTTAAGTTTTCCAAACTTTAAAATCTTACATTTTTTTAAAAAATGCTGCAGAATAAAGACCTTTATCAATAAGTATGAATTTAAAAATGACATGTGCAAGTGAGGGTGAAATGTAAATCCATGAAAAATCAATATCCACATATTCAAGAAGAAAAAGATAAGTTCAAGAATTATTGTAAAGTTCTTTTCTTGTCATAGTTATTGTACTTTCATAGGCTTTCCTATATAGCACATACTGATGTTTTATAAGCCTTTGCAATCTTCTCTGCAGGACATGGCCTTGTTGATACTGTTGCTTTAGACATGTAGCTAGGACAGCCAACAAAATTCTAAAAAGCCACTTTATCTCTCAAGATTGCATCTTTGGGTAAAATAACGTTCACAGACCTAAACATACAAAAAATAAATGAATTTGTTTTAGTACAAAATAAATTAATATAAAAAGTTTAACTATAATAGGAGTAATAGTTTATAGTAAAAATGGAATTAAATGCTTATTTTTTGTTTAAAATAAATATTACAATAAATGCTATTGTAATTTCTATAACCTGTTATTAGATTAATTTTTTAATTAATTCTTTACAAAATCAAATAATAACAATACATTTACAAATCTAAATTAAAGAGTCAAAATCATAGCACTGATTCATATAATATGAAATAATTTAAAATATTAAACAATTAAGGATATGAAATACCTGTTATTGTTTAATTACAGTTTGTTAAGGAAATGCAATAGGTACTTTTTTTTGTTTAAATAAATAATACAAGAAGTGTCATTAATAACATTTAAATTCGCATATATAAATTACTAGCTGAAAGTTCAGTTCTACGCACAGGAAGGAAATAAATTACAAAATAGATACAAATACAATATTTATAAGCGAAATAAATAAAATTCTTAATTTGTCACCCATCACGGGAAAACCAAATAAAGTATTAAAAGTTCCAATTTGTAATGAAATTTTATTAGCAAGGTCCCACACGAACTGGAAAGATTGATATTATAAAGAAGTTGGCTATACATATGGTACTCCCGTTGATCAACGTCCATATTTTAACCTTTAGTAACATCCCAGAAATTTAAAGATGACTACTATTAATAACTATTATAAGAAAGACGAAATTTTTATTTATTTGGCGACATTTAGTCATCAGCCAATCAGAATGCTCCTCATAGTTTACATAATATTAAAATTTTCCATTGTTTCTATCTTGAAAAATCTTCTCCATGTTAATCGTATGGAAAGGTTTTTAAAAAATTGTTATAATGGCAGTTCGAGTTCGAATTTTAAAAAATCCTTTCTTAGTGCACCCCTACGGCCCAAGATGAATCTGTGTCTAAATTTCAGCACTCTATGTCTTTTGGATCTATAAATATCCACACTAACGTCGCTTTAACATCGAAAAAGGGGTTTTACTCCCCCTTAAATACGATCGATCGGAACAAAAATAGCTTACTTTTAATATTTAAGGTACGAGGAACAACTTTGCTAAATTTTTTCTCGATAGGTAGACGGGAAGTTGGAGAAAGTGATAAGTGAATGAATGTGGTTTTTCGCATTTATATATAGATTTATGATTCCTATATAGCACGGAATTGCATTAATTTTCCACTTAATTATTTTTAAATGTTAAGCATATAAGGATTTGAAATAGCTTTTGTGGTTTAATTACAACTTGTAAACAACAACAAAAAACATGTTACTAACCTTTCAGTTGGATGCAATTACGAAATCGTCTCAAAACAGCTTTTTTGCCTGAATAAGACCTTTACAATCTTTATTCCAGCCTTTTCCTGGATAAAGCTGTTTTCACAGTCTATAAAATAGAAAAATATATAGGTAACTAAAATAATATATATATTAGAAATAAATGTAAAGAGCACAATCTGAGATCCCTTCACAAATGTTTTATGCAAAAGTTAATTTAATAAAAAATTATTTGGCGGTATAAGGTATTTATACAGAAATTGAAATAAAATTTCTTTGATTAATCTACTTTAAGTCTTTTTGGGTTGCTCATTAACTGCTTAAAGTAAAGTAAGGCTTGCACAAATTATATATAAAAAATTTAAATAAAAAGTTGACAAGGACATTTTTTATGAATGTTAGGATAAGTTTAATGAAGGAATTTTAACAAAAATATTTTAAACAATTAATACTATTTCAGACATTTCATTCTGCACTTACATTTCGTAAACAGGTACCAAACAGTAAAAATACAACCAAAACTTTATTTCTGTTATAAGTCTATTTAGGATTTATATTTGTTAACATTGATTTTTTGGGAAAATATTTATAGATTCATGAAATGTCCAATTAATAATTTTGGAACATATGTAGTATAGGACATTTGGTGCGGTTTTTTTTTAGCGACGAAAAATTGTCTTTAAACATAGTTCTGGGAACGCACAAAAACGATTACGCAGCACGATGACGTCATAGGGTTGCCAGATTGAAAGTCGCCACAAGAATCAGAATATAACAACAATGTCGGGTGGGGTTTCCATACTATAAATTTATCGCCCCTATAAAACAAGCACAAAAAAAACATGTGCGCCGAATGTCCTATATTACATCTGTACCATAATTTTAGTAGACATTTTCCCAATTAATGCAAATATATTTCATATCCAAATTTAAGTATTTTGAATAAAAATGACAAGTTATAGTTTTAGGTAGAACTTTTGTAGTAGGTACTATTGACTCGACATCAGGGATTTAATAATATAGTAGTGTCAAAGAAATGTACAAGAACTGGTTTGGAAATAATGAAATGCCAAAATTTGTCATTTCATTTTATAATTCATAAAGTAATGTTCAAATAAAAATTAAATGGTGTTAGCAATTTGAATAACAACCACTGCATATTTGACAGTGATACTGCTTTTAGTTATGTATTGGCATTCCATTGAGGACAACGGTAAATCAAGACATTCGTAACAAAAAAATATTCCGAATTACAGTGCATCAACAAGTTTTCAGTTTAGAGGCATTGGTCAATACGAACCTGGTTACCCTTTTGGGCAACCCTGCAGGACAAAAGGGAGTTATTTGATTGTCGACTAAACCATATCATCTTGTCAATAAGAACATCCTGGCACTGTGAGTATAACTTTTTCCGAAAAGTCGACCAAGGGGATCGTTAATTGCATTTTAACCAAGTTTTCAATTATTTATATTTAAAACATTTTAATTTTCCTCAACAGTAAACTATAAAATATCTATATAAAGAAGTCTGAAATGTTAAAATCTAAAAAAAAAGAAATGACTGAAAAATAAATAAATTTTTTCAGATAATACACTAGTAAGATAACGATGACATTTATTGTACATTCTACTGTTGCCCCAATATCCAAACTTTTCTACCATAACCAACACGAAGACATTTAAAACATTTAATAAAATGTTCAAATATCGACGTGTAAATTTAAAACCGTATAAAATTACACATTTCAGAAAACTTTTAATCTTTTTCTTACTGGAATTATTCTTTTGATTCAGTACAGTTAAACCAATGAAAATATATTTCTAAGAATCCTTTAAAACAAACTTATTTTTGCACCTTTGAGTACTTGTGACAACTGTCTCTCTACAAACAATGAAGTTATTACTGCTTTTTTTCTTTAGTTTAAATACCTAAAACTGAAACTTGCATATTGGTATAGTAATTTGTAGTAAATTTTTCTTCTAATATTATCCCCTAGTAGGCAATAGACCTCCTATCATCCTGCATTGGGCAGTTCAATTTCATTCCAAGGTTTTCAAACATGGATTTTGAAAATATGTTAAGAAATTTGAGTATGTATACAAAAAGAGAATGGTTAGAGGAGATATAATTCAACAGTTCAAATTTATTATGAGTTTAAATTAAACAAATCACATTTTAATCAGTTATCACACTATTTCTATAATAGGGTAATAGACAACTGGAACAACTTGCCAGTGAATATTATTAATTATACAGGAGTAAAGGATTTTAAGAAGTTAGATATTCATTGGGGGATAACAAATACATTCAATATTTGTATATTTTAACGAGAAACAAAACTTTGTATGGTTAAATATACCAATTTTTAACTTTTACATAAATTATAACTTAAGAATAATAAATCTACACGTCTTTATAACAATAATTCTAGAAAGTTCAAATATTCATTGCAAATTTTAATAAATCGTAAATAACAATCAGAAACACAAAAACTGCAGGGTAAAGACATATCGTAAATCTACTACATTTGATAAAGACGTTTTTATACAATTAAATTTATACATGTTTAAAATAACGATAAGAAAATCTACTTCTAAAAGTAATATTTATGTTTACCTACTTACCGTCAAATTGTAGTAAATCTGTCACCACACGATTCATTTTAAATAATCCGTTGAATCATCTGTTAATTTTTTCAAAGAAATTAAGAATATGTATTTCAATTACATTTATAAAATAAACTCTATAACACGTGGGAAATTTGAAGAAAATGCAATATCAACAAATGCTTGTGTTGCCATTTTGTTAAAAATGTTTTACAAATAGTAAATCTTTTCTATTTAATAGTCTTTTCTTATACACATTCATTACACTATAAATAATCATTGAAAATATATTTTATTAAAAATATTGTATTATTTGTAGATTATATGCCGTCTGAAATTTTGATCCTGTGACTAATGGTACCCCACTCTTCAAACTTCCACATTGTGAAAAAAGCAATACATCAATGCGTCGAATCCCTATAATCACAATGTTTATATTGAACAAATGAAAACCTCCCTCGTATTATTTGAGATGGAACATTAACGAACTTCGTTAACGAAGTTAAAACACTACCTCATGCATAACGGTCATAATAAAGAATTATCTCCAAACGATTGTTTAACTGTAACTTTGATTGAACCGTAGGAGTCATTCGTGACCACTACACTGAACTGAAACTAATGGAAGTCTCGAATCTGTTCCTCGCTATGCGCGCGGAGGAAGCGAATTGAAAGCCTTCTGAGCAGCCAAACGGTGCCCCACGCCTCTCGCTCTGTAGCAATTTTCAAGGGAAATGAGATCGGAAGCAAATATATTTTAATAGTTTTTAAAGTGATTTAGTGAATTTTTTTAATGTCATAACGTTGCAAAAATGTAACTGTTGATAAATATTATATTTTTTAACTCATAAAATTAATTTTTATAGTTAAAAATGTCTTTTTTTCATTGCTTATAATCTACTTAAAAATTCTTTTTTATTTACGATATAAACATAAATTATATAAATATTGAAACCACTTTTATCTATAATTAGAAAAATAATTTTTTTTACTTAAAAGTTGTATTGTCTGTTGATAATATAATCATAAATTTAATTTTTTAATCAAATATAAGACTCATGCAAAATTACTAGTGAACATGGATAACTTAAATACTACATATTTGTTAATTTTTTTTAATATGCAAAATAGGTTTCGATATCTGCGAACTCAAGAATAAATATTTTTATTAAGCAATTTCTAATTTATATAATTTATTAGAGAAAGAGATGTAACATTTTATAAATAAAATGACTCCATAAATATTATTAATTAATTTACACATCACACAAAATATAAGAAAAAAACTTAGAAATTTTATTAAAATTGAAAAACTAAATTAGTTAAATATACATTTTTTTTTTTAAATACATGTTGCACTCAAAACTGGTTTTCAAATAAAAAAATTAATTTTTACGAATAAGAAATTAATATATATATATGTTATATCATTTGTCTGATAAATGATATGTTAGTGAGTGTACTAAATACAATAATTTTGTATGAAACAGTGTCAAAGAATACAAAATAAATGTTGAAACTTAAAGTATTTCCACTTAAATATAATTTATTAATTTTACACCGCACATATGACATAGTTTGTTTCATAATATGCACTTTGAAATTGAAGAAATAAATATAAAAATAAGGTATTCCAGGTTTTTCCTGTCCATGGCATTCCTGTAAAAATTAAAACAATAATTTTGTATATAAAAATTGTCATGAATCAAATAAAATATACGAGTTCTTAAATATTACTTGTAAGCATTAAGGATATGGCTTTAGATAATTCTGCCACTTACAAAGTTTTACTTTCACAAGTCACTTATAATATCGGTTAAGTTTTTAACCTTTTTCTTATCTCGTTGCACACTGCTGCAAAAGCTTTATTTTCTTATTTGCAAACAACTTCTTTCTCGCTGATTATTTGTGCTTTATTGAACTTTGTGCTATGTGGTATGTATGATCATTTACAACAGCTAGTTTATTTTCATACATTCATAGTTGTTTATACATAATGTGAAGTCGATGCATGCAGTACGGTCTTTTTTTATCATAAAAAAAAATGGGAGTTTTGTTTCTTTTTCAACCTAATCATATTAAGTAGCATTGTATTAAGAAATTATTTAAGGGTAAATTCCTTGTTTGCAGTACCCCTTAGCACGATTCTAGAAAATTGGCACCAAGGCCAAAATGACCTGTTTTTTGTTTGTCGCCCAGTCAAAGTAGCAAACATAACAGCTGGTTGTTGATTAAATAATGTTGCACTACAGCTGCACAATAGACTATTGGCAACGGTTCAATTCCAACAATTATGCAATTAATCAATAAAAGCATGAAAAAATCAAAAGTATTAGTATACGCACATACCATAGCTAATGTCACAGGCTGGTACCCCGATTATTTTTCTGGGCTTTCAATTACCCTGGGTCAAATACATTTCTTCATTCGTTAGTTAAGTTAATTATGGTGCTTACAGGCAATCCTCCGAGTTATCAGTTATGTCAAAAGTCGTCAAAACATCTTCTGTGGGTCAAGCTCTATGCCCTTTCCTCACTTTAGGCAGCGGCAAGTCTTCATTATCAATTAATTATTCATACACTAACAAATGACAACACTTTCACCTTGCACATTCAACTACTGAAAATATTTACTATCAAAATACACATTCCTAGCGAAGTCAACACCACAACACATCAATTACCCAACTCTTGTCTCCATGTTAACAACACTATAAACCAATAACAGGGTCCCCCAGTTGCCCACGTGGATAAAGGTATTTGGCTAGAAATCAGAGGATTGCGAATTCGAGCACCACTGAGTACACTTGACAAAAAAAGTAAATATTTAGTTATCTTACGATCGGAGGGTTGCCAGTTTTGCTACTAAAATACTAGCAAGTCGTCAACATACATCCAAAAAATTATAGTGGCATGTATATGGGACTTTTGCACAATAAATCTGATTGGAGTCCAATGTCCTGAAGCCTATTCAGACTGCGTTGGATTCCAGCTCAGGTGTTAGCTCGTCATCTGACCTTAGTTAAAAAAATAATGAGGTGTGTATGTATGACTGCGTTAAGCCTCTTATATAACAGAAATAGGCAACCTGAAATGTACCCAAATCCAATCTAAATCAACCATGTGCAAGATATTCCTCTGTGCGGGATGCAATCAAGTTTATGTATACAATAAATTAGAGTTGCCACAATATAAACACCAACTGTCGCCAAATATTTCATTTGCCCGGGGTACAGCAGAATAGGAATAGACCTTCAACAATAATGGTATCTCACTTACCGACTAAATGTAAATCTGTAAAATCGCAGTGTAACAATAAAATTACATTTCTTTACATGATAAAATATTATTTGCATTAAAATTTTAAATATGTGGAAACATTGATGGGACATTTAAAAAACATAACATCCATTTCACAATTTCTTGTGTGCTGAATAACACAAACATAATAAAAACCATTACATAGACCTGTAATGTATTTTTACTATGAATGCATTGCTAGTAAATTATATTTTTTAAACAGATAAATTACAAAACTGTTTTTTAAAGCCGATTTATACTAACAGGATGAATGTATCGATTTAAACTTAATTCATAAGAAAATCACGATTTTCTTTATATCAGATATATATTTAGACTATATTTGCTATATTAGCTGTGTTTTAAATAAATGTAATTTGATAATACATGAATGTCAACAAACACTTATCATAATCGTTCATCGCAATACCATATAAATTACTGCTTGGCCTAAAGATATATTTTTTACATTCTTTATTGAATTAAAAGGAATATTAAACTGTTTGACTTACCTGGGAACAGTTTTGTCTGGTATTTCCTTACGATAATACTTGTATAAACATCCAAAGGCACTACAAGTAAGCATTGTTTAGCATTAATAATAGGCGAAATACACCGGTAAGCAATGGCATTGGGGTAACGTTGCTAAGCCTTTAACAACTTCTTGTCAACAAACAAGCTTGCCCTATCCAGCAGTTACAGTTAGAGATCAGTGGACCACTACCACAGAGTATATAGCTGACGCGTACAGAGGCTTCACTCTCATAGGACTCCCATACAATTCGTTAACCATTGAAGTTCGCATAGACACTAGCGCCACCATTGACGGACCACGGAACTAGAAGAGGTTTCATCTCGTTGCCATGGCAACTCAAAAATGGTGGCGCCCTCTGTCTTTTTCAGCGGAACTAAGCGCTGTAATTTGAAAAAAAAGACAATCGCGGATTCGAACCCGGGACCTTTCGTATGAGAAATAGATATTTTACCCCATGACCACCAAGTCATGCAGAGTTTTTGATCTAGTTATAATATTATCAGGTTTAGTATGCGTTATAACACTGTGTTAACAATTTATATTTGTATCACATTATTAATCTATTGGGCAGCTTAATATTTTTTTAAAAAATATCAGGGATATTTTTAAGAAATGCAGAATAATAGATAATTATTTAATTACAATTAAATATTCACAATTTTGAAAAAAATATATAATTTTCAATTTATCTACAAAATTCAATTAGGGATTAAAATATAAAATGACAATAAACTGTGGATTAAAAGGAATTTTTCAAATAATTTTAAAAGCATAAATATTTAATTTTATTTTATGACATTTTTATATATCTCGAAATCCAGTTGCCTTTCGGCACTAATATTAGATTTTGTATTTTCGATCTAAAAATGTTACCTGAAGTTTAAATTATTAAATATTGTTTATTACATTTTTTTGAGAATAAACTCATATATATATATATATATATATATATATATATATATATATATATATATATCAACAAATTATATCACAAATTTGAATTTACAGAAAAAAGTATCTTTAAAAAAAAAAAAATACTAAATTATTATTAAAATTAAATCTCAAAATAAAATTTAAAAAAAGTTTATACTTTAAAATAATTTGTTTAATTAATTTTTTTTAATTAATGCAGAAATAAATTTACACAAACATATTTAAGTCAAAAATTTCAATTTATCTGCAATTTTCTGTTTGTAAAATGTGAAAAAAATTCAACATGCTTTTAAATTTAAATATCTAATTTTTTCTAAGGAATTTAAAATTTTTAACTATTATTTAAATTAATAATATTTTTTTTTGTGATTAGAAATATATACTTAAGTAAGTAATTTCAATTTATATACAAATGAAAGCTAAAATGTTAGTTTCTTCTTATTTTCTAAAATATGCTTTCGCTTCGCATCCTTTTGAGAAGGCTTTGTTATTTTAATTTGAGTTTCTTGACTTTGGTTTGCCCACATATAATCAAGGATACATTCATCGATCATAAATTAATTTTAATTTTTTGGGGATAAATCCTTATATTGTTTACAATTATACAGTCTTACGGAAGCCATTGCTTATAATTGGACAACTGTAAGTTAAAAATATAGGTAGTCATAAATTTATAAAATGGACAATCGTAAATTTGAAATGGGAAATAATTTAGATGTTAGTATTCAAACGTTTATTGAAAAATACTTAATTTTGAATTTTCAAAATAACCAAGACGCATTTTTTTATATATATATTTGTAACTACTTTTCACGAATTCATAGCAAATTTACTACACCTTGACTTTAAAATTTATAGAAACGATAATTCATTTTAAAAGAAAATTAAATGCAAAACAGAACGCTGACATGAAGTGGAATCGAATAAGATTTGTAAAAAAGTTAAAGTTTTAAAAATATATTTAAAAATAAAATATTTTGTGGTCCTTTTCGATTAATGACTTAAATCTGTGGTTCGTAAATCTTTGCTTATTCGAAAAACTCTATAGTTTTAAATATCGACATATTCTTCTAAATAAATAGTATAAAATAATAAGAGCAAATTAAGCATTTTGTGTAAAATTCAGTCAGAAACGTTTCACAAATATATTTTTTTTCACATTGCAAATATGTGCCGAAACTTTCTTGCATGAGAATTCGTGACGTTTCCTCCAAAGCTATTTAGTTCCGTGGTCCGAAGTCGAGGGCGCTACCGTCGATCTACAAAATGCGAGAGTGAAGCCTCTGTACGCGTCAGCTATATACTCTGTGACCACTACCACGTTTTCACGTGCCCACTTCGTTTCGTACCTCGTGTGTTTTTACCACTTTTACATCTGAAAATATTTTTTTCACGTGTTAAAATATTGTTTTAAAAAGAGTCTGAATATAAAATTAACTTTGTATTCTTATATGATTGTTTTGAATTTACTTATTTTTTTATAGGGAAAATTTTTGAATAACTAAATTTACACAACTTAATTTTTTTTTTCATATGAAAAGTACCGGGCTTGAAAATAATGCATTGAAACACTAATAAAATAATTAACTTATTCAATAGTAGATGAGCGTTTTGAAACGCGTTATCAAAATTTAAAGGTTAAATAGAAAAAAAATTGAAGTTTTTAAATAATTTACAAAAAACTTTTAAAAATTGTGAAAAGTATGCAAAATAAATATTATCTTTAATAGAATTTATGATAAATTCTGCCAAACACAATCCACCTTTTTAACACACAAGTTTCAAATAACACAATTATTTAATAAAGGTTATCAAAATACATAAATCTGCAAAACAATTCACTATTTTTGGATAAATATTAAATAATTCAACTTTTTAATTATTTATATTCTAAAGGAAAAAGTTTTTTAAAAAATTGAAGATTTTTATTTTAAAGAAAATTATTTAAATATCAAGTTTGCTTGAAATATATATCTGATTTCATTTACATTGATACCTATATAAATACAAACTTAAAAGTACTCTATAATATCTCATTCAAACTATATCTGGTACTATAAAGTTTTAGATCAAGTTATTCCAGATAACACCAGATCTGGAATTCTCCAGATCTGGTTGTAAATTCTTCAGATAAAACCAGATCTGGAATTTTCCAGATCTGGTTGTAAATTCTTCAGATAAAACCAGATCTGAAAACACCAGATCTGGAATATTCCAGATCTGGCCATATATAGAGTGCCAATTTCTGATATAAGCCAGATCTGGTCAGATATAGGCCCATATCTGGCCTTTCCGTAAGGGCCGCCAAATTCATAATTCGTATTTTTTTCAAATAACCCTTATTTTATTCCGGTTTTAAGTTAATTTGTTAAGATATTTTTTATTTATAATAATATATTAAGTTAAAAATATGATTACAGTTGGTAGTTAATGATATTATTTTATCTAACAGTTTTAGAAAAATTGTTTCATGAATTAAATTTTCAACTGAATATGTAATAATTACTGTATTAGGTATGAATAAATGTACTTCTTATCCTTTAAAAACGTTATCTTTACCTCTAAAAATATAAACACACTTTTTCAAAATTTAGGGGAAAACAGCGCTCAGGCCTATGAACCCAACAAGTTGACGCCTATGACTTGTGCGATATAAGAAAGATATTTAGTACCACAAAAATAATGAAAAGGGGGTTGTTTTCAGTTCCAATGTAAAGTAGCTTTTTCATATATTGTTATCATTATTAGAAATAGTTAGAAAGATATAAAGGGGTGCAAAATATTTCATTCAACAAATTTATGATATAATTTCGATGTACTTTTAAATTTAATGTCAAATTACATAAACATTCTTATAACTACGATGTCCCTGAGTGTTTTATTTTCATATCCTAGGTCCTACTTTTTTTCGATTTCATGGAAAATATACAGCTTGGATCCAAGTAACCTTAACCTTGTAGTACCCAAATTTATCTAATTTATTATACATATGAAATTAAAATTTTAGTTTGAAAAAACTTAGAATCTTAGAAAAACATCACAAAATTAATAACAATTAATTTATTAACAGAATTATTGTTTTAATGACCTTTTTGTAAGAAATGTACAAAAATTTTAACTTTTTTTTGTTCAAGTAAACCCCAGTTACGGTACAATTTAAAAGATATGCTTAAAAAATATCCAGGAAGTAAACCGGGAGACTGACCAACACAGTAACGTATGATGGGAAAAGACTCATTAATATGGGTCAAACAAAGGTCATTGTTTAAGAAAACCATTCGAAATGAACAAAACAATTCAAATAAATGAAAGAGGAATTCAAATGTACCAAACAATTAGGAAAAAAATAATTACATCGCACAGTTTCATCCTTTGGACGCCAATGAAAAACGTAAATTATATAAATATGTCTAAAATTATCAAAACAATTGTATCAGGAACAAAAACAAAATTTGAAAGCAGAACGTGCATTGGTCACACGTTTACTAATCGTTTCAAGAAGTCGAATCGACTTTAATTTACACTTAATGAAGGTATTTGAAGAGCAACAACATTCTGACTGTAATAAAATTACAGAAGGTATAGATTTTGCAGATGAAAATATGTCGTCTCCACTAAAACCTTTAATACCTAAATACTTTTCTGTAACTAACCTTGATGAAATGGCTGAATTGCAAGATCTTCACAAACTTTCATATCTGAAAAAATGACCTTGCATTGAGTTTAACAAAAAAAATATGATTTTGCCTGTTAAAGTAAATGAAACGCATCTTATGTTCCACACATACCTAGAGAATTCTCTTAAGAATAGTACGAAAAGAAAAACAGCTAGAAAAGCAACTACTGATGGACTCTATCGATATAATAAAAATTGACGAACAGATCCCTCTTTTCTCATTATAAAACTAAAGATGAGCAAAACGCCTACCTTGCAAATAAGGATGACCTAATGACGACTTAATGAACTGAACCATGTATGTTCGGGTTAAAAAAAATGGAAGCTTTATTAGGCTTCATGCGCTTTCTGGATGTGTTATTAGATGATTCTTAAAAATTAAAAGGAAAGCTTTTCAGACTGCTTAAGAGGAAGTTTTCGAGGCATTTTGACGGCTTGGAAGCACACAAAAAATTTCAAACTGAAGATGACCAATGCACAGAGCGATTCATATGCAATGTATATTTACCTGGGAAAAATTCAGATATTGGTCAGCTGCATTGATAGGCATATAAACTATAAAAGAAATGCATTGTAAAAATCTACTGCAAACAAATATACCATATATCTTAAGGATTCATTACCAAGTAATGGAGTGGAATCGTGCTGATTTAAAACATCCTAATCTTTTAGAGCCGTCACAGCATTTAAATAAATTGATTTCATTCAGTTTTGCAACATTACACTACACCTAACCGTATATTACTTTAAGAAGAATTGTATAACTTAGATTTTATTTTTGCTGAAAAATATATTATTGACACTGCATACCACTTTATTCTGCCAAATTCTGGAATTTGACCCTTAAGTGAAACTAAAATGCATATAATTTTCAGTTGACGAAGTTAGAAAATTTCTATTTTAAACAATTAACCCAATTTGTCAAATTACTCATAAAATGATCGATTTCCCCAAATTTTTTTCTCTTGGGTCACAAAAATTCTTTGACCCTCCCTGTGCAACTGGTATGTTGTAACTCTGACAAGAGACAAATTGCAGATGCTAAGATCAGTCCATAAGGTGTACAGAATTGTGCATGTGTAGCGGAGAAAAAGAGCATGTGAAAACATCGATTATAGAGATATTGAGCATGAATCAGATTCAGATGACGACCTTTAAAACCTTACTTATCTCAATTTTTTTTGTACAAACATGGGAAATACTATTTTTTTAAAAATATACTGCGTAATTATTTCATCATTGTTAAATTGGTTATAACATATTTTCCGGTTTCAACATTACACGAAATCATATCTCGAAAACTAACAGAGATATCGAAAAATCTGCAATAACCTTCTTTAAATAACTTTTTTTTAATTTTATATAATTTGAAATAATGTATATATTAACCAATTATCTTAAATTTGCCATTAAATGAATTTAATATGAAAATAAATGAATACTTGCTATGGCGGCCATCTTGGAATTATGACGTCATAGTGGCTATCGGCCACATTTTCAGACAAACATATTTTTTTTTAGGAAATATTAGTTTTTTAAGTATTCTGAGTAATTATATCACCATTGTTAAATTGGTTATCACATATTGTTTGGTTTCAACATTACACGAAATCATATCTCGAAAACTAACAGAGATATAAAAAAATCACCAATAACCTTCTTTAAAAAACTTTTTTTTAATTTTATATAATTTGAAATACTGTATATATTAACCAATTACCTTAAAATCGCCATTAAATTAATTAAAAATTAAAAATAAATGAATACTTGCTATGGCGGCCATCTTGTAATTATGACGTCATACCGGCTATCGGCCACATTTTCAGACAAAACACCCGGTGATACGTGATTATGCAGCTCATAAGCTATCCATCCATACCACACACTATATTCCTTCCTTAAAAATCCCACGGAATTACACATGCCCCTGCACTACTTGGCATATATCTCAACACCATTCTTTTTGATATAGTATTATTTTCCATTAATATTACCATATATTTCAGTAAAACCATTAGTTGGATATTTTGGTTCTTGGTTTGCATCCAAAGCATAGACGATTTGATCATCTTTTGTAATAAAAGTGGGTCTTGATAATGAATTCCCATTATGGATAAAATTCTCCATTGATACTATGTTTGGCATATATTTGATCTTGTCCATTTGTAATCAGTATATCTTGCTGGAGAATTGCATCACGATAATAAAGTTCATTTTTATTAACCTTAGTTGCATAATAAAATAGATTATCTTTTACGGCGTAGTTTGTAAAAAAAATTGGATAGTATTCACTACCTTGAGAATTTTTTGCATAAATTTCGTTTCCTGATGTATCTTTTAAATAGTATGAAGTTCTATCATCTTCATATTTGGGATACATTTGAGACTTTGAAACCCTTCGAGCATAGTAATCCACTCCATTAATATCTTTTACTGGAATGTCCTTTTTTACCATTTTTTCTGACAGCATAGATTTCAACTCCATTAATTTTTATATATTCTTCAGTTGCATAATATTCATCACCATTTCTTTTAGGATATTTTTCTTTTTTAACCATCTTTATTATTAGTAAATATGTTATTATTAATTTTTTGTGGGTTTTGTTACTGCTTCACTATCATCATTTCGTTTATAAAGCTTATTTAAATATTACATATAAAACGTTACATCACAATGTGGGTCCAGAAAAGTGGCGTGATTACCTAATTTATCAAAAAATAAAATAACCATAGAATTTTAGCTTGTACTTTTATATATACATTGGCACTTGTAATTATTTGTTTACTTATAACTCAAAGTTGGATATTTTTAATTAATTTTAATGGATCTTTAAATTTTCCAACTGTTATAAGCAAATTTGGACAATATAGACATGTGACAATTTTGCCTTTACATCGGTTAAATAATTTATTCCATTTTGAATATGCAGCACAGTGCTGTGATTTAACTTTGCCCATTAATACGTCAAATGTACAAAATTTGAGCTTTCTTTTATAATGGTAATTTTTTTTTTTTTTTTTTTTTTGAGACTCCTGCTGAATTTTTTTCATTTAATAACTATTCATTTTATAGTTTTACTTTGAATTAGTTTTCATTTGAAAACTTGTATGCTCTCCAA
This sequence comes from Troglohyphantes excavatus, assembly GCA_963932185.1. Taxonomy (NCBI): domain Eukaryota; kingdom Metazoa; phylum Arthropoda; class Arachnida; order Araneae; family Linyphiidae; genus Troglohyphantes; species Troglohyphantes excavatus. The sequence continues at coordinate 20,958,921 of OZ010677.1, read as the reverse complement.
ATACTTTTTAAATTTGAACAATGTATTTGATTTGACATGTTTATTTTTTTTTAAAACGTAGAGTTTTTAGCAAACAATTGATATTTAAAAAAAGGTATAGTTTAAAGTGGCCTAAATGGTCGTGCGCTGAGATGATACCATTTTAATTTGGGGAATATGAATTCACGCTCCTACGTCGCGCTCATTCATATTCCCCAAATTAAAATGGTATCATCTCAGCGCACGACCATTTATGCTTTTTACTTTTAATTTAATGAATTGAAATTTTAGGCTTAAACTTTATTTTTATATGTGATTTTAATTAAAATCACGCATTTTAATTTGATTTTCATCGAAATTTGGAATTTTGGAAGTTAGGGAAGTCACACATGTCGTCCAATGGGAATTAACATTACGAACTTAGACACAAAAAGCAATAAGGTATGGAAGAAATTTTTCCAATTTTGAAAATTTCAAAAAGTGTTTTTAGAATCCAAATCTCTACAAAATCAGAATCAACAGTTTTGTAAATCGGTTTTTTTAAAAAAATAGTAAATTTTTATTAAATTCATGCAATTTTTATTTATTAGATAGAAAATAAAAAAAGTTGAAATAAAAATTTATAATAAAAAAAGTTGAAAATAAAAACCAAATTGAAAAGATAAATTCATTTATTTCCATATTAAAATCCATAGACTTAAAATTAGTAATTTCCAAATAAAAATTAAAACAGCATTATTTATATAAATTTTATTTATTTTGTTCGAGAGATGTAATTTTGTGACTTGACATTATTCCTGATAAATTTAAAAAATTGAGTTATTTCAAAGCTTTTAAGTTAATGAATTGTTTACAATTTGGACATGAAATTTTTTTTTTAGCCAAGGAGTAACACATTTTTTATGAAAATAATGATTACATGGTAATTGTTTCAATCTCTCATGTAATTCAAACTTTTTTATACACGTTGTACAAAGCATTCTATTTTTAATAAAATTTTCTGTCACTATAACTGTTGGCAATAAATTATTTTTATATTTGTATTTGCTTGACCTACTAAAAAATTTAACTTTATACATTAAAAACATTCTTTCTTGCAACATTTCATTTGATAGTTGTTGTTCTTCTGAATCAGATAACGATTCACTTCCAGATTCATATTCATCACACACTGAAGGTTCATTTTCTTCTTTGCTCTGTTGAAAATACATGCAAGAAATTATTTGAGTGATCAACTGATTGCTCCGTGAATTCTTTTTGTGTTTAAATCGCTTGAACAAATAGGTTTATCCATAGGTTCAACTAATTGTAAACATTTATAGCAAATATAATGCGTAACATTGCATTCATGTTTGTAAATTCTTATTTATATTTTATTCATAATTTTTTTTTGTAATGTTTTTAATGTTTTGCAGGTGGAAACAGATATCACAAGTCATGATGGATGAGGTTCAGCATGTTGTTCACTATCAAGAAAATGAAAATATGCATTCTTTATTTGATATGTTACCTTCAGAACTGATATTTTATATTCTTCGCTTCTTACCTGATGATCGAGGTAAAGCTAAACTATCGTTATTGGATGTGGATCGTCTCACAACAGCAGTTTATCATTTTTTACCAGTGTTTATAAATTTGCAATTTTACGAGAAACTAATGCAGCATTTCCCTATTGAAGAATGGTATTGTCATAATCATCGGAAAATAATATGTACCAAACTCTTGACTGAATATGAATTTTATCCACTACATAGTGGCATTTCTATAGAAAAAAATACAATAATTTGCAAACGTACATTTTTTGAAAAAATGGAACATTTCTTTTTAAAAAGTATTCCTATTCAAGATAGAAAGATATATAGTTCTTTTACTAAATCTCATGTTGTAATTGAAAAAAATAATAAACTTTATTTAAATCATAATATTTGTAATAAATCTGGAGAATCTGGAAATATTAATGTTTATAAATGGGGTTCGAAATATGTTAAATTAAACCCCTATTTTCTCACTTATCAAAACCAGAGCTAAAATTTATTCTTATCGAAATATAAGATTAAATGTTCCATGTTCTCAAATTCATTTAACTATTGAAGATGATAATGTTGTGGGTCGCATTGTTAAAAGATTGAATGTATCATTCTTTGAAAAACTCAATAATTAATAAAAAAACAATATACCAAGTTTTTTTTTTTAATTTTGTTTATTTTAATCTAATTGTACAAAATTAAAGTTATCATGATATAAATAGGATGGTTTTTTGAAATGATTCAACCAATAAGTAGCTTTTCGTAAAACACATGAGTCTGACGAGCATATATAGCACCATTTTCTAGGTAATTTACATGTTAATATTTTGCATAAAATATTTTGTTTAATGACAAAAAACATTAACGGCTCAGAATTCACGTATAATTCATCAACATTTAATGGTTCCAATACCTTTTCTTGCAATTGTTGAATCCGATCTTTATGACACAAACCCAATGCATAGTCTGTTTTTGTAGCAACAATATACTTGTACTCAGTAGTATTTTTATATTCAATGTTTAATAATGCATAATTACCGGTGTGTTTATAAAATATGATATTCATGATGATGTATGAATTACGAAATGTCATGGTGGTTAAATATTCTAAGAAAAAAAAATAATAATACACTGTATATATTTTACTGATAACACAATAAATGAATCAAGTGTTTATTCTGCTTCATAATGATTCCTGTTTATATAGACAATTTATCGGATTTCAATGGTCATTTTACTATTTATGTTCACCGTTCATTTTATCCAGATTTTCTTCGACAATATGTAGTACGTTACTATCCAAACACAAGTCTATATGTTTTGTTTCTTGCCCATATGCAAATTTATCTACAGCGCATGTGCGCCCCGCTTTTGTCACCAGCGCATGCGCGCTCTTCTCCTTGTTTATAAATACGCCGAAGAACGGCGAAATAAATTAGAAGCTACCTCAGTTCTGCTTGTCGCTATATTTCTTCTAACAACACCCCCCAGGCGGGTACATTTGGAGGTTCTACCGAGATGTTATGCGCTTTCATCATTTCAAGTAAGAAATTTCCTTTTTATTAAATATGGAAGCCGATCAACTAGTTCGACTGCGTGGTTACGAAAAAGCAGCTTTAACGCGAATAGAAACATTTATAGCCACCGCTAGCTCCGACACTAGTTTAACAAACTTATCAAATCGACTAATTAGGTTAGAAGAGATTTTCAGCAACGTTCTAAAATATGATTCCCTTTTACCGGATGACCAACAAGAAATAGTTGAATTAGAAGACCGTTATTTTCAAGCTAAAGAAAAGCTTCGTCAACTTTCGGAGCCACAAGCGCGACCCGAAGTAACTACAGATTCGCAAGTTCTAAACTCAAGTTTTAGATCAGCGTCGGATTTTAGGATGCCTAGGCTGAATATTCCTATTTTTCACGGGGATTATACACAGTGGCTTCCATTTAAAGATTTGTATGTGGGTATAGTTCACACGAATGAAACTTTATCGAACATTCAAAAGTTCCAATATTTAATTGGATTACTAGGCGATGATCCTAAAGCGATCATTCGACATATTCCGGTAACGAGTGCCAGTTACGAGGAAGCTTGGTCAAAACTCGTAACTCGTTACGATAAGAAAAAACAAATAGTGAATTCGCTACTCGCTACATTCTTCAAACAAAACGCAATTCTTAACGTTAATCACGCTAATTTGCGTTCACTTGCTGACATCTCGGAGCAAGTGATCAGAGGGTTAAAATGCGTCGATGAAAGTGCTACAAAACCAGATGTCTGGATTATCTACATGCTTCTAAATAAAGTTGACAATGAAACTCGTCGTTTATGGTCAGAAAAGAATGTAGATGTAAACTTTCCGTCGTTCGATTCTTTCATAGAATTTCTAAATGAAAGATCGTCTGCGTTAGAAAACGCGAGATTCGAGACACAAAATCAAAAAGAAACGTAAAATCAATCAAATCCTCGTTCTTTCTTTTCGAAGTGTACAAAGTGCAAAGAGTCTCATTTTTTATCAAAGTGCACCAGCTTTAAAAATTTGAATCTTTCAGCACGCAAAGCGTTTGTAATCAAAAGAAACCTTTGTATGAACTGTCTTTCGGAAAAGCATCAAACCAAAACTTGTTTATCACAATTTACTTGTAGATTTTGTAATCTTAAACATCATTCTCTTTTGCACGATGAAAGATTAGGATCAAACTACGCTCAAACTACAAAGTGTAGTGCAGATGACCACCAGCATTCACAAACAGAGGAGGCAAACCAAATCCTGTCGTCTGATTCGGATCAACACCAACATGCGTGTGAGCCGGCATCATCTAACCCTCTCCGATGTGATTCGACGGTAAATCCTGCACACGGTAACAGAGCTTTGCTTCCTACTGCTGTCGCTTTAGTTAAGGACTCAAATGGTAATCTGATAAACATTCGCATTCTTCTCGATTCCGGTTCTCAAGCTTGTTTCCTGTCAGAATCGTTTGCTCAAAAACATTCTTTAAATTTCGATTCAAGCGTTCGAGTATCGGTGACTGGTATTTCAACTACCACACCCACTACAACTCTAGGCAGTGTGAATTTGTGCATTATTTCAAAATACGATAGCAATGTTAAATTCAATCTAACAGCATTTGTTTTGAAATCTTTGATTGCGCCTCAACCATTGCATACGATCACATTGCAGGATCGTGAGTTGCTAACTGGCTTGCAATTAGCTGATAGTAACTTTTGCACACCAAATGAAATTGACTTAATTTTGGGAGCAGATCAATTTTTTTCGATCCTTCTACCAGGTCAAGTTTTACGCGCAAACGGTGAACCTATAGCTCAAAATTCACGCTTGGGATGGATTGTGTCGGGTAATACCACTAGCAGCACATTAGTTAGTCTCACACTTGCTAATATAAATCTGCACGAAGATTTAAAACACTTTTGGGAAATCGAATCAATACCGATTGCTCAAACCCAAGAGCTAACTCCAGAAGAAAACTTCTGCGAAGAACATTTCTCGTCGAGTTACAAATTTAATTCGGACGGAAGATTTGAACTTAAACTTCCTTTTTTCAAGACAAATTTGAAACTTGGAAATTCGTATAACTCTGCCATTTCTCGCTTGAAGTCAATGGAAAGAAAATTCATTAAAGACCCCGAAATTGACAACCAATACAAACAATTTATGTTCGAATACATTGATTTAGGTCACATGAAACTAGCAAACGATAACTCGAATCATATTCCTGATCACGGTAAATTCTTTCTCCCTCACCATTTCGTCTTAAAGGACTCCACCACGACCAGTATGCGCGTAGTGTATGACGGTTACTGTAACACTGAAGATTCGGTTTCTTTAAACGAAACTCTGGCTGTAGGGGCGAAACAACAGAGGGATATATTTGACATCTTGCTAGATTTCCGTATGCAAAAAATTGCTGTAACCGCAGATATAACTAAAATGTATCGACAGCTAATGATTTGCCCATCTGATCAAACCTTTCAACGAATCTTATGGAGGTTCGAGAGTTCGAAACCTATTCAAGAATATAAACTTACAACTGTTACCTACGGACTTTCATGCTCTTCCTTTCTCGCAACTAGGTGCTTAAAACAAATAGCGCTAGATGCCGAAAACGACTTTCCTGATGCTTCTAAAGTCATACGAGAACACTTCTACGTAGACGACCTTCTTGCGAGCATGGACACTCCTGAGGAGGCAGCTCGAGTGTGCAAACAAGTTTCTTCACTCCTACTCAAACGAGGATTCGAACTAAGGAAGTGGAGATCCAACTCTACGCAACTTCTGTGTGAGTTGAAGGTTAAAGACGAAGAAAACTGCCTGGATATAAAAGGTAAAACGCATTGTAAAGTGTTAGGTTTGCAATGGAACTCAAGCAGTGATGTTTTCAGTTTTACCCCACATCTGGAAATAATCCCACCACTAACAAAACGAAAGGTAATATCTAACTCGGCCCAAATTTACGACCCATTGGGATTAATTAGCCCTTGTGTAATTTGGATTAAGATCTTTTACCAAAAGTTATGGTTAATCAAAAGCGACTGGGACAGTGTTTTACCTGAAAGTTTAGTCATTGAATGGATGGAGTTTCAAACTAATTTTAATTTGATTCAAAGCATTCAAATCCCTAGATGTGTGTCGGAAACAAAATCCGAGATGTCTTTGCATTGCTTTTGCGACGCATCTTCACAAGCCTACGCCGCTGTTATCTATTGCAAGCAGAGATTCGTGAACGGAGCATCTGTTAATCTACTAGTCTCCAAAACTAAAGTTGCGCCTATTAAACAAATTTCAATCCCTCGCCTTGAGCTGTGCAGTGCATTTTTACTAGCTACCTTATTACAATCCGTAATGAGTGCTCTTGAATTGAATATCAAAAACACTGAGGTACATGCTTGGACTGATTCAAAAATCGTTCTCGCTTGGCTTTCTTCTCATCCAAGGCGCTGGAAAACTTTCATCGCTAATAGAACATCTCAAATATTAGAAACCATTCCTTCTAATTCTTGGCATTATGTGCCTTCGAAGCAAAACCCTGCTGATATAGCTTCACGAGGTATCAGTCCTCAACATCTAGGAAGTTGTGAACTTTGGTGGCATGGACCAAATTTTGTTCTTCAAGATTCAGACTATTGGCCACGCGAAAACCCAGTATCTGAACATATCGACCCAGAATTACTCGAACAAAAAAGCGACCCCATTTTCTCGCATTCATGCACAACTAACTCAACCTTACAGGACATTTTTGAGAGACATTCTTCACTAGCAAAAATAATTCGCATACTAGCTTACTGCCGACGTTTCATATCGAATTGCAAGACCAGTACTCGTGTAACAAACACAAAGGATATTGCACATTTGAAGCTTTCAGAAATCGTCGAAGTGAAGTGTATCCTATTTCGTTGGGTTCAAGAAACGCATTTTTCTGATGAACTCAATCGGTTGAAAACAAGCAAGTCCTTATCTCCACATAGCACAATAATCACTTTGCATCCATTTTTGGACCAGGGTATTTTACGGGCAGGAGGACGCATCGGAAGATCCAGTTTGCCTTATAAATCTAAACATCCTATCCTGTTGCCAGAAAAACACAAGATCAGTACTCTGCTCATTCGAGAAGCTCACATTGCCAACTTACATGCCGGACTAACCCTCTTGTCTCACATCCTTAAACAAACTTATTGGATTGTGGGTGCAAAGAGGTTGATTCGAAAACTAATCAATAAATGTGTAGTTTGTTGCAGGTACCGATCAAAGCCATGCAAACAACTGATGGGGGACCTGCCCAAGGCTCGAGTTCAAGTTAGCCGACCTTTTGAAAACTGCGGTGTTGACTTCACGGGGGCAGTTGAAGTAAAAATTGGTAAAGGTCGGGGGCATAAGTCTACTAAAGCCTATGTAGCTTTATTTGTCTGTCTAGCAACAAAAGCGTTGCACTTGGAGTTAGTAGGCGATCTAACCTCGGACTCTTTTATTTCTGCACTACGAAGATTCATTTCGCGACGTAGCTGTCCATCACACATGTACTGTGATAATGCCACTAATTTTGTCGGGGCACGTCGTAAAATTGATGAAGTTCAGAAATTCATTAATCGAATTCATGACGACCCAACAATCGCGTATTTCCTCAATACCGCGGAAATTATTTGGCACTTTATTTTTTTCCAATTTACAAATACACGGATTGTTACAGATACATAGTGAATGTTTCTACATCAGACATGCAAACCTATTTGAATCAATATGTTTTACGGCCTTATAGAGAAGAAGCTGGTATTATTAGAAGTTGCTGGTTTTTGGAAAGAAACTCAGCAAAATTGCATCTTAAACATTCAATTACCCCTTGGATCAAGTGACGATCTATATCTGAAACATGCTTCGTGCAATTTCAAAGATTTGGAACAACGGATATTGGAGCAATTAGACTTTAATCAGGTTTTCATGATTTCTTTGAAAAATAACATGACTAATGAAGAAGTGACAGTCATGTCCAAAAATTTCCTGGATGATCTTGTTATACAAAATTGGATGATTTGGATCCAGATCCAGATTTGAATGTATTTTTAATGACAACCATAAAATGTCTGTTTTTATTAATCAGTATCTGTTCGTTCTTTTTTCTTTCGCCTTCTTGTGTCATTTTCTTCATAATATTCGTAAAACTCATAAATACGATTTTCGGCCTCCTTAATGTAATTTTCGAGATTGTCATTAATAAAATGTGGATCTTTAAATTGAATATTTATAATATCTTCATGACCCAAAGCTGCCAATTGAAGATTTAAATAATCTAATAAAACAGTTTGTAAAACACTTGAATTTTCTAATTTTTCAATAAAAACGACAATTTTTTCTTTTTCACTTTTAAAATTTAAAAATTCCTCTTTACTTAAACTTTTATAATCTCTCTATTTTAAAAAAAAGTAAGCCCTAGGGGGAAAAAGTCGGCCCTAGGGGGAATTTTCAGTTCTTTCAATGTTATTCAGATCGTATCTCAAAATGTTAAAGTCCTAAAATTACGAAATTAAGTGAATTTGTTAAGAAATGTTTGATAAATAAGAAGAATATATTTTTGTTTCAATACTGTTATTAGTTTATAAGTTATTTAATATTAAAGTCGTCGTTGATAAAATTTCGCTTACAAGTAATTTTGTCCGTCGAGTTTCTGAAACACTATTAAGAGGAGAGATCCAATTTTTTTAGGGAGTGTACAAATAGGTTTGAACTGGAAATCCAAGTAAGCACTTTTTAAAATTCGAATTAGTTTTGGATTTATAAATTTTTTAAACCTTTGAACACGCTCCACTTTTTGGAGTTTTTTCGCCCTCATTTTTGAAACGTGATTTCTAAATTGCTATAAGTCATTTAAAATTACATATTTTCTTATTAAAAAAAATTTATTAATGTTCGTTAAAACTTCATCTTTCCGATGTTATAAAGATTATAGTTCTATCTTTACAATTAAATTAGATGTGGTCAATTAAGATAGGTATAAAAAATAGTGAAGAAAGGAAAAATGTCGGATATTTCGAGAAAATTTTAATTTGCGAATTTTTGTCTCATTGTTCCGCTTGCATCTCAAAAAGTAAATGTCCTAAATTTATGAAATTATGCCAGTTTATTAAGAAATGTTTGGGTAATAAGATGAATATTTTTGTTTTTCAATACGATCAGTATATTAGACGTTATTTTATGTTAAATTCATGATTTTAGAACATTTTGAAAATAATTCATACATTTTTGTATACTTGTCTTCCAATTTTCAACAAAAAAATAAATAAAAAATTAGGGGTATAGATTAAACTATTGGCTACAAATGATCCAGAGCGTTTGTCAAATTTCGATTTAGTTTTGTAGTTATAAATTTTTAAATAATTGACGAAATGTCTGAAATAATCGTCAATTTTACGCGTAAAATTTTAAGGGATAAATTAAAACTGCTCTAAGTAGTTCAAAAATATACTTTTTTCCCGTTAAAAAAAATATAGTTATATTCGTAAAATCTTCCTTTCTTGAATGGTATCAATACTGAAATTCTATCTTAAAAAATAAATTAGATGTAACTATTTATGTGAAATACTATAATTATTATTAAAAGATATTTCGGAGCAAAATGCCAACGTTGGCAAAATGCCAACATGTATGTAAATCTAAATCCTGTGGCTTATTATATATTTTAACGGGAAATTATTATTAACGCCAATTCTCAATAATCTTACTTTATATAAATAAAAGTTGGCATATTAGACTTATTTAAGATTGGCGCGTTTATGCTACTGTTTGTTTACACATGTTTCGCTTTTCAATGAGTAGAAACAATTGCGATGAAGCAGTTGAGATTTTCCAGTTATCCAGGGGGGGGGGGGGGGGGGGGCTGTAAACTTTTATACCTTAAAAGTTGGGAATTTCGAGTTTTAAAAATCCCTGAGTTGGGAAAATTTATGCCTCAGGAAAGTTAATATTATTAGCAAATGAAAGCGATGGAAGACTAGAAATTGCCCAGCTTGTATTAAGATGAAACTTAAATTAGACCTCAAAACAGAACACTGCATTGGAACATGCGTGCAATAAATCAATACTTTCGAGATAACTGTTTAATATTACCTATAAAAAAGCTGACAAATGTCTATAAGTTGGAACTGGGAATTTTTTAGCACTGTTGCGTTTTGAATTTCGAATCGTTAAGTGTGGTCTGGTTAATTAACGTCGCACAAGAGCTGCACATTGAACTACTGGCGTTGGTTCGAACAAAGCGTCCTTGATTGGTTATTGGTACGTATTTACTTACTACATCAAGGACGCTTTGGTTCGAGGCCTTTCTTGAAGAATAGACCCGGGAACGATGTCTCATATTTTTAACAATGTTCAGATAACGAGGACAACACTAGAGTTGGTACCTGACGTCCTTAAGTTGGGAATTTTGAATCGTTCACTTTCGGAATTTCGGATCGTTAAGTTGGGAAATTTCTTGTCTCAACATCCCAAAAATAAATTTGTGTGACGGCACTGCCAGTAATAATTTATATAACTAAAAAAAGTATTGTTGTTAGGACACATTGTCATTGTCTACAGTGTATGAAGCCGGTATTGTTTGCGAAGCAAACTAAAGAGGATTGCGTAGCAATCCTCCGGGGGTTGGCGAAGCGTTAGCGGAGCAGGGGGCGGAGCCCCCTAGTATTATATAAAATGATATGTAAAAAATTGCAAAAATATGTTTTTTAATATTTGCAATTGATATTCACAATTTTTCATTTCATGTGTGAGATATGGTGTTTCCAGCATGTCTTCCTCATCTGCTGCTAGATCTATAGTATCTATTTTAGATTCTTTCAATATTTCTACTTGACGTTAAAATTTTTGAACTGTATTATATAAATAGTTTTTATATTTCAAGTCCATTGCATTATATTTTTTATCATCTTCTTCTTTTTGTTCAATAATTTTTTGTTTTAAATTTTCAATTTCTTGCAATTGACGATCATGATTTATCTTGATCAGTGATTAACTTTTCCCATTTGTCTTTTAAGAGCCTAATTTGTTTCTTTAAAATTTCAATTAATGTTTCCAAAGTTTGAGAGACGTCCTCATTTTGATCTTGTTCCAACTTGATTTTCTCGGTAACTGTATATATCAGAGAGTTGTAATATTAAATAGAGAGCGCCTTCAATACCAGATTCTCGTAAGGCCGCGGTGTCAACATTGAAAAGAAAAACCCACATCACGTGGTTATAGCGCTGCCACATTTTGCGTTCAGACATCTGCAGGAGTTTCAAATTTGGCACACTTTCTTCTCTTTTGTTAATAAGGAGTTCTGTCCGTATTCGACTTTTTTAACATATATGTACGTATTTACTTATTTTCAAACAATATGCGCTAAATATTTCCTCTTCATTAACAAAACGAAAATATTTTATTTGTGTTCAATACTCGAAGAAGCGAAACTCTTTATATTTCTCAGTTTTTATTGTTCATATTTTCTTATTGAAGTATACAAAATGACAATTGAAAGAACTTCGCTTATGGTACATTTTTTACATAAAAACGTAATGCAATTATTTCAAAACTACAAAGTAAGAAAAATCTCCTTAATATATCTGTTAAACTCCCTTAAATTGTGCCACTCGTTAAAAAAAACTATATTTAAATACAAAATTAAACACAAAACCATGTTACAATACTTCGATCTCGTTTAGTTCTTAAAGTCGCCAAGGCCTGCCAAGTAATATTGGCGCATGAATGAATTGGCATTTCCACATATCACGTGGTTCCAATGATGGACACACGGAAATCAGCATTTTTATTTCTCTATTTGTATCATTACTCTATGGTATATATAGCTACTAGCTGAAATACCCGTTCTACGCACGGGAAGGAAATAAATTACAAAATTGACACAGATACAATATTTATAGCGAAATAAACAATATTCTTAATTTGTCACCCATGAGGGGAAACCACAGTATTAAAAGTACTAATTTGAAACGAAATTTTATTAGCAAGGTCCTGCAAGAACTGGAAAGATTGCTAATATGAAGTTGTCTACACAATAACGTGGATATATATGCATTACTCCCGTTGATCACCATCCATATTTTAACCTTTAGTTACATCCCAAAGATTTAAACTCTTATAAATGTTAATAAAAATTATCTGAAGAGGTTTTATTAGACACCTATGTCAACATTTGTCATTAAGTTTCACAAATTGGTGAAAATATTAGAAGAAAAAAAAAACGAAAAAGAATTTTAAAAGGTTCATTTGCCAAATTCAAGATTTTCATATTTTTTCTTTTGTACGGTAAACCTTATCAATATGCGAGGAGGGATGGTTCCCCAGCACTTTTTTTTGATTTTGTCCCCGCACTTTTTAAATATTTAACTTTTTTAAATAAAAAATAAATCATATTTTTTACTTCATTGAACGTCAAATCATTTTTTTTAAAAAATCGTATCAATCACCTACCCACTACTACAGAAGCTTTACGCAAACCCAATCCCCCTCTGACACTTGTACCACGTGGGGGCAGAGTCTATAACAACAGTTTTCGATTTCGCCACGTAACTACTCGTATAGGCATACCTTCATATAAAGAAAGGTAGGCCGCATCGATCAAGCCTATTATTAACCCATTCCGCCGCTGACCGTGAAGGGAATGTCGCCCTTAACTGCAGGCTATTTCGTTCACATTACTCCCAGGGGAATCGTGTTATGGGCTATAAATGACCTACCATGGTATAGGAAAGTGAGTCGCGTCGATCAGGTCGTTTGTTACCGCATGAAGGAAAATGTCACCCTTGGTGACAGGCAGTATACACTTCCACTCCAATAATTCTATGGAAAATCAGCCTTCGTGGATAAATGATATAACATGGAGTAGAAGAAGGTAGGCTGTGTCAACCAGATTGACCATTTATGCACTCTCCCTCTGACCTACCTACCACGTGGGGTCCAAAGTATTCACGAACCAATTATTATGGTACAGAGCGGCTTGTACCTACCAGATAGCTTACTTTTCTATGTAAGATATAAGTAACAACTCTGTCAAAATTCATCTTCCTGGGTATACAGAAAGTTAGAAAATTAGTGATGAGTCAGTGGATAAGTGGCAAGGAATTTTACTTTTGGCAGTTAGAGATTGAATTTTTGAAAATGAAAATCCTTTATTTTCACCATTTTGACATTTTATAATTTTTTGACACTAATTTCGCCATTTTTATGTTATTTTGACAAATATGATCATATTTTAGTTCAGTTGGCGATATTTGAATCATTTGGCGAAATTTTTTATTCATTCGGTGAAATTTTAATTTATTTGGCGATGTTGTTATTAATTTGGCGACATTTTGGCGATATTTAGTCATCAGCCAATCAGAATGCTTCTGATTACATAATGTTAAAAAAAATTCCATTGTTTCAATTTTATATTTTGCATTGTTACATGTTCTCCATGTTAATCCTATGGGAAGGTTTTTAAAAAATCGTTATTTTGGCATTTCGAGTTCGAATTTTTAAAAATCCTTTCTTAGTGCATCTCTACGGCCCAAGATGAATATGTGTTCCAAATTTCAGCACTCTAGGTCTTTTGGATCTGTAGATATCCAAACTAACGTCGCTACGAACATCGAAAAAGGGGTTTTACACCCCCTTAAATACCCAGACAACACACATACGTCCATATGACGTCTAATCAACGTCATCCATGGATAACAGGTTCATCCATAAGCCATCCAAAAACGTACCGATAACGTCTTATGGACGTTTTCTAGAGCCAACATGTGTGCTCTTTTTGAGATCTATAAAACGTCTATGGTCATCCACGATATCCATAATTTGGATAACGTGGATATATACTAGACAGCCATAAATATCTCATTTGCATCTATCGCATGTCTATAACACCTCTAAATTATAATCAATTTTATCTCTAACGGACGTCTATAATATCCACAATATATATTTCTAGCACCTGATAGATGTAAACCAAACGTCTGTGATATATACAATATTTACTTCTAAATATGCAAAATCTAAAACTAAAGAAAATAAGAATCGATTCTGAAGTATTCAATTATTTTCTTTACATTTGGATTTTATTTATTTAGTTTAGTAATTAATATTGCACATTCATCTTGTATTTGGTTTTATTTCACAACTTTTATTCTTATATTTATTTTAGCATATCAGTCAGGCTTATTTATTTTTAACTAAAATCAAATAAGACATAACTACAAAATTAGTTTTAATATTCTTCTTATTGAGAAACTGCAGACTTGTGCTATAATTTGTAAATAATAAATATTGTAGGCACACTAAGAGAACTTAATTTTTATTTTTAAATATGCATGAATTTGCAATTAAAAATAACTTTTCTAAATGTTTTCGAAAAACTAAAATTAAATATAAAACTGCTTAAATACTAATTTAATAATTGTTAGTGACACTCATACTTGACTATTTACTTTAATCATTTATTTAATTTATTATATAATATGCATTATTAATTTATAAAGCCCTTTAAATTTACTTCAGCTTAGACTATGAAATTTACCAATACATTTAAGCATTAATTGATAAAAACATGTATTTATAAAATATGAAAGTGTTAGTCTTTGCATTGAAAAATCTTAAGTAGGAACACAAGTTTATTGATTGTTTATCAATTTATTATTATTGATTATTTATCACATATTTTACATTGCACATTATTAACATTGTATTAATTCTTGTTCATGGCCTGTCATATCCAGTCCTTCACAACATTCTCAATATAGCTATCCAGCTCATCACCCAAAGCAATTTCTTCTCACAGCAACCTACAAAAAGGGAATAAAGTATTTAAAATTGCATTGATTTAGAAAAAGAATTATTTTGAATTCAAATTATCTAACATTTCTTGAAAGCATATTTTTTATATCTGTAAAACTTAATTATAAAAAATTACACGAAATCAAAATAACAAGTATGATTTCTGACAAAAGCTGTATTCCTGAGATTTTCAGTATTTAGAAAATAAGAAATGGCCTTTTTAAGAAAAAAATTATTACTGTTTTCAATACAAATACTGAACCTCTGCACTCTGGAATGATTCTTTAATATATATATATATATATATATATATATATATATATATATATATATATATATATATATATATATATATATATATATATATATATATATATTTATGGAAGATATTTCTTATTCCGAACCTCAAATTAAATTGTCCAATAGAATACAGCAAAGCTAATAAGATTTTGAAGCTGGCAGCAAATACTCCTGTGAGCTTTTATAAGCTCTCAGAAAAAAGCCATAGAACTCAAGGCAAAACTTGAAATAAAATCGATTCTGCGATCTGTAATTTTCAGTTTCTTTTTTTTAAATGAATTTTAGGTAAAGAGTTGCGTCTAGCGGGTAGGCAGTGTTCTCAAGCAGTTGCGAAATGACCCAATACGTTGTGCCCATGCGTTGTTTTTCTCTATGAACTTTATGGTTATTTCCGGTTAAACACACAATTACAAGAAACAGCTCAAGCATTGCGTCGTATTTTCTAACTATGGTCAGATGACAAGATTGATTTACGATCGGATGACGTTTATTGCATAACAGGCTATCAGTGACAGTTGCAAATTCATTTCGAAGCATTTCTATTTGGTTTGCACGATGGATGGTAACATCGCACTAGAGCTGCACATTCAACTACTTGCAACAGTTTAACACTTATCCCAAAGGAAAGAACAGGGAGCAATGCTTCGTATTTTTAAACCATGGTCAGATGACGAGGACATCATCTGAATTGGCACCTGACACAACTTTAATAGGCGTCAGTACATTGGATCCCGATTACATTACTAGGCACATCGCTTTAAAAAAAACGAGCATTCGTTTGAGGCACCGGCACATTACTTTTGGCACCGGGCAATGTCAAACACAGTTCTACAAATGCAATCAATATCCTCTATCACACCCTTTTGGTTGCATTAATTTACCCAAAAACTAGTATACAAAAGAATTTCAGACAAGCTCAACCTACTGTTTTCAGACCATATACCCTTCCTCATACTTGCATTCATATTACTAACATCTTTCAAACTATCAACATACATCTCATAAAAAAAAAAAAATCTTTCAACCAAACCACATTTGCTAGCAGCCTACCAACAGCAATAAAGGGTACTTACGTATAACAACATTTATATGTTGCTGTGTACTAGAAAAATGCGAGTGTGTACTTTAAAGCAATGCTATTCGAAAAGAATAACTCTGAATGTCAATTTATTATATAACTATATATTCTGTTATACCCTTTAAAAAAGAATAAAAATCTTACGAAAAATAAAAGTGCATACTTTAAAAAAACTATTTGAAAAAGAATAATTCTTATTTTCAATTTACGATGTATGTGCAACTCTTTAAACCAATCATGGAAATTCCTATCATTTCATATTTGTTATCAATTGTCCCAGTCTCGCATTGAGAAGTGAATCGCCCAAAAAAGTCGTCAAGAAGTACCCGCTATCAATTAGAAATCCCAACCTAATTTTAAAGCAATTGCACAACTATAAATAAAGAAGAAAAAAATTGACTAACTTAGTTTGTGAAATATATAATTTGAAGGAAACAAACTCCGCTACTGCATTTTGAAAATTACGGCTTTTGGATTAGAAAAAAAAATCAGGTTAAATACTTACAGCAATGTTTGCTGTGAGAAGCAATAATCTTTGCGTCAATTTTACAGTAACTTGCGGCATTGCTGGAGCTTATTTCAAGTCTTGAAATGTAGTATACAATAGATGACACGCGATTGACTTAATCTACAGAAAAATAATCCCTGAATCTTACTTATAAATCTCACACACAAAACACATCTCATCATGCATATATTATTTTGTATAACTTATTTAATGAATTAACAAAAAGAAAGAATGGCTTAAAATTATATACGAATATGTGATATATATTTTCATATTAATACAAAAAAAGTTAAAAATTATTCATTTTACAACTCATGTATGTTGTATCACAGTCTAGGATTTTCAGATATTCCTGCTTATTACCCAATATTGAGAGATACTTAATTTTACAAGAATTTAAAAACCTAATAGTTTGAGGAAAATTTTTAAAAAAATATTTGCGACAAAAGAATTATTAAGATTTTTTTACTAAATAATTAATTAATCTGTCATTAAGTGAAAAATTCTTTATAATTTTAAAACTCACTGGAACATTAGAAGTACAGGGATTAAGTAATTTATTTAACGATATTTTGTTGCCGATAAATTCAAGAACCAGAAAAATCAATTACCCATCGGACACTCAAAATATTCAATTGAGCGTGCAAAAATGAATTTTTCTAAAAATAGTAATAAAATGTCCCAAAAACGTAAGGAAATATTTATTTTTTATTTAAAAAACCTTCATTCTTAGTTCAAGATCGTAAATCTTGTGATATGCATACTTAAAAGTTCAACATTTACCCCTTTCCATATTTAAGTGTTTCCCCCATTTGTAAAAGACATAGGCTCTCAATAAATACATCAGGAAACATTATAATTAAACATTTCTACTACTAATAATAATAATAAACATAAATATAGTTGTTATGTGCTACCGGTTTCTTTAGTATTGTGTCAAAAGGAAAACTGACATTTTAAATTATGTGAGGTACCAAAATCCCCTATATAAAAAAATCTTACTGTATAGCAACTTATTATCCTTTTACTTCTGCTCGCATCAGCTCATGTGTCATTTTCAGGCGTATCAATCAACAGCTGCAACATCTGGGGTGCAAATTCACCCTCTGGTAACAAGATTTGCAGGATTTCACTCTGGTTCCATCGTCGTTGAGGATCTAAAACATTAAAAGGGCATTAAGAATAAAACAAAAAATACCTTTTAACTGAATATCATTCTACCTAAAAATAATCTACTGTTATTTTCTATCACGAAAAGTAGTGCTTACTATTTACATAACAATTTAGTGTATTGTGTCAATAGTCTTATTTATCCACTTAGGCAAAAGAAAGCTAGCTTATATTTCTTTTTGATTAGTAGTAAAAATCAATATTAATATATATGTTTCAAAATCTTTTTAATTTAATATTTTTCATACTAAACTACATAAGCGATTAGTGTCATATCTTATCATAAGATAAATGCATTGTTAACGTGTTTGTTTGTTTACGTATTTCAATATTGCATTGCTATTCAAAATTGTTTATGACAAATCATTTTAAACACTATTTAATTCAACAAATATTGATAAAACTTAATTGAATATCAATGTAGATATTCAATTAAGGTATATGTAGATTAGAATTTGTGTAACTAGTTCCATTCCCAAGATATTTCTATTTTTGTTTTAAGTAACATACGCTAATATGACAATAATTAGCAATTAGTTATTAATTTTACAATACTAACCATACGTCTATTATAAGTATCCATTGGCAAGGTAAACACATTGTTAGTATTCTAGGGTTAATTATTTATCAATAAATTAGTAATTACCTAGTTAATTGCATACATTTCTGAAGAAATTAACAATTTTACTATTTTAAATGAGAATTTATATTCATCTATAAATATCATAAAGTTGGGAATTAATCGGAAAAACATTATTGTAATAATCTGATATTCAACAAAACAATTTAGTGTATTACTATTATTTCAACGCAAAATACGGCTAGCAAGTTATTTTTTTATTTTCAATTAGTAATAAAAAGTCAATATTTACAAATATGTTTCAGAGTATTTATAATGGAATATTTCCCAAATAAAATTACATAGCTACACATAGTCCAGTTCGGCAGTGTTTCAACACAAACATTTAACGGAAGTTCATCAACAAGCTTTGAGTTTGTAAATCTTAAAACATATTAATAAACTCTACATGAAAAATACGCCGAAGTACGTATCAAGACATCATAATTATATATCTTACCTTTATTTAATAGAAATGAAAGCATTCTTCCTCCCGCTACAGACGCCTATTTACGAATTTTCCGCCATGACGCTTCTCAACGAATTTCTCGCGGCATCCCGCCAAAGATCACGCGGTCGCCGAGACTATTCAACCAATCAGGCTTGCTTATTCCGTGGACGTCTGTAAGCGCTACTTTAGATATCGTTTAGATGAATATACCAGAAAACATCCATGAATAGATATCTATAAGACGTAAAAAAAGCACCTCCATCAGAGGTACTTTCATAGATATCTATAAAACATCTATAGTGCATATTAGACATCTTATAGAAGTACAACAAAAGTATGTACATAAGACGTGTTTTTTTGTGGGCTTATGGCTAACTTATGAACGTCGAGGATGTCATGGAGCTGTTTCGACGTATTATATACGTAAAATAGAGCAGTTGTGTTGTGTGGGTACGTTCGATTTGAACAAAAATAGCTTACTTTTCCTATTTAAGGTATAAGGAACAACTCTATCAAATTTCTTCCCCATAGGTATATGGGAAGTTGGAGAATTAGTGATGAGTGAGTGAGTGGGGATTTCGCGTTTATATATATAGATAAACTGAAAATCCGATTTTTTTTTAAGGTTTGTAACAGCTCTGGTCCATTAAATCTAGATATGTTTTGCGTGAAAAAAAGTATCATCGTACAGCCGAGCTAACGTTGTTTGATTTTTGAAATTACAAAGCTATAAGAATTTTTTGAGACAAATAGCGATGCGCATGCTTAAATGACAGCGGGGATGGGAAAATTTATAGAATTTTCACTTGAAATATTTATTCATTTATTATATTTATATGATCACATTTTCATTTCTTTCCATGTAATCGGTTTGTCAATTCAGTACGAGCCTTTTCCTTTATTTTACACAATATTACTTTAATTAACATAAAAGTACTATTATTATCTATATATATAAATGCGAAATCCCCACTCATTCACTCATCACTAATTCTCCAACTTACCGTATACCTATGAAGATGAAATTTGGCAAATTTGTTACTTATACCTTAAATAGGAAAAGTAAGCTATTTTTGTTCAAATCGAACGTATTTAAGGGGTTGTAAAACCCCTTTTTCGATGTTTGTAGCGACGTTAGTTTGGGTATCTACAGATCTAAAAGACCTAGAGTGCTGAAATTAGGAGCACAGATTCATCTTGGGCCGTAGAGATGCACTACGAAAGGCGTTTTAAAAATTCAAACTCGAAATGCCAAAATAAAGATTTTTTAGAAACCTTCCCATAGGATTAACATGGAGAACATGTAACAATGTAAAATATAAAATTGAAACAATGGAAATTTTAATATTATGTAATCAGGAGCATTCTGATTGGCTGATGACTAAATATCGCCAAATTAATAAAACCTACGCCAAGTTAATAAAAACATCGCCAAATAAATTAAAATTTCACCAAATGAATAAAAATGTTCGCCAAATGAATCAAATATTGCCAAATGAACTAAAATATGATCATATTTGTAAAAATAACATAAAATTGGCGAAATTAGTGTCAAAAAATTATAAAATATATGTCAAAATGTTGAAAATATGATTGGATTATTCCGTACTGTTGCCTTAATATAATATTCCGTACTACAACAAATATGAAAATTAAATTTGGCATGGAGCATGGCATTTTAAGCCAAAATTGCTCACTAAGAAAGGATGTTCATTTTCAAAAATTCAAACTCTAACTGCCAAAAGTAAAAATCCTGGCCACTTATCCACTGACTCACTATTTTCACCAATTTGTGAAACTTAATGACAAATGTTGACATACCCAGGTAGCACAACAATATTGCCCAATATTGGGCCAATGTTGGCCAATCTCACTGTGGATTGGTGTATATCGACCGTTCGTTTGCGTCATTAGCCAATATTGCCCAATGTTACCATGCCGATGCTGAGGATTCAGCAAATTCTTATAACACCTTTAAACTTATAAATTTGCACTTTATAACAAATAAATGGATAAAGACAACTAATATACACAACTTTTATGTGATAACCCAAGATGTTAATTCGTTTTAAAGATTTTGTCAGTTTTAATCGGCGAATCTTGGTCAAAATCGGTCGGCAATTCCCATGTCAAATACTGAAGTTCCGACAAAACTTCTAAAAGTTTTAAAAACTACATTTGTTAACAAAAAAATTGTGTAGCAAGAATAATTTTCCACATTTTTAAAGTAATATCTTCAGATTTTTACACGTTTTAAAAATTTCGCCCCTGAATCGGCTGATATTGGTTAGTTATCAAGGTGCGCATGCGCAGAATATGTTTCAGTTGTTTACTTCGGTCGTGCGTGGGTCGTGCTTTGAAATGAAATGGCGCTAAAAGCCCGGGCTTTGCATGTGATGTGAAGAAGGAAGTATCAAATGCAGGTAAATATTTATCAAAAGTCAACCGATTATTTACAGATTATACAAATATTAAGGGAACGACCAACAACAGGCCCAGCACCCAACAAGTATTGTTTACTTGTTGAGTCAAGTGTAGCATTTTTACAGATTTTGTTGTTTATTGTACGGAATTGACAGTACCTACTGGAAGCGTTGTATCATGATCGTATGAGTTTATAAAAAACTTAGATTTTCTTAAACTTATTTATATTAAAAAACAGATTTCATTAATTGTGTTTTTATTGTAGTAAGTTATTCAGATCGGAATATTTTTATAGTTCTCTAAATAAGTAAATGTAATTGTTTTGTACTCGAAATATAGTCGAAACTCTTTTCTTTCGGGTAACTTCTACCAAGTTCTCTACACTCTAAAAGTGCCTAGCAATTTTCTAAATGATATATTATTAAGGAATGTTTAATTATGGAAATTTAATTTCCAAATCTGATGTTTTAGGTAAGTTACAAAACAATTTATCCTAGCAGTGGCATGTACAGCCCACATTTTAAGAAATTTCAACTTGGGGCAAAGTAAATTTTTCAGATAGCCGAATCCCAGAAGTAAATGAAATCTTGGTACTTAAAATAGCAAATTTAAACTAATTTAATAAACTTAGTTTAAAATTATATGTTCCGAAAAAAATGTATTTAAATTTTTTTATCTAATTCATGAAATTTTCTAATGGTTAATAAAAGTATGTTTTTTTTTGGTCATAATGTAAAATTTTATTTAAAAAAATATATTTCTGCAATCATACAAATGTAAAGTTTTAAATCTAAAGTACATATACATCTAAATATGTATACTTGGGTAAATCTTAGACAAGTACCCGAGCATATATTGCAAACAAAATGTGCATTAATAACATTACACATTAATAAGTAGCCTTTACTTTATAAGATTAACAATAATATTCTATTTGTATTTGGAAAATATTTTGTTTTATAGCACTAAAATATAGAAAAATAAGTAGTTTAAATTTTTTTTTAAATGTTATCGTATTGGTATATTATAACATACGTTAGGTAAAATTAGACATAATACTTTTTTAAAACTTGTTATCATTTCTGAAAAATGCTTTTAAAAAATCTGTGTCCTTGTAAATTACTGTTTCTGGCAACTTTTGTTGCCGTTCCTTCATCTACAGAAATTTTAGCACTGACTTGCGGGCATTGAAAAATTGTTTCTTTTCCATTTAAAACTATGACGAGTCTTATTAATTGTTTCGAGATTAGCCGACTGCCAATGATCTGACATCAACATGTTGTAGCAGGAAATGACCCTTTTCACTTAGAATGTAGTGCGGCCAGAAGAATTGACCCTAATGATTTTTTGAAAGTTCCCTTAGCCACATTTTTTTTTTTTTTTAAGCGTACAGAATGTGATGCACAAATATCCAATCTCCTGGGAAGACTTGGAATTTCTTCAATTCAATCCTAATAACTTTCAAAAATAAAGTTACTGAAATTGGTTACCTCTTCGGGAAATAATCATTATGCCTACGATTGTCCGCTGATGTTACATTACATAATTTTCTTGTTCTCATTTTCATAATAATTTTAATAAAAAATATTTTATCCCTTTTCGATCACATGTAAGTAACAAACTTACAGTTCCAGTCCCAGAATATTTACCAATATAAAGAATTAGTAATTATATAGTTGTTAATTACTGAGGAAATTGCATAACTTTTTTAAGATATTAACAATTTTCGGTAGAAAATTTATTTACTATCCACTGTATGGAAATACTTTCAAAATATTAAAAATTGCTATTGGAGCTGTATCCAATATTTATTTTTAAATAAGTAACTTTTTATATAATATTTGGTTCAAATGCATTGTGCGGTTCTCCTTGACAACTTTTTAAAAATGATATATTCACAATGCTAACACATTCTGGGCAACAACCGGTTTTGTTGAAAGAACTCAATTTTCTCTCTGCAGGGTTGCTGAAAATGTTAACTAGATTTGGCAGGGAAATCAAGGAAACCGTAGAGTACGTTTTAACCATATATTCGAGAAATATACTAGGACATAATTTAGTTAAAGGCATTTTACTGTTCCAGAATTCCACATTTTGTCAAAAAAAAGCCTTACCTACCTTATTTGTTATGGATAACAATTTATAAGAAAATGTAATGTTAGCCTGTTTAGTAGTTATTGTGTACAAGATGGTAATGATAACAAGCCAAACTAATTGAATATGCTTAATCGCTATATTGCACAATCTTTGAGTGCATTATTTATTAAATCTTCATTTGGTTATTCAGATGTGTCTTAATTCCAGAATATATTAATTCCATTATGATTTGAAAGTTCTCTGCAAATTTAAAATATATTTTAAGCCGGCATATAAAAAAAAGTATACTAGGCAGTTGGCCAAAGCATTTGAAGTACTTGCTAAAATCGATTTAATACCATGTTGAAATTTAATGTAATATTTTGTTAACACTCAAGCATGTATTTAAACAATTTTAGTCGTGTTATTTTTTTTAGAAAAAAGTTTGAGGAATAAATTAGAACAACATGATATACAGCATTAAGAAACTGATCACTAGATTTATTAAGAAAATGATCGCTAGATTTCCTCATTCAGTAATTTTTGACTTGTTATCTAGCATTTGGTATTTTTCTCTTTCCTTTAATATGTGTTATTCCTATTTTATTTTAGCTGAATTTCCACTAGAGCTGCTCACTGATAAAGTTGAAGAGGCTGCATTGATTAGCCCCGAGATCTCTTCTGAAACCTGATTTATGAATATTGAGCTCAGCTTGAAATTCATTTCAAGACATATACTCCACGTCCTGTAGCCTGAAGAGCCACTCGGATACCAACTACTAAGTCAACAAACACCCGAACTGGCACCTCGCTCTCCCAAATTTCCACACCATGACCAATGTGAGGATATTTGGGCCATGATAGATTTATCTCCAGCCCCTTTTCCCACCCTGCCTTTGTTGGCCTTGTGGACAATTCAAGGCTAGCAACAATACTCTAATTAAAAGATCAGAACTTTTATGTGAAGACTAATGAGTGTGAAAGCAGATTTGCTTAAAAAATTGAAATACTAAAGTAGCAAGTGTTAAAATAAAAATGTGGTTTAATAACTTTTAGAATGTTATTTAATATTTAAAATAAAACTTGTGCACTAATGATGGAGGTAGTAGTATGAATCGTTAACCACTTATATGATTGAGTCACAAGGTTATATGATTGATTGATAAGGTTTGTTTAGAAGTGGTCTCAGTGGAATAGTTGGAAGTGGTTTTCACTATATTAATATTTATTATTAAAAAATGTAAAATATTAAATATAAAAAAACTTTTTAAAATGTAATTTTATTATATATTTACTAATGTATATACATTAAAAGTTAAAAATAAGCGAACATTTTTGCATGAGGCACTCAAGTAAATGTAGAACATTTGTTAATTTTTAACTTAAAAAGATTTTTTTTAAATTTATTTTATAATAAACAGCAGTAGTGAAAGCAAACTGCTGTAAACTTTAATGTTGGTAGAAATAATTTTCATGGATGTCTTTTTTTTGTATTCGATTTTGTTAATTGACTTAAGTTTATTTTATAATTATCCATAGAAATCAACTAAATTCTTAAACTTTCTCATAATGAGGCATTAGCATCATTAGTCGATATTACAATTAAAGAACGATCTGTAAACACAGCTTCATACTTTTCAACTACAAAGGAAAATGTCTTAGCTCATTTACTAGGTGTTAGGTTTTTTTTTTTGGTTCCTAAATTGCAAATAATTTGAAATTGAAACACAATGTAAATAAATATAATTTTTACTTTCTTTACAACAACTGACATCAAACACAATACACATTTTTAGAAATTTATTTTGCTAATAATAAGTAAGCAACTTATCAAATTATATTATATATTGGAGCATATTTAATTTTTATCAATATATTTCATGCTTATTTTATATCGAATATTTCATGCATTCAACTGTTGTACTACAAATACCAACTTAGTAGTATTTTAGATTAGAAAATCACACTTGACGTGTTGTAAATGACGTATGTGATCCAAACTTCAAGGAGTATCCAAATTATTCCACAATACCTGTTGCGTTAGATTTCTTTTTTTACAATAGAAGGGAGTCATAATAGTTAATTGAGGTAAGTGAAATTGGCCCAAATATTTTATGCCACATAAAAGAGAATTTAAATTTGGATTTCTTATAAATGCTAAAAAGTTTTTTAAAAAGCTGAAATTTGTTTTAGTATTTTAACTAGATTGCTGAAAAGTTTACAAAAACCTGCTTAAATGCAGATATCTAACTGTCTTAAGATATTAAACTAGACTACTAAAAATTCTTAAACTTGCTTATCAGTCTAGCATCATTAACCTTAACAAAATATTTTTTTTTCTCCATTTTCAAAACTAATTTACTTCGGTGTAAATAACATTTACAATAGCTTGGTGATCAAATTTACTCTCAAAATGGATACTTTTCACATATAGTACTTCAATATAAAAGTATTCACTACATTTTCCTCATTTTTAAGAATTATCTTTAATATGTTTTAAACAAATTAAGTCTTAATTTTTTTTAATGTATTAGATGAAGAAATACAAGATAATATTTTGAATTGTGTTTTTAATTTTTTTAAATGGTAATGTATAATACATTTCATTTAGAAAAGTAAATGTAAATATATTTTTAAATAATATTACAGTTAACTTAGTTCAAAATTAACTAATTTAAATTCTTTTGAAGAATTATAAATTTGTAATTTTAGGAAATTTTAATTATTAAATTTTTTAATTATAATTTTATTGCTATATTTTTATTATTATATAGATTTTGAATAAAAAAAAATTTATGTTACCAAGAGAAAGAAAATTAGTAGTATAGTCCAATATTTTCCACAGAGGAAAGAATATTTTTCATGCAACAGCTTTAAATGATCAAAAACAAAAGAAACAAAATGTTTTATAAAAATATTTTTTTAAAAAAATTGTCATGGTATTGTTCATCAATATTGTAAAACGCTGCTTTCAAATATATTCGATTTCGGCTAATGTCGAGTCAATCAATGTAAATCGGCCGCCTTTTATTTAATATTGACAGATATTGCTTTGGCAATATTTGCCAATATTGATAAAAGGTTAACCATTTGACATTGGTCAACCCGACATTCGCCAATATTAGCCGACCTAACGTTAGTCAATATTGGCCAATATCGGTTGAGCAATATTTGCCAATATTGATAAAAGGTTAACCATTTGACATTGGCCGATCCGACATTCGCCAATATTGGCCAATACCGCTCTACAATATTGGCCAGTTCAACATTACCCAATATTGGCCAATACCGCTCTACAATATTGGCCAATATCGGTTCGGCAATATTGCCCAATATTGATAAAAGGTTAACAGTTTGACGTTGGCCGATCCGACATTCGCCAATATTGGCCAATGTTGCCGAAACTCTCTTTGCCGATATTGGCCAATATTACTGTGCTACCTGGGTAGGTGTCTAATAAAACCTCTTCAGATAATTTTTATTAACATTTATAAGAGTTTAAATCTTTGGGATGTAACTAAAGGTTAAAATATGGATGGTGATCAACGGGAGTAATGCATATATATCCACGTTATTGTGTAGACAACTTCATATTAGCAATCTTTCCAGTTATTGCAGGACCTTGCCAATAAAATTTCGTTTCAAATTAGTACTTTAAATACTGTGGTTTCCCCTCATGGGTGACAAATTAAGAATATTGTTTATTTCGCTATAAATATTGTATCTGTATCAATTTTGTAATTTATTTCCTTCCTGTGCGTAGAACGGGTATTTCAGCTAGTAATTGTATAAATGTAAAGTGGTGAACTTACTATTAACGTTAGAATTAACATTAAGATTAGACCGATTACAAATATTTACTTTAGCGTGATCGTATGTTGTAAACTTACGGACATTGCGTTGTGATTTAACAATTTTAAAGTACCCAGGACGTGGATTTTCCTGTTGGGGAGAAAAAGGCATAAAAATGCAGAAACTTAACTAAAAGTAAGGAACGATTAAACTTTCATTATATACATATTAATTACCCGTGCGAGAACATAGTTTGTTCGACTCACCAGACTGGAAAATAGGTTGACAGTCGATCGAATTACTCTACAACATGAGTAATTAATTAACGTTGGTTACATACAAAGATGTCGAGAGTCTGACTTAAGAGTTTTCTTAAGAGTCTGAAGAGAGTATTGAAGTCTAAGTGAAGAGTCGTGTCTCTCGATGTGGAGAGTAGAGATCTGTCGAGGGGGGCGAGGGGACCGCCCTCTGAATCTTTCCCTCCTCATTCCATTGGCCTTCCTGGATAAAATACCTCTCGTCGGCTGGTCCGTGATTTGGTAGTACGACTTATTCACACGATTGGGCCCGACGAGATGAAAGGACCACATATATTTCACATTTATGGGCTCTAAATCCCCAAGTCGACTCTTTTGGTTATGGTGTCCTTTCAAACGTTTTATACAAATACAAATACAAATACAAATATTGACGACCAACAACAGGCTCAAGGCCCAACAAGGTTGGTCCATCTAGTACCTCTTAACTATCCCCCAATGCATATCTAACTTCTTCTTAAAATCCGTTACTCCTTTACAATTAACAATATTCACTGGCAAGTTGTTCCATTTGTCTATTACCCTATTATAGAAATAGTGTTTTCTTCCTTCCCGATTAAAATGGGATTTGTTTAACTTAAACCCATGACCTCTCGTTCTATCACTCATATTAAAATCTAAACCCTCCACATCTCCTTGTTTGATAAATTTGAATAGTTGAATCAAATCTCCCCTAACCCTTCTTTCTTTCAGAGTATACATATTCAAATTTCTTAATCTATCTTCATAATTCATGCCTGAGAACCCTTGAACCATTTTAGTAGCCCTGTGCTGAATTTTCTCTAACAATGCAATGTCTTTTTTAAGATATGGTGACCAGAACTGTACAGCATACTCAAGATGTGGCCTTACTAAACCTCTGTACAATGGCAAGATAATATCCTTAGATTTTGATGAAACACTTTTCCTGATGTACCCCAACATTCTATTAGCTTGGTAGGGCCCAGCCTGGCGCTTTGCTTGTGTGGGAAAGTGGGGTGGCAAATATCAGGTATTGCCTCACCACAATAACTTACAACGTGAGGACACTGCCACTTAATAAATGCTCTGGTTTTAATCGCAATAAGTTTTTGGCATTGCCAATTGGTTTGTAAACTAAATGCAGTGTTCACTCTAGGGCGTTTTTTAAAGGGCGACCCGCCCTGCCCGCCCTTTTTCACTCTCAATTGCTCCCTCGTGCCCCTTTTTCAAAAATGCCGCCCTCTTTTGAAAAAAATTCCGTCCTTCTTGCCCTTTTTAGTCACGGCACAAGCGTCAGTGCTTCCCTAGCTGTCTTTAAAAAAGGCACCAATTAATTTTTTTTTTGCGTAAATTGCAATTAAGTTAATTGTGACAGTAGAAGAACAAACTCCTTCTTAACTATGCGTGTTATGAAATCACGATGATTCCGCGGTAATTTCGAGCACGGGGCACGAATCCTATTGGTTGCTTGTGCCCGCATATGAAATGCCAATTTTTGTTTCTGTAGTTTTTTAAAAAGAAGATGGTTTGGGGCGAAGTTGCAAGTCTAGGCATTTTATTACCAAATTTTGGATTTAAGTAGCATTTTTATTAGTTTTGTAAGGGGTCTGATTAGGGCTACTTACAGATTTGGTTTTTAGGGAAAACATTCAGTTTAAAATGTCATATTTTAGATTTTAAGGTAACATCTTCATAAAGAATCATCAATTTTGTTCGGGTCTTTCCTGCGCAATATGTCAATCAATAAATCAGAATTTTTTTGTTTGGTCACGGGTCCGATGTGTGGCCACGCCCACCCCATAATTTTTTTTAAAGTGCCCTTTTAAAAACAAGAAGTGCCTTTTCAAAAACGGGGTGCCCTTTTAAAGCCAACTGCGCCCTGCCCCTTATTATTTCTAGAGTAACACTGCTAAATGTATCAGATATTTAGACTGCAAGTGATTTTCTCTTTCAGCTGTCAAATAATAATAATAATAAAAACGAAGATAATTTTACAAATTTAAATATTTTTTCTCTCATATTTTTGCCAGAAAATAAAGTGCAAAAAAATTACTTAAAATGAGTACCTTAACCTACTCATTTTTGAGCGATGACGTACTCAAATTTAAGAAACCGTAGTTTCTTAAAAGTAAGCAGAGTGATTTCATATCGCTAATCTCAGCTTCTGATCAAGCCATCTTAACAAAGCGATCTGGCAAACTCAAAATAGTTGTTCAAAAGATGGTTTTCCTCATTATTTGATGTCGATTGCATGAATGGAAACTTTTTTTTATTGCAACTCAATTATCTTACTTCCCATTCTTTTGGCACACCTTTGTAACATTACTTCTGTTTAAAAATTATTCGAGTCGCTCTGGTAGTATAACGGATAAGACTCAGGACTGCGGTGTTGAGTTCGATTCCCGGTAATTGTCGATATTTATTGAAAGTGATTTATGAAGGCAGCCTATTAGGCTAGCATCTGCTCTTTTTATTCATTGTACATTTTTGAGTACATGTCATTTTCAAAATTGAAACGTATGTATTCAGAGTCATGATAACCATCGAATACATTCAAAATTGAGTACTTTTTACTTATTTTTGAGTGCCTATTTTAAATGTGTAAATACCATAGAATAATGATACAAATAGAGGAATAAAAATGCTGATTTCCGTGTGTCCATCATTGAAACCACGTGATATGTGGAAATGCCAATTCATTCACGCGCCAATATTACTTGGCAGGCCTTGATGACTTTCAGAACTAAACGAGATCGAAGTATTGTAATATGGTTTTGTGTTTAATTTTGTTTTTAAATATAGTTTTTTTTGAACGAGTGGAACAATTTAAGGGAGTTTAACAGATATATTAAGGAGATTTTTCTTGCTTTGTAGTTTTGAAATAATTGCAGTACGTTTTTATGTAAAAAATTTACCATAAGCGAAGTTCTTTCAATTGATATTTTGTATACTTCAATAAGAAAATATGAAAAATAAAAACACAAAAGAGTTTCGCTTCTTCGAGTATTGAACACAAATAAAATATTTTCGTTTCGTTAATGAAGAGGAAATATTTTGCGCATATTGTTTGAAAATAAGTAAATACGTACATATATGTTAAAAAGTTGAATACGGACAGAACTCCTTATCACCAAAAAAGAAGAAAGTGTGCCAAATTTGGAATTCCTGCAGATGTCTGAACGCCAAATGTGGCAGCGCTATAACCACGTGATGTTGGTTTTTCTTTTCAATGTTGACACCGCGGCCTTACGAGAGTCTGGTATTGAAGGCGCTCTCTATTTAATATTACAACTCTCTGGTAAATACATCAATAAATTGAATATTTTTTATGCTTACGCATGTTAAATTGTAAATCGAATTGTCAAATAAATTAGATCATGTAGCACGAGCCGTCGATGACGTCATGCTTTTTCCTTATGTTGCACAATAATGACTCTAATTAAAAAAAATACTTCTATTATATTTCACA
This sequence comes from Troglohyphantes excavatus, assembly GCA_963932185.1. NCBI lineage: Eukaryota > Metazoa > Arthropoda > Arachnida > Araneae > Linyphiidae > Troglohyphantes > Troglohyphantes excavatus. Next base: position 20,927,935 of record OZ010677.1, on the reverse strand, counting down.
CTGTGAGGACAATTCCACTTAAAAGAAACGCGACCGTTTTAATCGCAATAAATTTCCGGCATTGCCAGTTGGTTTGTAAACTAAATTTATCAAAAGATAAGGTTTGGCTGTTTTATAATATCGCTTTATTGATAAGACAAGTAGGTGGGTAGCACAACTCTTATTAATCTTCTTAAAGAACAATTTCTCCTCGCTTTGCGTCACGGATCCGAAATTAGTGGTGAGTTTTTTGTTGAAATATTATTTTACACTTTTGGTTTTGTAGTATAATTTTGTGATATAGTGTAAATGGAATTTCCAAAGTTATTTTAAAACTTTAAATTGTCAAAGGACAATAAAATATTTGGATTTTAACGTTGGATATTTTTATTAAAAAGATGTTAAGAGCTTTGGAGCTTTTTTTGTAAATCTATCTGACGCCAATGGTTTTATTCTACAAAGCATAGATTCAAAAACGTTTTAACTTTTGATCAAGCCTATATTTTTTGATTTATTAAACTTTCGTTACAAATACAAATATTGACGACCAACAACAGGCTCAATGCCCAACAAGGTTGGTCCAACAAGCTAGTACCTCTTAACTATCCCCCAATGAATATTAACTTCTTCTTAAATTCCGTTACTCCTGTACAATTAACAATATTCACTGGCAAGTTGTTCCATTTGTCTATTACCCTATTATAGAAATAGTGTTTTCTCCCTTCCCGATTAACATTATGGTAAGTGATGTATTGGTTATGGCCTTTACATTATGGTAAATGAATGTAAATTAAAAAAGTTTCTTGAAAAATTTTAGATAAGTTCTATTTTTTTTAAATCTGTAATTACGTTTTAAAATTTAAATAAAGAAATTGAATGGTTTTTATCAAAACCACAAAGTAATATAATTCAATTTCATGTGCAAACAGAAATGGGTGGTATATAGTTGATTGGTTGTATTTACATCGCATTAGAACTATAGGGAAATCATGGGAAAGTTGCCTGGTATTTCTGAACAATTGTTTGTATCCGTACAACTGCACTGCAAAAAATATTTAATTAAAAATGAGTACCTAACCCTTCTCGTTTTTCTTTGAGTACACTTGCATCGTCAATGAGCGATGTCGTACTCCAATTTAAGTAATCGTACTATCTCAGAAACGAGCAGTGTGATTTAATATTGCTAATATCCTCTTCTGTTCAAACAATCTTAACAAAGCGACCTGACAAACTAAAAATAGTTGTTCAGAAGATGGTTTTCCACGTTATTGGATGTCGATTGCTTAAATGGAAAATGAGTTATTACAACTCAATTATCTTACTTCTCATTCTTTTGGCATACATTTTTAACATTTCTTTTGTTTATAACTTCTTCACGTCGCCCCGGTAGTTTAACGGATAAGGCTCTGGACTGTAGTACCTGAGGATCTGGGTTTGACTCCCAGTAAATCTTGGTTGTAATTGTCGATATTTATTGAACGAGATTTTGGAAGACAATTTATGTAGGCTAGCATTAGAAGGTTTTCTAATGCTCATTGTATTCATTTTTAAGTACATGTCTTTTTCAAATTTTAAATTTATGTATTTTAAGCCATCGAATGTAATTAAAAATGAGGAAATTTTACTTATTTTTGAGTACCTATTTTTAACAATGTACAAAAAACACTTGTAATAGTATCAAAGTTGTTCGAATAAAAATCTTTATTACTTATTTACATTTGGGTGACAATCTAAAAATATCGAATTTGCAGCAACAAGTTTAACCTCTTAGCTGAAGAATAATGAATTTCGTCTGGAAAAATTAAAATTATGAACATTTAGTTTATTAAGTTGCCAATCTTTCGCTAATAAAATAACGAGATTGTCCAAGATGACTGTGCTATTCTGAAAAATTAATAATCCATTTCCATGAGAGTTTGATAAATTATAGTTTATACTCGGAAAATTGTTCGTAGTCAATTTTTTTCTCCTGATATATAAATTTAAAAAAGGAGTAGTAACTATAAAAATACTTTATCTATGTAATTTTCCAATAGCCGTAATGTTAAATTTTTTTCGTGTTCATCTCAGCAACTGTTACACTGATATAAATGAAACATGATAAGCTTAAAATAGCAGTTCAGAAAAAGGTTTTCTAATTTATTCTGTGTCGATCAGAGAGTTGTAATATTAAATAGAGAGCGCCTTCAATAACAGACTCTCGTAAGGCCGCGGTGTCAACATGGAAAAGAAAAACCAACATCACGTGGTTATAGTGCTGCCACATTTGGCGTTCAGACATCTGCAGGAGTTTCAAATTTGGCGCACTTTCTTCTTTTTTGGTGATAAGGAGTTCTGCCCGTATTCAACTTCTTAACATATATGTACGTATTTACTTGTTTTCAAACAGTATGCGCTAAATATTTCCTCGTCATTAACGAAACGAAAATATTTTATTTGTATTCAATACTCAAAGAAGCGAAACTCTTTACATTTCTCAGGTTTTATTGTTCATATTTTCTTATTGAAGTATAAGAAATAACAATTGAAAGAACTTCGCTTATGGTACATTTTATACATAAAAACGTAACGCAATTATTCCAAAACTACAAAGTAAGAAAAATCTCCTTAAAATATCTGTTACACTCCCTTAAATTGTGCCACTCGTTCAAAAGAACGATATTTAAATACAAAATTAAACACAAAACCATATTACAATACTTTGATCTCGTTTAGTTCTGAAAGTCGCCAAGGCCTGCCAAGTAACAATGGCGCATGACTGAATTGGCATTTCCACATATCACGAGGTTTCAATGATGGACACACGGAAATCAGCATTTTTATTCCTTTATTTGTATCATTACTCTATGGTGTCGATATGTTAGAAAGGAACTGAGTTATTGTAACTTGCTTCTATTTTTATTAATTATTAACCCTCTGACGCTCATAGACGTTACATTAGATCCAGAGACCTCCAGTTTCCATCAACACATCCAGTTTGTAAACTCATAAACATACTCCATTTTGCAATATTTTTTTAATGTATTTTTTATGTACAACTTAAAAATATCTCTTTACAATGAATTAAATTTTCGATTAAAATATCAAAGTGTACGCCTAGAAAAAAAATATTTACACTTCCAATCAGTGAAAACCACTTTACAATTGGTTTTAAAAATGTTTTATTGGCTTTGGTAAAACGGCTTTTTTATATTTGTCCAAATTGGACTTTTTACATTAAGTAATAACTTTAATAACTTTTTAATCATTGGAGGGGTTTCCATGGTCGTTTCTTTCCATAGATTTTACATGAAAAATTTTACTTTTTTTTTCCCCTGGAAATTAAAAAAAAAAAAAAAAAAAAAAAACTGCTGTAACTATTATTATTTTGTTTTTTCCTTTTTCTGATTGAAAGTTTTACAACAGGTGTTTGAGGTAAAACAATATTTGCATGTTTTTTCTGTTAAGGCAGATATTTATTAAGAATGGCTATTCTTGTCTTGTCATATTTAATTTTTTACGACATTTTTATAAAAATGCTATTAAAATTAAATAAAATTAATAAAGAATTACCACCAGAGACGTTACAATCATGTGTATTTAATATATTTTGCATAGATAATAACTTTAAACTAATAAAAAAAAATCATATTATCCACTACGGTAAATATCTCTAAATTTTCATCCAATGTAAAAAACTAAATTTACATCCAATGTAATCGTAAAAAGACAATCGGAAGCATTGTTTGTTTGTTATTCATTTACAATCAAACGTGACGTCGCTACTTCAGATATGATGCTTATGCATTTATCAGATTCAAGTTTGATAAGTCAATTCTGACAGAAGTACTTATTTCATGGCCAAGTTATCATAGCGATTGGCGTAAAGTCTCTAATCGCTATGATAACACAACGCCCCTAATATAAATTATACTCTGGGAATACGCTTTAAAATAGTTTTCGTATTTCGATTGAGTATTTTTCGACGAATCCAATTGTGTGGTCTATTGGTTAATCACTACATATTATTAAGGAGATACAATGTCCAAGCTTAATAGAGGATTCGGGTCTCCTAATGCAATAAGTATTTTTATAATCATAAAGAAAAGCAAATGTTTTAATTTAATAAGAAATACTAGCATGTCCGTATTAAAAAAATTAACCGTCCGCTCATAGATGGCAGCACTGTCAATGGCTTGTTTAAAAAAACCTCGTTAAAATGAATTATTAAAAAAGCATTTAAGAAAACTGTTGATATTTATGAGATGACAGATGATTCGTCAGTGGTCCATGACATTCTCTTTCTTTTTGTACTTCACGTGCTAAGAATCGTTGTGTCTAAGGGGCGAAAAAAAAGGTACCTTTACTACAGAAATAATATATATATATATATATATATATATATATATATATATATACTAGCTGAAATACCCGTTCTACGCAAGGGAAGGAAATAAGTTACAAAATTGATACAAATACAATATTTATAGCGAAATAAAAAATATTCTTTATTCAGGGGGAACCACAGTGTTAAAAGTTCCAATTTGTAATGAAATTTTATTAGAAAGGTCCTGCAAGAACTGGAAAGATTGATAATATGGAGAAGTCAGCTATACAATAACGTGGATATATATACGTTACTCCCGTTGATTAACATCCATATTTTAACCTTTAGTAACATCCCAAATATTTCAAGAGGAACAACTCTTAAAAGTGTCAGTAATAATTAGCTCCGAAAAACTTTTGTTAGACACCTATGTCAACATTTGTCGTTAAGTTTCACAAATTGGCGAGAGTATAAAAAAATAAATAAAAAAACTATTTTTAAAAATTCACTTACCAAATACCTCCTTTTGTACGGTAAACCCTATCAATATCAAAGGGGAGTAGGGGGGGGGGAGGGTTCCCCACTGTAGTTTTTTACTGAATTGCCAAACTGAATTTTTTTGAAAAAAAATCGAAACCTTATCCCCTACAGACGATAGACGCATACCCATTCCCCCTCTGACACTTGTACCATGTGGAGGAGGAGTCCACAACAACAGTTTTCGATTCCGCCCACAAAACTCTTCGTTTAGGCATACTATCATATAAAGAAAGGTAAGCCGCATCGACCAAGACAATTATTACCCCATTCCGTCCGCTGACCTTTGTACTCCGTGAACGGAATCTCGATCTTAACTGCAGACGATTTCGTTCTCATTACACCCCGGGGAATCGTGATATGGGCGATAAATGACCTACCGTCGTATAGGAAAGTGAGTCGCATCAATCAGGTCGTTTGTAAACCCATTTTTCCCTCTAAACTTTTTACCGCATTAAGGGAAATGCCACCCTTGGTGACAGGCAGTATACGCTTCCACCCTAATAACTCTACGGGAAATCAACCTAAGTGGTTAAGGGGGTCCGATACCTTCGACATTTTTTTCTTTATTTTTATACTTGTACAATCCAATTTTTTTTCTCTTTCTAAATATGCATAAAAAACCATTTTAAGACGCTCAATTTTTTTTTTAAATTGCACATTTATTTTTAAATTAAAATTTTAGTAAATTTTTTAACAATTTTAAAATTCCTACTCCTTTTTTGTTTTTCAATATTTTGAAGCAATTTTTTTTATTTAAGATCTTGAATAATATGTAAATAGATGTATGCATTCAAATTTTGATTCAGATACATCACTTTAAAAAAATAAAATATATTAGAAATTTTGGAAAAAAAATTGACGAAAAAAAATAAACTTCCATTTTAAGTGGTTTTAAAAAACAAATTATGGTAAAAATAGGAAATCTGAATGCATACATCTATTTAAAATATATTTATCTTGCTATACACACAAAAATTATGATTTTAAGTATAATAGTAAAAAAGCCTTAGCATTTTTAGTGTTCATTAAATTTCAAAACCACGAACAGAGATATTTGCTTCTAAAGTTTACATATGATACAACTATGTTATAGGAACACATCATTAAAACATTCATAACTAAAAAAGTAATAGGAATTTTTTGAAGCAGTTTTTTGTGAGTTATTAAGATAAGTTTGAATATTATTTTTTAAATATAAAAAAAAATGACTTTTTTTGCGAATTTTGGGTATCGGACCCCCTTAAATGACATACCATTGAGTAGAGAAAGGCCGCGTCAACCAGATTGACCATTTATACCTCTCCCTCTGACCATCCTACCATGTGGGGTCCAATGTATTCATGAACCAATTATTACGGTACTGTTTGACTTGTACCTATCCGAGAGCTAAATTTTCCTATGTAAGATATAAGTAACAACTCTGACAAATTTCATCTTCCTGGGTATACATAAAGTTAGAGAATTAGTGCTGAGTCAGTGGATAAGTGGCAAGGATTTTTACTTTTGGCAGTTAGAGTTCGAATGTTTGAAAATCATTTTTTGGCTTAAAGTGTACCTCCATGCCAAATTTAATTTTCATAGTTGTTGTAGTACGGAATATCCCGTTATCCAATTTTTCACCATTTTGACATTATATCATTTTTTGACTAATTTCTCCATTTTTATGTTATTTTTACATATATGAGTAGGTGAGTGCAAGAATAGCCAAATCCCCAAATATATTTTACGAAGAAAACGGAGCTGGAATAGTTTTATCAACGAAGAAGTGTTTGAAGTCAAAAACGAACTATAAACGCTTTATAGCCGAAATTGCGAGAAAATGGGTTAGACCGATATTGCTTCAGTAAATTCGTATTCTTGTAAGAAACTTTAGTATGATAAATGAGTTCATTTGGCGATATTTTAATCAATTGGCGAAATGTTTTATTCATTTGGTGAATTTCTTATTCATTTGGCGATGTTTTTATTAATTTGGCGATATTTTTATTTATTTGGCAATATTTTTTTTTATATTTGACGACATTTTGGCGATATTTAGTCATTATCCAACCAGAACGATCCTCATAGGGTACGTAATATTAAAATATTCCATGGTGTCAATCTTGAATTATAGCATTGTTACATGTTCCCCATGTTAATCCTATGGAGAGGTTTCCCATCAAGGAAAACCACCGTGTTAAAAGTTCCAATTTGTGACGAAATTTTATTAGCAAAGGCCCTGCAGGAACTGGAAATATTGATAATATTGAGAAATTGGCTATACAATAGCGTGGATATATATACGTTACTCCCGTTGATTAACATCCATATTTTAAACCTTTAGTAACATCCCAAATATTTAAAGAGGAACAACTCTTAAAATTGTTAATAATAATTATCTTCGAAAAACTTTTATTAGACACCTATGTCAACATTTGTCGTTAAGTTTCACAAATTGGTGAGAATATAAGCAGAAAAAAAACGAAAACGATTTTAAAAGGTTCATTTCCTAAATTCAAGATTTTCATATATTTTCTTTTGTACGTATTCATATTTTCATATCATATTTTCACCATTTTGACATTTTATAACTTTTTTGACATTAATTTCGCCATTTTTATATTATTTTTACATATATGACCATATTTTACTTTATTTGGCGATATTTTATCCATTTGGCGAAAGTTTTTATTCATTCGGTGAAATTTTAATTTATTTGGCGATGCTTTTTATGAATTTGGCGACAGTTTTTATTTATTTGGCGACATTTGGCGATATTTAGTAATTAGCCAATCAGAATGCTCCTCATAGGTTACATATTATTAAAATTTTTCATTGTTTCAATTTTATATTTTGCATTGTTACATGTTCTCTATGTTAATCCTATGGAAAGATTTTTTAAATATCGTTATTTTGGCTGTTCGAGTTCGAATTTTTAAAAATCCTTTCTTAGTGCACCCCTAGCGCCCAAGATGAATATGTGTTCCAAATTTCAGCACTTTAGGTCTTTTGGATGTGTAGATACCCAAACTAACGTTGCTACGAACATCGAAAAAGGGGTTTTACACCCCCTTAAATCCGTTCGATCGGAACAAAAATAGCTTACTTTTCCTATTTAAGGTATAAGGAACAAATTTGCCAAATTTCATCTTCATAGGTATACGGGAAGTTGGAGAATTAGTGATGAGTGATGAGTGGGTTTTTCGCATTTATATATATATATATATATATATATATATATATATGATAATATGTATTAAAATATTTTATTAATAATAATGTAATGAAAATTGGTTGAAAAATACGAGTTTACAACAATTGTTACATATTCAAAATAATATTTTTTGTAGGAAGTGATGCTCATCTCCAGTTGAATATCCCAGATGCAAAATACTTTCTACACATTTTTTACTATATTTTGAAAATCCCGAAAAACTGATAATAAAATACTATTTTCGTCCAACTACATCGCTTATATTTTAAACAAGTCCCACAGCTTTAGTAGAAGAAAAAAAGTAGTTAAAGTATAGCAAAAAGAATGGTTTATTGTGTAGTTAAACAGTGAAACATTGACCATACAACCCCATCAATTTGTGATCAACCTGTCTCTTTGCGGTGAACTAATATTTTCGAAAAAAAAATCTTATTTTTATGAAAATTTTAAGGACATATGCGACTTTTCTGAAAATTGAATGGCTGTGCTTGATTTATTGAGGCATATGCAGAGCATTAAAAAGCATGTTTCATATATAATTGTTCGATTGCATTAAGCGAACCTAAACGCCAAATGTGCGAAAACGCGCCAATTTAGCTAACCCACCATTTGCTCACGGTCGATGAATAGGAAAAATAATCATGCCAATTTTTTCCTTGGTGACAAATACTGGATGCTCAACGGAAAGTGGCCCTTGCCATCAAGATTCTTGGATAATAATTGATAATTGACGGATTTATGACTCAAATCTATTGCATGAAGTAATAAACTTTTTTATCTAAAATTTGAATAAAAGTTCGTGATATAGCACATAAATTTCAATAATGATATATGAAATATTATGCTCAAATTATTCTTATAGGAGATACTATTTTCTTAATCATATAAATAGTGAACATATTTAACAATATAAATATTGTGAAAAAAGTATTTACCGTATATACTCGCGTATAAGCCGAGAAATTTAAGTCAAAATTTTCATCAAAAAGTAGGGGGGTCGGCTTATACGCGGGTCATTAAAATTTCTAATATAATTTGCCAAAAATCGGAAAAGGACACATTTCCGAGATCGAGAATTGTGCGTCACGTGCTGACTGGAGACGGTTCAGCGCATCGCGGCGTAATCGTAACGCAAAATTTAACTACTCACATAAATGATCAGTTTAACTTAATAAAAAGTATATATTTTGATAAATATTTAATTGATTTGAAAGACACCAGAACATCGCTAGTGGTACATACTTTTAAGCCCGATGAATCGTCACGAAGTTCGAGGAAGGCCGTTCTCCAGCCACTTTCTTTAAACTTTTAATTTCTAGGCTTAAATATTTATTTTTCTAATTAAAATTTCACTAATTTGTCGAGGATTTGCCGATTTTAATCGGAATTTTTCATGTACGAAAATACAACTCGGCTTATACGCGAGTCTCCGATTTTGGACAAAAAATCGGCCTAAAATTAGGGGGTCGGCTTATACGCGAGTATATACGGTAATTCATTTAAGAACAGCTTGAAGTGGGGTTTAATGAAAAAAAAAAGCGCTTAGGTGTTTATAATGCATCTCATAGTTTTTATGAGTCATTTAATGACATTTTTAACTGTTTGGATTCTAAGATATACTAGTAAGTCTGTCTTTTTTTTAAACGATCGTAGTAAGAATTAGTTTGCGAAGCAATTTTAAAAGTAATACATTACAATCATAAGAGTATGGATTAGGACGAAAAAAATATATTTTGTTGAAAGTGTAGAATAGTTGCTTCGTATATTAATTAATAAATCGACGTAAAAAAATAAAAATCGGTTGAAATCTTCCGGTTGCGTATCGTACTAAAAGTTTATTAAAATGAGCAAATGACATTTTTCTTAATTTGTTTAATATTATATAAATATTTACGATCGAGGCGCTATACTTTGATATGCGTATTTTAAAATTCAATAAGTTGAAACATCATTAGTATTTCAATATTTTGGGTCGAGCAATGTGTTTTAAAATTAAGAATTTACAAAAATTTCGCAATTTCTTTTGTTTTAATCACTTTAGAGGTAATTGCATTGTTTTTGTACCATAAAAAAGTATTGCCTGTACAAATATTTATAATGTCTGTCGCTTAGTCGTCTATACCATAATAACGGTGTTACGAACTAAAATTGATAAACATTGTTCAATGTCATCAATTTTTGTAAATTTTTGTAAAATACAACAACCGACTTTTTACATTTTAAGTAATTTTTTTTTATGTTAATTTATTTTTGGTAGCTTTTCCACAGTAAAGCATTTCTTAAAAAAAAGGCTACTCTTTCTAGTATGGATTGATCTCAATAGAAATACACTACAAATTTATCCTTAATATACTATACTTTAACAACTGCATAACACTGAATAATTGTAAATTATATTTATATTATTTTAAATATTTTCCTTTTTTGCAGATCAATATTTGGAATATTTGAGTAATTACAAGGACCATGACTTTTAAATTATTTGGAGTAATATATAGGAAGATAAACCCATGAAAAAAACTTCCAGGAAAATTATATTTATTATTTTTCTATTTGTGAATGTACACTAAAACTTGCATGCACTCTAAAATTAATTCAAGTATACACTCAGTTATAGTTTGCAGTAATAAGACATCCCTGCTCAGAAAATAAGAGGCAAATTTATTCGCAAAGTTAACGTTGAGGCTTGCCAAATCTCATCCTTCTTTCATTGCTGGTAGAGAATTATCGTAATTTCCAGTAAAATGTCTCTTTTACAAAAAGTAAACGAGCTTTTCATCAAATTTAATATTAAAACTCCTGAATGGAAAGATGAGGATCCCAAAGCTACTGATATAGTAAAAGTTTCCAAACTATTAGCCGAAGATGGAGAACAATGGTCTTTTCTAATCGATGTCTTAGAAATTTTCGAGGTGCATTACGGTCGGGATCATTTGGAAGTGGCAGACATATTATCTGAATTAGGATGCGTAGCTGTGGGATTGGGTAATTACATCCACGGACAATCCCTACTTGAAACTTCTATACGTATTTTCAAATCGCAATCAGTGACTCATGAAGATTTAAAACTGGCAGAAGCCTTTACAAGGCTAGGGGTCGCTTTCATATTCCTCGACGAACATGAAAAGGCCAAAGACATGCTGGATAAGGCTTCACCAATCCTCAATAACTATTATGATTCAACAGATGTTCAAGTCTCAGAAACCTTGTATAATTTAGGAATCGCGTATGGCGATTTGGGCAATCACGAAAAGCAAAAAGAACTTCTGGAACGAGCCATACCGAACATCGAAAGTCATTACGGATCCCAACACATTGAGTTCGCCGTCAAACTGGCTGGTCTAGGAGCTGCCTATGTCTTTTTGGGCAATCACCGCAAAGCAAAAGAACTGATCGAGAAGGCGCTGCCCATAGTCGAAAACCAGTTCGGTCTCGAACGAGCGGACATAGCAGAGGCTTTGGTCAACTTTGGTGTCATCTACGGAGCCCTGGGACAGAACGACAAAGAGATCGAGCTCCTGGAACGAGCCCTGTCTTACTTCGAAAGCTGCTACGGCGACGAGCATGTCAAAGTGTCCGTCACCATGACGAACCTGGCGTTCTCGTACGGATCCACGGGCGACCATCCAAAAGAAAAGGAATTGTTGGAGAGAGTTCTGATCCTGAACGAGAAAATTTACGGATCGGAGCATTCTGAAATCGGCAAGACCCTGCTCAACTTGGGTGCCGTGTACGGCGAACTAGGCAATCACAACCGCAAAAAAGACACTCTGAAGAAAGCACTGTTCATCCTGGACAAGAATTTCGGACCGGACAACTTGGAATCTGCCGAAACCTTAGTCTGCCTGTCGTCGGCATACAGAGAATTAGAAGAAAGATACACAGAAATTAAGTTGTTGGAAAAAGCAATACGTGTGTTCGAGCGCCATTACGGACCACGCCATATACAAGTGGTTGAAACTAAAGTGACTTTAGGTTTAGCGTATGGATCTCTCGAAAATTACGAGAAGCAAACTGTCCTTCTTAAAACTGCGCTCCCTCTAATAGAGGAACACTACGGGCCAAAACACCATTTAGTTGAAGTTATACGTGACACTTTAGAAGAGTCAAAAGCGCCTGCTCGTGGTAATCTAATCAGTAAACTGTGCTGCAACATTTCTTAGTATATTAGTAACTTAACATATTAGTTACTTAACATATTAGTAACTTAGTATATTAGTAACTTAATATATTAGTAAGTTCAGGGCTTATTCTAACGGGCAGTCGTGGCTCAATAGAGCACTCTTAAATTAAATATGAGCAGTCTAAAATTTAAAATGGGCAGTCGGAAAATTTAACAAAGTGATGTTAATAAATTGAAAAAAAACATATATAAACGTTTTTGACCTTCTTATATAATTTTTTTTTAAACAAGTAAAAATCAAAAATATATTAGAAAAATTAGAAAATTTCCTTTAAAAAGTAAAATTGTTTGATGATATCCTTTCCTATTATTGACTTTTAGTTAGTGATCACGATTGCGCAGTCAAATTTTACAAGGAATTGGATAGTCGTAAATTTTGCTTAGAGCAGGCTCTGGGCAATATATCACAACATTTATGTGTTTTTTTTAATTGTGTCAAAGTTCATTTTAATATTTCATGATTAAATAATACATTTATTGTACATTATTTGCTAAACTTATTACTGAAAACAATTATTATAATACCTATTGTGTTATTAAAATTTCATAAAGTATTTTTAAAAGTATATGTATTTGAATTGAAAATTCCAGTAAAGTTTAAACTTGTATGTAAAATACTAAAAAAAATTACGAGTATAATGTAAAACAATTTCTACATTTTTATTAACTTTTAATATATTCGTTTATTGCACAGATATATATATATATATAAATATATATATATATAAATATATATATATATATATATATATATATATATATATATATATATATATATATATATATATATATATATATATATATATATATATATATATATATATATATATATGCATCTATCATATATAACATTATTATGTTTGCATGATTTGATTTATTTTTATGATGATGTGTATACGTGTTTTACGAAACTATGCTACTATTATTTGTATATAATTTCTAATTCAATGTGTACAAATTTGTAAATTTAAGTTTTAAAAAATATTAAAAATATTTATTTGAATTTTAGATATATTTATACTCGAGTTTTGAAAAAAAGGTGCATTTGATTGGTGCTAATAATGAATGGTTGTGGACATTTTTTTTCAAAACAATTTTTAAAAATTAATATAAGTATATAAAAAATTATTTGTAAATTTTTTATATGAAAAATTTTCAAATGTACATTGCAAACAAAAGTACTTAAAAATTAGTATCTGAACCAACTCGTTTTTCTTTGAATACAATTGCATCGAAAATGAGCGATAAGGTACTCAAATTTAAATAATTGTACTTTTTCAAAATTGAGCAGTGTAATTTAATATTGCTAATATTAGCTTCTTTTCAAGACAAAGCGACCTGGCAAACTTAAAATAGAAGATTTTTTTATGTCGATTGATTAAATAAAAACTGAAATATTAAAACTCAATTATCTTACTTCCCATTCATTTGACACACCTTACTGTATGTAGGATGTATTTATGGAAGCGTTAAAATGGGTGCAAGGTCTGAAACCGAAATCTTTTCGAATGCAAGAAAGGCATTAGATGAAGCAGTTTTCATTTAAATACATAAAATGCCTTAGAAGTCTGATATTAACACTTCTTCTGTCTATAATTTCTTCGAGTCGCCCTGGCAGTTTAACGGATAAGGCTCGGATGGACTGCGGTACCTGAGGAATCGGGTTCGATTCCTGGTAAGTCTTGGTTGTAATTGTCGACATTTATTGAAAGTGATTTGTGAAGACAGCCTATATAGGCTAGCATCTGCTCCTTTTAATCATCGTACTCATTTTTGAGTACATGTCTTTTTTTTAAATTGAAACTTAAGTATTCGGAGCCATGATAAGCACCGAATGTACTCGAAAATTAGTACATTTTACTTATATTTGAGTTCCTACTTTTAACAGTGTATTGAATGTCTACTTACTGTATTTTTCAGTAGAAGTCGGATACACCCAAACTCTTTTATAGAAAGTGAAAAGAAAAGTGATAAAAATAGATTTTGTTAAGGCACGAAATATTCCAAAGGCTTATAAAATCGAAAAACCGATCTTTGCCACCGATCACGGAATCGGAAAAACTTCCGTTTCTCCGATTAGTTCAACCGGAAAATTCGATGACTGGCGAAGTGTAAAAATTCCAAGTCTTAGCATGCGGCTTTCTGGCTGCTCTGTTAAATATTAATGTGGGATTCTTACGAGTGAGTGATACCCACTACTCGGGATACTTTTCGATACTCGGGGTACTTTTCGATACTCGGGGTACTTTTCGATACTCGGGGTACTTTTCGATACTCGGGGTACTTTTCGATACTCGGGGTACTTTTCGATACTCGGGGTACTTTTCGATACTCGGGGTACTTTTCGATACTCGGGGTACTTTTCGATACTCGGGGTACTTTTCGATACTCGGGGTACTTTTCGATACTCGGGGTACTTTTCGATACTCGGGGTACTTTTCGATACTCGAAATGGGATGCGCTACGAGGATGTATTTATGGAAGCGTTAAAATGGGTGCAAGGTCTGTAACAAAAATCTTTTCGAATGCAAGAAAGGCGTTAGATGAAGCAGTTTTTATTTAAATACATAAAATGCCTTAGAAGTCTGAAATTACTGTGTAGTTTTAGATAATTATGAATAATGGGCGTTTTCTTACTCTGCAGAGCCTCTTGCACATCAAGCAAAAGTAAAATAAAACAATTATTATTTAATAAATGGAAGATTTGGTAGAATATTCCAGAGATTGAACTCCGTAATATCAACAGAGTCGGATTTAGGCGTACCTTTTTTATATAATCAAATTTGTCAAATTATATTTTCCGGAAATTTAATGAAAACTGAAAAAAATCTACAGATAATTTAAAAAAAAGTACCTTCGCATTTTCTGTAGAAATTTGTAGTTATTTGAGACTGAAGATAAAAATTTATAGATTTTTTGTAGAAAAGATCTGTAAAAATTTTCTATAGTCCCAAATAGCTACATATTTTTGTATATTTTTGATTTGAAGATTTGTAGTTTTTTTAGGGATTGTAGAAAAATCTGTACATATTTTAAAGGAAAAAAAATCTGCAAATTTTCCGTTGAAATAATGCAACAGAAAATTTTCTACAATCTCAAATAAATACAGATTTCTGTAGATTTTTTTTATTTTGAAGATTCGTAGGTTTTTTTTAATTGCAGAAAAAATATGTAGATATTTTGAACAGGAAAAGAAGTCTGCAAATTTTCTGTAGAAATTATTCAACAGAAAATTTTCTACAGTCCCAAATAACTACAAATTTCTGTAGATTTTTTTTTAAAAAAAATTTTGAAGGAAAAAAAAATCTTCAACTTTTCTGTAGACATTATTTAACAAAAATTTTTATACAGTTCCAAATAACTACAGATTTCTGTAGTTTTTTTGGAAATTGCAGAAAAAATTTGTAGATATTTTGAAAAAAAATCTGCAAATTTTCTGTAGAAACTATTTAACAGAAATTTTTTTACAGTCGCAAATAACTGCAGGTTTCTTTAATTAAAAAAAATTCAGAAAAATCTTAGCTGGAGGCTGGCACCACATACAGAAAATAATATAGATTATTAAAAATATTTAAGTGCCTCAACACTTCACAATTGTGACAACGAAATTGTGACCCCGGATTTTATTTAATTACATATAAGAAGAACGTAGAACTCATTGAAAGTTGCCTATGTTTTGAAAAATTCGTTATTACATTGCTGTTTTTCATAACTTTAAAAAAAAACTTCTAATTTCTTTTCCAAGAATAAATCACTTAATGCGCAAGATTTTTTTTTATTTTTAGAGACTATTTTTTACGAGAAGGGTGCCTATATTATTGAGATTTTTTTAAATCAGGCCCTATGCCCATCTATACTGAATCTTGAACCAAAGTCGAAATAATCAAACCTTTCACAATCCAGTCACGGAAGCCTTGGTAGTAGTAAGTTAGCTTGAAAAAACAAAGGATAATAATAAACTCTAAGAAATATTTAAATTGGAACTTTATTGATATTTTTGTGTGTAAATTTCACTTTAGGGTATCCCCAACTAAACATAGGGATTTTAAACAAAAGCTACATGGCCGTCGTCGATTAAGAAACCCATATTGTAGTAGTAAAATATTCAATACTTATTTAACGATAATCCTGTTGTTACATTTCATGTTCAACAATAATTTGTAATATTTCTTTTAGTTATTACGATAAAAAATAAATCATCTTTAATTGAATTTTTAACCAGTAGGATCATGTAAATATGTAATATTTCGAATTATCTATCTTCGGAATTATTAATGTCGTTAAAATTACTTCTTGTATCGGTAAAACTGTAGAATAAAGAATAGAAAATTTCGTTCAATGGATAATGAAGTTATGAATAAATTTTTAAGACATTTTATCTCGTGCTGCCATCTAGTGAAATAAGTGAAAGTTAAACATTTAATCAGGCCAGCTGCCGAAGAGTTTGTATGAATGAATTAATTGATATTTTACCTAAAAGTTAGTAGGTAATTAAAAGGAAACATTTCATAATTATTTGTAACTCTTCCTCGCATTACTTTTCAAAACTTTGGAGTATTGTTAATTCGAATTCGGCATCTAATATTTATTTTACACCTACTGCCCTGCCATGTACGAAAATAACAAGGAAAAAAAAAGAAGTAAAAAGAACATGTCACAACAGAACACGTGATTAACTAAACGGGAACAACTTATCTGGCTGTTGATTAAATACCTTTTAAAAAGCAATATATTGCTCTACTGTATAATTATAATAAATCGTTTTTGATTAAATTCTATATTTCAAAGTCAGTTGAATTTATGCTTCAAATTAAAATTTTGCTAAATAAATTGAATAACAGCGCGCTGTATTTTTGTAAATTTACATTAAAAAAAAAGAAAATCTTATTTCAATTGCTAAATTTATTAAGTTGATTAAATAGTTAATTACCAGGATATTTTCTACAATTAAATATTGAAATGTTACCAAGTAAGAAGTCATACTTGGTTTTTGATCTAGGAAATATTTGATTGATGTTTATTACAATTACTTCACACTGTTTTAAATGTATTACATTGAAGGTCCAATGTTTAGAAATAACCATCAGGTATAGTATAAATATTTAAATCGTATGTAAGTATTTGAGCTTCTTTGTTTTCATATTGTGTAAAGATCTGGAGGAGTGCTATTTAAAAAAAGATATTTCCGAAATTATTCAATCTTAGAACTTTCAGATATTTTATCGGTTATATCCTTATCTCCATCAATAAAGAAAACAGCAGATAATGTCTCATATCTACCAAAGTAATTGATAAAAATTTCCGTATCCCTTTCATTTGTCATATTTAAAATCCTTATCTATAAGCTTTTCAATCTAAGTCTCTCTTTGCGCTTTGAACACTGTTAAAAACAGCTACTCAAAAATAAGTAAAATATACTCATATTTAAGTACATTCGATGCTTATCATAGCTCCGAATACCTAAGCTTCTTTTTTGAAAAACACATGTACTTAAAAATGAGTGCAATGGGTAAAAATGAATTTTAAAAAAAACAGATGAATAGATTTAGATCTTCATAACAGGGCATATTTTAACATGGAATTGGTGGGGCATTTTCCCCACCAGTGCTAATAAAAGCCCCACTGCTCACGAAATTTGACGCCCATTTTTTTTCATTCGTGTTCTAAATATTTTCTAGAAGAAAAAACATTGATAATTTTTGTTAAATTAAGTAAATTATTTTTGTTTGAATTGACAAACAAATAAATTTTTTAAAAATTTTGTGCACAAAATTTTTGTCAACCTTTACGTGTAGGCTGGGACAACATGTGTCATATAGAGTATAAAGATCTAGAGGTGCGCATGGAACACTTTCAAACCATGGCATGAGGGGAATAATTTTTAAAACGCAAGTGGTCTGAAGTATGTTGTTTTCAGCATAACAGGTAATTACACCTGTTCGGACAGGTATCGTTTCGTTAATGGTTAATTCAGATCGTTTTATGTTGCGCTTTTCAGTATTTCGACACCTGAATGACCCTTCCCCAAGTATGCGTGCTTTGAAGAAGGATTGTTAACGATACCTGCATCAGACAGATACACGCCTCTTATTGTAATACAAATCATCCTTCCACAAAGCTTGGAGAATTCTTTTTCCTGAATTCCAGAGCCAATTTTTTTCTACCGTTTAAGAATTAGCTAACAGTCAGTGCAGCTTTTCTGTTACGGAGCCCCCGCGAAAAGGTTAACAACGAGGTTCAGCAATCTTATCATGATCTATCAGCATCCTATCTTTGATCCTATCTTTGAATCTTTGACCATAGAAAAGTATCATCCTATATTTGACCATTCTAAAGATCATCCTATATTTGACCATTCTAAAGATCATCCTATCTTTGACCATCCTAAAAATCATCCTATCTTTGACCATAGAAAAGTATCATCCTATCTTTGACCATCCTAAAGGTTATCTTTGACCACAGAAAAGTATCATCCTATCGTTGACCATCCTAAAGATCCTCTTTGACCATAGAAAAGTATCATCTTATCTTTGACCACCCTAAAGATCATATTATATTTTACCATTCTAAAGATCATCCTATCTTTGAAAATAGAAAAGTATCATCCTATGTTTGACCACCCTAATGATCATAATATCTTTTACCATTCTAAATATCATCCTATCTTTGACAATAGAAAAGTATCATCCTATGTTTGACCATAGAAAAGTATCATAATATCTTTGACCATCCTAAAGATCATCCTATCTTTGACCATAGAAATGTATCATCCTATCTTTGACCATAGAAAAGTATCATCCTATCTTTGACCATTCTAAAGATCAACCTATCTTAGACCATAGAAAAGTATCATCTTATATTTGACCACCCTAAAGATCATAATATCTTTCACCATTCTAAAGATCATCCTATCTTTGAAAATAGAAAAGTATCATCCTATGTTTGACCACCCTAAAGATCATAATATATTTTACCATTCTAAAGATCATCCTATCTTTGACCATAGAAAAGTATCATCCTATGTTTGACCATAGAAAAGTATCATCCTATCTTTGACCATCCTAAAGATCATTCTATCTTTGACCATTCTAAAGATCATTCTATCTTTGACCATTCTAAAGATCATCCTATCTTTGACCATAGAAAAGTATCATCCTATATTTGACCATCCTAAAGATCATCCTATCACCATAGACCATAGACAAGTATCATCTTATCTTTGACCATAGAAAAGTATCTTCCTATATTTGACCATCCTAAAGATCATCCTATCTTTGACCATAGACAAGTATCATCCTATCTTTGACCATCCTAAAGATCATTCTATCTTTAACCATCCTAAAGATCATCCTATATTTGACCATAGAAATGTATCATCCAATCTTTGACCAGCCTAAAGATCATCCTATCTTTGACCATAAAAAAGTGTCATCCTTTCTTTGATATCATTCTATCTTTGACAATAAAAAAGTAATTGTCCCCACCAGCGAAAATTCCTAAAAATATGCTCTGCTTCATAGTTACCCAAAACAAATCTTAAAATATACCGTTAACTTGGGTTACTTTACTCCATTTTCTTGTATTTCTCAACTTCAGTAGAGTAATGTAACCCCCTTTTAAGATTTGTTTTGGGTAACTATGGAGATTTAAATCCGGTTCCCAACCCACCTTATCATATTAAAGAACACTCACCTTTCAACTTATTTTCTTCATAGCAATGCTTTCGTTAAAACATTCGCCCCAATAAGTTGATAAGTTTCTAATGTACCAAGTGTTTAAACTGTTATAACGACTTTTCGTTATAACTTATGAGGGGTCGTTATTTTGATGGTTTACTAAATATGAGGTAGGGAAAAGTGGCCTAAAACGGGACATCTACGTAAAACTGGATACGGGGGATTTTTTTAAGCACTTCTGCCATTTTTTGGCGTGAGAGATAACTACTTCATTTTTCATTTAAACTCTTTTGTGTATTTCGAATTTGAGCTGGTCTGATTACTTTTCGATTAAAATAAGTTTTTCACATTGTTATACCTCCTAATCTAATTTTAGACGTATATAAATTCAGTGTTTATTTATGGTATATGTAAAGTACCCGTGTGCCTGCATTTTTTTACTGAATTTTTTTTATTTATATAGATCAAGCCATGCTAGTTTTAAGACTTAGACTTAACATCCCGCGTTGTTGTAGATTTTTTTTGTATAACATTTTACCTATACTTATTAAGACTTGTAGGGAAACTTTTTAATCGTTCAATTTCTTATCATTTCA
Organism: Troglohyphantes excavatus; assembly: GCA_963932185.1. Lineage (NCBI taxonomy): Eukaryota > Metazoa > Arthropoda > Arachnida > Araneae > Linyphiidae > Troglohyphantes > Troglohyphantes excavatus. The sequence goes on along the minus strand of OZ010677.1, from coordinate 20,907,462 downwards.
CCTGAAATTAATATTTAAAATATATTTCTACTCCTCATTAAAACACCTTCTTATCTTTATTGAAGATAACAGCAATCGTAGGCAAAGAGTTACCACTTTTCACAATTATATACTACTAAAACATTAAAATTTATTTCGATGCCATTTCAATGTCCTTTCATAGATGGGGACATGACCAATGTGCTAGAATTGATATTGATGAATATATGTGTTCATTCTGTGTAGAATGGTTTGAAGTAGCCAGATTCGGAACTTTCTATGACATATAAAACGTTCCCTCTTATAAGAAAATTCCATTTATAATTTATACCCCATTGTACACAGATCCTATTTCCCAATTTACCTTTACAATGCGGATAAAATGAAAAATTTTGAAAGGGTTTAGGAAACGTGATTTTCGTTCCACAAAAATTGTTCTTATTCTTATTATGAAAATATATTTAATTTTTAAAATGTCTAATATATATATATATATAGAGAGAGAGAGATATTTTGTGTGGTGCATAATTATATGATGCTCCTGTTTGAAAAAATGTAAATTGACTTTCTTGAGCAAGAAAAAAAATAAGAGTTCCACAATACTTTATTTATAAAACAGGTAGATAGGAAACAATTATAACATATTCGGAAGGGAAAATAAAATAAATATTTACATAGAAGTTCAGTTAACTTTGATGAGGCTTAATTACAATGTGCAATCGCAATATTTATTTCTCATAATAAAACTATACCATCACAAAATACAACTTTTCTCAGCAGTCAGTATTTTTTAATCACAAAACTGCATAAATTTCTGGTGCCTGGAGTACCTACAGGAATGGGTACAGATATAGATATAGGATATAGATATAGGGTACATATATAGGGCAGGAAACAGATTAACTGTCTGGAAACATAGTGTCATGCAAACAGATTTCTAGGGTGAGGATCCTTTTTTTTTAATATTTAAGACGGTTATTAACATTATATTTCGTAAGCAGCACTTCACACTATGAACGATGTAACAGAAAGACATCAATATGATTGTTAAATAGTCTTCATCACTTATAGTCAAGTTATCCACATCTTTTGCCTCATCTTTGACAGAATAAATTATCCACTTTAAATTTTTAAATATATTTATAAAACAGTTTCAGATGCATATTAAATCAACACAAGATCCAATTGTATTTTATTCATATTTGATATTCCTCAGTATATCTCTAAGCAATCAACGCTTTGCTGCTTTTATTTCAACAATGATAAATTAATATAAAATGACAATTAAATATAAATAAATGCGTTTATAGTTCAAAAAAGATATAATAAAATAATTTAATATATATAATTTGAGATTTTAATTTTATAAATATATAATAAATCACAATATCAAACGAATTTTTTTAATAACGTTGTTTTGTTAAATATTAACAGAATGCAAATAATTTGTTCAGAAACTCTAACGCTCTATTGTCGTATTGTAATATGCACAAAATTAATTGTACACGGAATATTTTTTTTTAGATATTTCTGATTTAATTTTGCTTTTTAAATAATAAGTACAACATAAAACATAATACTTATTTTGATTTTTTCAAATACAAATTCATCACAAAACTTTAGATATGATTCTTACTATAGTAAGATAACATCATAAGTCCAATTTTATTTGCTTTTCCAACAGATAATAACTATAACTTTTGAATTAATGAGTAGGTAATCAATATTTTAAAATTATAAAATTTAAATTAAAAAAAATATTCTTATGATACATTACCTTGCGATCGATATGTATTAAACAAACATAAATGCAACTTTTCTAATCATTCTATAAATATCTTATTTTTATTTTTTTAATATATTTATTTTATTATATTTATTTATTATATTTTTTTAAAGACTCTGATTTCAAAAGAAAATTATTTTTTTATATTTCTTTAAGCGTGTCAAATTTAAACAGTCGAATTTTGACTACTCTTGACTTAATCACCTTAATCACCTCTCTTGACTTAATTACTTCTATGTTTGAGTAGTATAAACTTTGTTTCCACATTTATGATATAAGTCATGTGAATAAAGATATTATATCTTGATATGGTGTGTACATGTACCATTAAAATTTTACACTACTTACAATACACATATATTTTTTATTTCCATATAGTACATGATAGATATGCAATCGAGTGTGTCCTTGTTTTCTAAAGCCTTGCTTTATAATATATCAGATTATTATTGTTTAAGGCAAGGAACAACTTTTTCAAAAATTAGTAACATTCATCAAAAATTATAATAAATTATATAACATAAAACAAAGTATAAAGAATATACTAAATAAATATTAAGTATCAAAATAATAATTCAAAATATTAAGCATTAAACTAATTCAAAATATTAAGTATCAAACTTATTCAAAATATTAAGTATCAAACTTATTCAAAATATTATCAAACTAATTCAAAATATTAAGTATCAAACTAATTCAAAATATTATCAAACTAGTTCAAAATATTATCGAACTAATTCAAAATATTATCAAACTAAATCAAAATATTAAGTATCAAACTAATTTAAAATATTAAGTATCAAACTAATTCAAAATATTAAGTATCAAACTAATTCAAAATATTAAGTATCAAACTAATTCAAAATATTATCAAAATAATTCAAAATATTATCAAACTAATTCAAAATATTAAGTATCAAACTTATTCAAAATATTATCAAACTAATTCAAAATATTATTAAACTAATTCAAAATATTATCAAACTAATTCAAAATATTATTAAACTAATTCAAAATATTATCAAACTAATTCAAAATATTAAATATCAAACTTATTCAAAATATTATCAAACTAATTCAAAATATTAAGTATCAAACTAATTCAAAATATTAAGTATCAAACTAATTCAAAATATTAAGTATCAAACTAATTCAAAATATTAAATATCAAACTAATTCAAAATATTATCAAACTAATTCAAAATATTATCAAACTAATTCAAAATATTATCAAACTTATTCAAAATATTGATTATCAAACTAATTCAAAATATTGATTATCAAACTAATTCAAAATATTGATTATCAAACTAATTCAAAATATTAAGTAAACAAACTTATTTAGTTTTGCTATAATCTTATAAACAAAATATGTGTAAACAATTTATTTAAATAATACTCATAACAATCTTAAATACAAATTGCAAGAAACATTGTAAGTAATACATTTCAAACTTTATAAAAAATATCACAAATTTTATAAAAACATATAAAATAATAACTGATATGAATTACATATATATTTTTTTCTCTAACATCTCAGGTTTTATCTTCAAAATTGCTGTTGATATGTGGGAGGAAATGAGGACAAAATCCCCTAGTTAATGATGCGACGACTTCGCCAAGTTGAGCGATTTTCTGGCTAATTGGTAAACATGTCGTTTTCATGTTGATATTACAGTCAGCATTGTATGAAACTGTTACCATTAACTAGGTTTTTACCATAGAGTTCTAACTTAAAGTGTTGGAACAGAATCACTCAATAATAGTGGGAAAAAAAGAGCCATTTTATTGGATGTACCGGTCTTTAATTCCACCACAATGGCATTTAATGCACGCCAACTTGAAGATAACTTTCAAAATGTGAAACTCAGAGTACGATAACAACCCTGTCCAAAGTTTCATGATCGCCAAATTAGATTAAAGAATCGTTGATTTCGGAAACGATTTACGCATTTTTTAAAATTATGAATAAACAATATTTACATATTAATTCAATTGTAATGTTAAAATATCAACATATATAAAATTTTACATCATAAACATTTTTATGACTGTCATAAAAGGGAAATTTTTTGTATTATCTGGCTTTTAAAAAAAGGGGGGAGGGGTTAACGATATGAATTTTTAGGCCTATTGCTTAATAACAATAAAGCAAGTGTCTTAAGTCCCATACTTCAAGTTAGAACTATGTGGATTTTACTTAAATACTTCACGTTATTCTCAACCAATCAAAATATTAAATCGAATTAAGTCAAATAAAAAATTTAAATTATCGAGTATACGTTACAACAATATTACAAAATCGTATGTCATAAAATAGACCATTTTATTTGGAATCTTTGGAATATAATTTGGATACGTAAACGGATTTCTTTTCGAATTCAAAACGACAATTACAGTTCTCTTGATCACTTTGAGATGTTATGCACTTTGTCAAGGGAAGATATGTAAACACATTTATGTGGAAGCCACATGACTGATTATTTAGTAATAAGAACCATTGGAATGGCTTCGTTATACAGAAGTTGCTGGGTGCCCCATTTGTAAAAATATAATTTTGTAATTCTTTTCTTTATACATATTTGTGTAAACATATAATTAAAATTTAATAAAGCGATCAATTAAATGTGAAAATGTCGCTTTTATTTCTAAATTCTCAGAAAGGTAAAATATTCGTGTTTGTAAGAAAAAAATAATGTATTGTGATAGAATGAAATAATTTGATTTTGAATTAGAAGCCTTTTTCACAAAATAATTTTAAATTGTGGAAATTATAAATTAGTTTTTAAAAATATTTTATGAATAATGTATGTTTGTCACGATGAATAATTTGTTTTATTTAAAATATTGGGAGTTTTTATAAAAGTAGAGTTCAATTAAAATAAATCTATGTATTTAAAATTATTATTCATTTGATCAATCTTCCCTTATAGAACGTAGTGAGAAACAACAAAATAGAAGAAACTCTAATAGGACAGGACAGAAACGTTTTATTTAGACAAAAAACTTTTAAAAACTTTAAAAAGTTCAATTCAACTTTAAAAGGTTAAATTCAACTTTAAAGGTTAAATTCAACTGTAAAAAGTTTAATTAAACATTACAAGGTTAAATTAAATTTTATACATTAAAAGATTAAAATAAATTTTATATTTTAAAGGTTAAATTAATTTTTAAACTTTAAAATGTTAAATTAAATTTTAAACTTTAAAGGGTTAAATTAATTTATTAAACTTTAAAGGGTTAAATTAAATTATTAAACTTTAAAAGGTTAAATTAAATTTTATACTTTAAAAAGTTAAATTAAATTTTAAACTTTAAAAGGTTAAATTAAACTTTTAAAGGTCAAATTAAACTTTAAAAGGTAAAATTAATCTTTAAAAAGTTAAATTAAACTTTAAAAGGTTAAATTAAAATTTAAAAGGTTAAATTAAACTTTTAAAAGTCAAATTAAACTTTATAAGGTAAAATTAAACTTTAAAAAGTTAAATTAAATTTTAAAAAGTTAAATTAATCATTAAAAGGTTAAATTAAACTTTAAAATATTAAATAAATTTTTAACGGTTAAATTGCATTTTAAAAGGTTAAATTCAACTTTATAAGGTTCGATTAAATTTTAAAAGGCTAACACCGAGAAAAATTAATTCTTAAAGGTGACTTAACTTTCTTAACAGAGAATTGCAATACCTAGAGATAATTAATCTAACCCTAAAGATTTACATAACGTGTTAAATGGCATTTTGGGTAATTGTATTCACTTTTACCAAAACACTTTTGATTGTAATATAACACTACGCTCCATAGTTTATTCGTTTATATATAATATCAAAAATTAATTAATAAATATGTCTGAACGTGTCTTCACTAATGAGAGACACATTAAAATAAATGTGTTTAATTTTCATAAATCCGTTTGTAAAGTAAAACGTACTTAATATTGAATACTTAAAATCTTTATTCAGAAAATAGTTTGATATTTATTAACTCTCCAATAAATAAGATATGCACAAGTATTTGGTATCATAAAATATTTATGGAAATTAACGATCGCAATTTAAATAGTAATATACTATTAAAAGCAAATTTTTAAGTAAATGTTCTTACATTACATTAAATGAACGAATAAAGTACGACTTAGAAGATTGTATAAAGATTTGCAAACTACAAAAACGTTTTTCGGAAAATAATTAAAAGGACATTTTTTATTGCAACAAACACTATATGTCTTACACAATCAAATACATTTTTAACGGGTGTTAAAAGAAAAAAATTAAAACAATCAACAGCTCTCTACATATTTCAGCCAATAAAGACATATCATAAACCAATAAATAATTTAATAAATAAATTCCTTATATAAATTCCTGACTTTATAAATTCCTTATATAATTAGTAAGTATTGAGACATATATGTAAATTTAAAGTTTAACTGGAAGCCATTTCACTTATATAATAAAAAAACTATCAATACGCTATAAATCCAAAGATCGATATACCATAATAATTGAAAAATAATCAAATATATATGGTGATTCAGAATATCACTTAAATATATAATTAATCCAACCATATATACATACTAAATCGGGCACCAAGCAAAATCGCTAAACAAAGCGAATATGACACGGATATATAATTAGTAAGTATTGAGACATATATGTAAATTTAAAGTTTAACTGGAAGCCATTTCAGTATATTTTTATAGCACTTCCCACACACTGAGGACATTACGGATATGTGGGCGATTGTTCCTTACGAAAGTCACTTTAGAATTTTCTAGACCTCTTTTTATTTTTTGAGTAGCTGTCATGTTGGTGGTCGCGTTGCAGGGGCGTTCAGAAGGGTCCGGGCCACACGGGGTCCCTCTTTGGGGCGTATCCGAGAAGACTGCGCTCGTAGGAGTCCGTCAGCCAGCTTTTGCCCCACTTCTGTTTACCGTCTGTAAAATCAAGAAAGACACTGTTATTAATATACTTATTGTTAACATACTTATTGTTAACGTACTTATTGTTAACATACTTATTGTTAACATACTTATTGTTAACATATTTATTGTTAACATACTTATTGTTAACGTACTTATTGTTAAGATACTTATTGTTAACGTACTTATTGTTAACATACTTATTGTTAACGTACTTATTGTTAACATACTTATTGTTAACATACTTATTGTTAACATACTTATTGCTAACATACTTATTGTTGACGTACTTATTGTTAACATACTTATTGTTAACATACTTATTGTTAACATACTTATTGTTAACATATTTATTGTTAACATACTTATTGTTAACGTACTTATTGTTAAGATACTTATTGTTAACGTACTTATTGTTAACGTACTTATTGTTAACATACTTATTGTTAACATACTTATTGTTAACGTACTTATTGTTAACGTACCTATTGTTAACATACTTATTGTTAACATACTTGTTGTTAACATACTTATTGTTAACAAACTTATTGTTAACATACTTATTGTTAACATACTTATTGTTAACGTACTTATTGTTAACATACTTATTGTTAAAGTAGTTATTGTTAACGTACTTATTGTTAACATACTTATTGTTAAAGTAGTTATTGTTAACGTACTTATTGTTAACATACTTATTGTTAGTTAACTTACTTATTGTCAAAAATAATGAATTAAAAGAGTAAATTTACACTGTAAAAAAGGTACTTAAAAATGAGTACGTGAACCTACAAGTTTTCTTTAACCCTCTAGTGCTGAATTTTTTTCTTTTTTAATGAAATATTTTTTTCGTTTTCTTTTTACCCCTGGACCACTGCAAAAATATACAAAAAAATCCTAAGTACCTATTTAATTAAATAATTAAAACCGTTGTGTAGCATATATGCAAATTCATGTGTAATTACTAAAATAATTTTTCAAAAAGTATGAAAATATAGTTAAATACAATCTACATATCTCTGGTATTAGATAGGATTTTTTGTAGAGCCAGATTATACTTATAAGTAATAAAACAATCTTCGAAAACTTCACTTTCACGAGCGAGTTTTAGAACAACAGATATCGAAGGAAATAATTGCTTTTATTACAATCATTTTTATAAAGATAAGAGACCTAAAGGCGGTTATAAGAACCAGGAACATGGTTCCCTACGTGACAATACTATAATAGTTTACATAAAACTCAATAGAGGCAACTAGTAGTAATTTTAATTGTGTAGCATATATGCTACACTATGCACTAGAGGGTTAAGTTACACACGCTAGAAAATGCGTGAATCGACCAAAAATTAAAAAAAAAAAATCTGTTCCCTATTCATTATCTTTCTGATGATACCAAAATTGTATATATATTCTAAAAACTTTATTATTTACAAAGTGTTATTCTAGGGCCTTGCTTGCCATCGGCATATTCTTGGTAAACTTTCAGGATAGAAACTTATGCATTTGGAGTCATTATAAACATTAAACATCGAAAGTACTCAAAATTGATTAAAATATACTTACTTATTTTCGTGTAAATATTGAACAGTGTATGCTTACGATATGTATCGTAATATACAGATTCAATCTTTCCCTTTTAAATAGTAATATACAGATTCAATCTTTCCCTTTTAAATAGTAATATACAGATTCAATCTTTCCCTTTTAAATAGTAATATACAGATTCCCTCTTTCCCTTTTAAATAGTAATATACAGATTCAATCTTTCCCTTTTAAATAGTAATATACAGATTCAATCTTTCCCTTTTAAATAGTAATATACAGATTCAATCTTTCCCTTTTAAATAGTAATATACAGATTCCCTCTTTCCCTTTTAAATAGTAATATACAGATTCCCTCTTTCCCTTTTAAATAGTAATATACAGATTCAATCTTTCCCTTTTAAATAGTAATATACAGATTCAATCTTTCCCTTTTAAATAGTAATATACAGATTCAATCTTTCCCTTTTAAATAGTAATATACAGATTCTCTCTTTCCCTTTTAAATAGTAATATACAGATTCAATCTTTCCCTTTTAAATAGTAATATACAGATTCAATCTTTCCCTTTTAAATAGTAATATACAGATTCAATCTTTCCCTTTTAAATAGTAATATACAGATTCAATCTTTCCCTTTTAAATAGTAATATACAGATTCCCTCTTTCCCTTTTAAATAGTAATATACAGATTCAATCTTTCCCTTTTAAATAGTAATATACAGATTCAATCTTTCCCTTTTAAATAGTAATATACAGATTCAATCTTTCCCTTTTAAATAGTAATATACAGATTCCCTCTTTCCCTTTTAAATAGTAATATACAGATTCCATCTTTCCCTTTTAAATAGTAATATACAGATTCAATCTTTCCCTTTTAAATAGTAATATACAGATTCAATCTTTCCCTTTTAAATAGTAATATACAGATTCAATCTTTCCCTTTTAAATAGTAATATACAGATTCAATCTTTCCCTTTTAAATAGTAATATACAGATTCCCTCTTTCCCTTTTAAATAGTAATATACAGATTCCCTCTTTCCCTTTTAAATAGTAATATACAGATTCAATCTTTCCCTTTTAAATAGTAATATACAGATTCAATCTTTCCCTTTTAAATAGTAATATACAGATTCCCTGTTTCCCTTTTAAATAGTAATATACAGATTCAATCTTTCCCTTTTAAATAGTAATATACAGATTCCCTCTTTCCCTTTTAAATAGTAATATACAGATTCAATCTTTCCCTTTTAAATAGTAATATACAGATTCAATCTTTCCCTTTTAAATAGTAATATACAGATTCCCTCTTTCCCTTTTAAATAGTAATATACAGATTCAATCTTTCCCTTTTAAATAGTAATATACAGATTCCCTCTTTCCCTTTTAAATAGTAATATACAGATTCAATCTTTCCCTTTTAAATAGTAATATACAGATTCCCTCTTTCCCTTTTAAATAGTAATATACAGATTCAATCTTTCCCTTTTAAATAGTAATATACAGATTCCCTCTTTCCCTTTTAAATAGTAATATACAGATTCAATCTTTCCCTTTTAAATAGTAATATACAGATTCAATCTTTCCCTTTTAAATAGTAATATACAGATTCAATCTTTCCCTTTTAAATAGTAATATACAGATTCCCTCTTTCCCTTTTAAATAGTAATATACAGATTCAATCTTTCCCTTTTAAATAGTAATATACAGATTCAATCTTTCCCTTTTAAATAGTAATATACAGATTCAATCTTTCCCTTTTAAATAGTAATATACAGATTCCCTCTTTCCCTTTTAAATAGTAATATACAGATTCCCTCTTTCCCTTTTAAATAGTAATATACAGATTCAATCTTTCCCTTTTAAATAGTAATATACAGATTCAATCTTTCCCTTTTAAATAGTAATATACAGATTCAATCTTTCCCTTTTAAATAGTAATATACAGATTCAATCTTTCCCTTTTAAATAGTAATATACAGATTCCCTCTTTCCCTTTTAAATAGTAATATACAGATTCCCTCTTTCCCTTTTAAATAGTAATATACAGATTCAATCTTTCCCTTTTAAATAGTAATATACAGATTCAATCTTTCCCTTTTAAATAGTAATATACAGATTCCCTCTTTCCCTTTTAAATAGTAATATACAGATTCAATCTTTCCCTTTTAAATAGTAATATACAGATTCAATCTTTCCCTTTTAAATAGTAATATACAGATTCAATCTTTCCCTTTTAAATAGTAATATACAGATTCCCTCTTTCCCTTTTAAATAGTAATATACAGATTCAATCTTTCCCTTTTAAATAGTAATATACAGATTCCCTCTTTCCCTTTTAAATAGTAATATACAGATTCAATCTTTCTCTTTTAAATAGTAATATACAGATTCAATCTTTCCCTTTTAAATAGTAATATACAGATTCAATCTTTCCCTTTTAAATAGTAATATACAGATTCCCTCTTTCCCTTTTAAATAGTAATATACAGATTCAATCTTTCCCTTTTAAATAGTAATATACAGATTCCCTCTTTCCCTTTTAAATAGTAATATACAGATTCAATCTTTCCCTTTTAAATAGTAATATACAGATTCAATCTTTCCCTTTTAAATAGTAATATACAGATTCAATCTTTCCCTTTTAAATAGTAATATACAGATTCCCTCTTTCCCTTTTAAATAGTAATATACAGATTCAATCTTTCCCTTTTAAATATTAATATACAGATTCCCTCTTTCCCTTTTAAATAGTAATATACAGATTCAATCTTTCCCTTTTAAATAGTAATATACAGATTCCCTCTTTCCCTTTTAAATAGTAATATACAGATTCAATCTTTCCCTTTTAAATAGTAATATACAGATTCCCTCTTTCCCTTTTAAATAGTAATATACAGATTCAATCTTTCCCTTTTAAATAGTAATATACAGATTCAATCTTTCCCTTTTAAATAGTAATATACAGATTCCCTCTTTCCCTTTTAAATAGTAATATACAGATTCAATCTTTCCCTTTTAAATAGTAATATACAGATTCAATCTTTCCCTTTTAAATAGTAATATACAGATTCAATCTTTCCCTTTTAAATAGTAATATACAGATTCAATCTTTCCCTTTTAAATAGTAATATACAGATTCCCTCTTTCCCTTTTAAATAGTAATATACAGATTCAATCTTTCCCTTTTAAATAGTAATATACAGATTCCCTCTTTCCCTTTTAAATAGTAATATACAGATTCAATCTTTCCCTTTTAAATAATAATATACAGATTCCCTATTAGGAATGTTTTATAAGAAATTCGATTGCAAAATAATGGATTTATATTTATTTATTATTTAAATTTTTTATGAAATTTTATTTATCAGAAATTTGGTTTTATCATAAAAAATATACAATTAAAAAATATACAATTTAAAAATATATATACAATTAAAAATAGATATAAATAGAAATATAGTGACATGCGATTTTAAAAATATACAATTTAAAAATAAATAATTTAAAAAATATACATTTTTAAAAATATATACATTTATTACAAAAAATATACATTTAATATAAGGATATTACAAAAATATACATTTATTATATGAAAATTATAAAATTAATTATTATAAAAAATATGTTTACTATAACAATTGTATATTCTTATAATTATTTTATTTCATTACGCCTTTAAATATATTATTGCTATTTAAAATAACTGTTTACATTTTTTGGGTCATTTGAAATTTTAAAAAAATAGTTAATGCAAATAAGTTTTTAATTTACATTTTTTTATTGTTTACTCACATTGAAGTTTGAAAACTTCACTCAAACGTATCATTCCCTTATTTTTTTTGTTTTACACTACTCTGTTATCCACTATACAGAACTGTCTCCGAAACTTATCATTCCCTTATCTTTTTTTGTTTTACACTTCTCTGTTATCCACTATACAGAACTGTCTCCCAAACTTATCAATCCCTTATCTTTTTTTGTTTTACACTTCTCTGTTATCCACTATACAGAACTGTCTCCCAAACTTATTATTCCCTTATCTTTTTTTGTTTTACACTTCTCTGTTATCCACTATACAGAGCTGTCTCCCAAACTTATCAATCCCTTATCTTTTTTTGTTTTACACTTCTCTTTTATCCACTATACAGAACTGTCTCCCAAACTTATCATTCCCTTATCTTTTGTTGTTTTACACTACTCTGTTATCCACTATACAAAACTGCATCCCAAACTTATCATTCCCTTATCGTTTTTTGTTTTACACTTCTCTGTTATCCACTATACAGAACTGCATCCCAAACTTATCATTCCCTTATCGTTTTTTGTTTTACACTATTCTGTTATCCACTACACAGAACTGTCTGTCTCCCACTATAAAGAAAATGTGAAATGGGGTGCAAGGTATTACATATGCAGTCCTTTTGAGTCGACAGGATTAAAACTGTACAAACAACTTTAAAAAAATACCCTATTTACTGCCCTGAGTGATTACATAGTCAAAAACAGAAAAAAAGAGAACCCACTCTCTTATGTCGTGCTTGTCGTCACACCTAATCCCATGTCATAAGAGAATTTTAAACATCCGCATTCTAGAAGTTTAAAACATAAATGAAGATGAATGGTTACGTTTTGGGGTATAAAAAAAAACCTAAACATTTCAAAGCACACGCCAGGAAAAAGAAAACTGAATAAATAAAGGTCTTTTAAACCTCTGGAGATATAATTTCACCCCCCAAGACCTCGCATGTCATTTGTATTTGTTAACTTTTTTCTCTCCGTGACGGTTCCGAGAAGGATTAAAAGATTCGAAAATCGAAGGAAAGGACGGGGAATGATGACTCCTCTGGGAAAACCAATAGAGAACTTAGTTAATTTCAACTGTGGAAAGCGGCGTCAACATGTCAAAGGTTTGGTCGTTGTTGGCTGAATCAACAAATCTTTCGGAAGTTAATTTGAAGTTAATGAAGTTCGCTGATATTGGTTGATGAAAGGTTTAACCCCTTTAGGTTCGATTAAGAAGTGATCACTTTGGAGTTTTCTTTGGAAATGGTATTTTATAGAAGGGTGAATTATTTCTAAATCATATGAGGGAAAATGACGTATATGACATTGGGTGTATCACCAGCTTTGTTAACGATACACGCCATTTTCAAGCCTCTGACGGAGCTGAATGATTAAAGTCATCCATAGATTTCTAGTTTTTCTGGATCAGACTAATAAATATCTGATCCTTTTCTGTTTTCCACTATTCAGAAAGATCTTACACTAAAAAGAAAATGTGAAATGGGGTGCGATGTACTACATATATAGTAAAGCAACTGTACAAGCAACTTTATAGGACCATTCTCTATTTACTTTCCTGAGTAATTATGAAGTCAAAAAGAGAAAAAAAAAATCCACTTTTTAGATCAAACTATCATTCTCTGATTGTTTTATGTTTTCCACTATTCATAAAGATCTACAACTATAAAGAAAATGTGAAATGGGGTGCGGGATACTACATATATAATCAAGCAACAAGTGCAAGCAACTTTATCAACCATACTCTATTTACTTTCCTGAGTGATTATGAAGTCAAAAAGAGAAAAAATCCACTTTCTATATCAAACTTATTATTCTCTGATTGTTTTCTGTTTTCCACTATTCAGAAAGATCTACAACTATAAAGAAAATGTGAAATGTGGTGCGATGTACTACATATATAATCAAGCAACAAGTGCAAGCAACTTTATCAACCATACTCTATTTACTTTCCTGAGTGATTATGAAGTCAAAAAGAGAAAAAATCCACTTTCTATATCAAACTTATTATTCTCTGATTGTTTTCTGTTTTCCACTATTCAGAAAGATCTACAACTATAAAGAAAATGTGAAATGTGGTGCGATGTACTACATATATAATCAAGCAACAAGTGCAAGCAACTTTATCAACCATACTCTATTTACTTTCCTGAGTGATTATGAAGTCAAAAAGAGAAAAAATCCACTTTCTATATCAAACTTATTATTCTCTGATTGTTTTCTGTTTTCCACTATTCAGAAAGATCTACAACTATAAAGAAAATGTGAAATGTGGTGCGATGTACTACATATATAGTAAAGCAACTGTACAAGCAACTTTATAGGACCATTCTCTATTTACTTTCCTGAGTAATTATGAAGTCAAAAAGAGAAAAAAAAATCCACTTTTTAGATCAAACTATCATTCTCTGATTGTTTTATGTTTTCCACTATTCATAAAGATCTACAACTATAAAGAAAATGTGAAATGGGGTGCGGGATACTACATATATAATCAAGCAACAAGTGCAAGCAACTTTATCAACCATACTCTATTTACTTTCCTGAGTGATTATGAAGTCAAAAAGAGAAAAAATCCACTTTCTATATCAAACTTATTATTCTCTGATTGTTTTATGTTTTCCACTATTCATAAAGATCTACAACTATAAAGAAAATGTGAAATGTGGTGCGATGTACTACATATATAATCAAGCAACAAGTGCAAGCAACTTTATCAACCATACTCTATTTACTTTCCTGAGTGATTATGAAGTCAAAAAGAGAAAAAATCCACTTTCTATATCAAACTTATTATTCTCTGATTGTTTTCTGTTTTCCACTATTCAGAAAGATCTACAACTATAAAGAAAATGTGAAATGGGGTGCGGGATACTACATATATAATCAAGCAACAAGTGCAAGCAACTTTATCAACCATACTCTATTTACTTTCCTGAGTGATTATGAAGTCAAAAAGAGAAAAAATCCACTTTCTATATCAAACTTATTATTCTCTGATTGTTTTATGTTTTCCACTATTCATAAAGATCTACAACTATAAAGAAAATGTGAAATGTGGTGCGATGTACTACATATATAATCAAGCAACAAGTGCAAGCAACTTTATCAACCATACTCTATTTACTTTCCTGAGTGATTATGAAGTCAAAAAGAGAAAAAATCCACTTTCTATATCAAACTTATTATTCTCTGATTGTTTTCTGTTTTCCACTATTCAGAAAGATCTACAACTATAAAGAAAATGTGAAATGTGGTGCGATGTACTACATATATAGTAAAGCAACTGTACAAGCAACTTTATAGGACCATTCTCTATTTACTTTCCTGAGTAATTATGAAGTCAAAAAGAGAAAAAAAAATCCACTTTTTAGATCAAACTATCATTCTCTGATTGTTTTATGTTTTCCACTATTCATAAAGATCTACAACTATAAAGAAAATGTGAAATGGGGTGCGGGATACTACATATATAATCAAGCAACAAGTGCAAGCAACTTTATCAACCATACTCTATTTACTTTCCTGAGTGATTATGAAGTCAAAAAGAGAAAAAATCCACTTTCTATATCAAACTTATTATTCTCTGATTGTTTTCTGTTTTCCACTATTCAGAAAGATCTTCCACTAAAAAGAAAATGTGAAATGGGGTGCGATGTACTACATATATAGTCAAGCAACTTTATAGGACCATACTCTATTTACTTTCCTGAGTGACTATGAAGTCAAAATGAGAAAAATTTCCACTTTCTAGATCAAACTTATCATTCCCTGATCTTCCACTACAAAAAAATGTGAAATGGGGTGCTATGCACTACATATATAGTCAAGCAACTGTACAGGCAGCTTCATATGATCATACAGTATTTACTTTCCTGAGTAATTATGAAGTCAAAAAGAGAAAAAAAAATCCACTTTTTAGATCAAACTATCATTCTCTGATCCTTTTCTGTTTTCCACTATTCAGAAAGATCTTACACTAAAAAGAAAATGTGAAATGGGGTGCGATGTACTACATATATAGTAAAGCAACTGTACAAGCAACTTTATAGGACCATTCTCTATTTACTTTCCTGAGTAATTATGAAGTCAAAAAGAGAAAAAAAAATCCACTTTTTAGATCAAACTATCATTCTCTGATTGTTTTATGTTTTCCACTATTCATAAAGATCTACAACTATAAAGAAAATGTGAAATGGGGTGCGATGTACTACATATATAATCAAGCAACAAGTGCAAGCAACTTTATCAACCATACTCTATTTACTTTCCTGAGTGATTATGAAGTCAAAAAGAGAAAAAATCCACTTTCTATATCAAACTTATTATTCTCTGATTGTTTTCTGTTTTCCACTATTCAGAAAGATCTACAACTATAAAGAAAATGTGAAATGTGGTGCGATGTACTACATATATAGTAAAGCAACTGTACAAGCAACTTTATAGGACCATTCTCTATTTACTTTCCTGAGTAATTATGAAGTCAAAAAGAGAAAAAAAAATCCACTTTTTAGATCAAACTATCATTCTCTGATTGTTTTATGTTTTCCACTATTCATAAAGATCTACAACTATAAAGAAAATGTGAAATGGGGTGCGGGATACTACATATATAATCAAGCAACAAGTGCAAGCAACTTTATCAACCATACTCTATTTACTTTCCTGAGTGATTATGAAGTCAAAAAGAGAAAAAATCCACTTTCTATATCAAACTTATTATTCTCTGATTGTTTTATGTTTTCCACTATTCATAAAGATCTACAACTATAAAGAAAATGTGAAATGTGGTGCGATGTACTACATATATAATCAAGCAACAAGTGCAAGCAACTTTATCAACCATACTCTATTTACTTTCCTGAGTGATTATGAAGTCAAAAAGAGAAAAAATCCACTTTCTATATCAAACTTATTATTCTCTGATTGTTTTCTGTTTTCCACTATTCAGAAAGATCTACAACTATAAAGAAAATGTGAAATGGGGTGCGGGATACTACATATATAATCAAGCAACAAGTGCAAGCAACTTTATCAACCATACTCTATTTACTTTCCTGAGTGATTATGAAGTCAAAAAGAGAAAAAATCCACTTTCTATATCAAACTTATTATTCTCTGATTGTTTTCTGTTTTCCACTATTCAGAAAGATCTACAACTATAAAGAAAATGTGAAATGTGGTGCGATGTACTACATATATAGTAAAGCAACTGTACAAGCAACTTTATAGGACCATTCTCTATTTACTTTCCTGAGTAATTATGAAGTCAAAAAGAGAAAAAAAAATCCACTTTTTAGATCAAACTATCATTCTCTGATTGTTTTATGTTTTCCACTATTCATAAAGATCTACAACTATAAAGAAAATGTGAAATGGGGTGCGGGATACTACATATATAATCAAGCAACAAGTGCAAGCAACTTTATCAACCATACTCTATTTACTTTCCTGAGTGATTATGAAGTCAAAAAGAGAAAAAATCCACTTTCTATATCAAACTTATTATTCTCTGATTGTTTTATGTTTTCCACTATTCATAAAGATCTACAACTATAAAGAAAATGTGAAATGTGGTGCGATGTACTACATATATAATCAAGCAACAAGTGCAAGCAACTTTATCAACCATACTCTATTTACTTTCCTGAGTGATTATGAAGTCAAAAAGAGAAAAAATCCACTTTCTATATCAAACTTATTATTCTCTGATTGTTTTCTGTTTTCCACTATTCAGAAAGATCTACAACTATAAAGAAAATGTGAAATGGGGTGCGGGATACTACATATATAATCAAGCAACAAGTGCAAGCAACTTTATCAACCATACTCTATTTACTTTCCTGAGTGATTATGAAGTCAAAAAGAGAAAAAATCCACTTTCTATATCAAACTTATTATTCTCTGATTGTTTTATGTTTTCCACTATTCATAAAGATCTACAACTATAAAGAAAATGTGAAATGTGGTGCGATGTACTACATATATAATCAAGCAACAAGTGCAAGCAACTTTATCAACCATACTCTATTTACTTTCCTGAGTGATTATGAAGTCAAAAAGAGAAAAAATCCACTTTCTATATCAAACTTATTATTCTCTGATTGTTTTCTGTTTTCCACTATTCAGAAAGATCTACAACTATAAAGAAAATGTGAAATGTGGTGCGATGTACTACATATATAGTAAAGCAACTGTACAAGCAACTTTATAGGACCATTCTCTATTTACTTTCCTGAGTAATTATGAAGTCAAAAAGAGAAAAAAAAATCCACTTTTTAGATCAAACTATCATTCTCTGATTGTTTTATGTTTTCCACTATTCATAAAGATCTACAACTATAAAGAAAATGTGAAATGGGGTGCGGGATACTACATATATAATCAAGCAACAAGTGCAAGCAACTTTATCAACCATACTCTATTTACTTTCCTGAGTGATTATGAAGTCAAAAAGAGAAAAAATCCACTTTCTATATCAAACTTATTATTCTCTGATTGTTTTCTGTTTTCCACTATTCAGAAAGATCTTCCACTAAAAAGAAAATGTGAAATGGGGTGCGATGTACTACATATATAGTCAAGCAACTTTATAGGACCATACTCTATTTACTTTCCTGAGTGACTATGAAGTCAAAATGAGAAAAATTTCCACTTTCTAGATCAAACTTATCATTCCCTGATCTTCCACTACAAAAAAATGTGAAATGGGGTGCTATGCACTACATATATAGTCAAGCAACTGTACAGGCAGCTTCATATGATCATACAGTATTTACTTTCCTGAGTAATTATGAAGTCAAAAAGAGAAAAAAAAATCCACTTTTTAGATCAAACTATCATTCTCTGATCCTTTTCTGTTTTCCACTATTCAGAAAGATCTTACACTAAAAAGAAAATGTGAAATGGGGTGCGATGTACTACATATATAGTAAAGCAACTGTACAAGCAACTTTATAGGACCATTCTCTATTTACTTTCCTGAGTAATTATGAAGTCAAAAAGAGAAAAAAAAATCCACTTTTTAGATCAAACTATCATTCTCTGATTGTTTTATGTTTTCCACTATTCATAAAGATCTACAACTATAAAGAAAATGTGAAATGGGGTGCGGGATACTACATATATAATCAAGCAACAAGTGCAAGCAACTTTATCAACCATACTCTATTTACTTTCCTGAGTGATTATGAAGTCAAAAAGAGAAAAAATCCACTTTCTATATCAAACTTATTATTCTCTGATTGTTTTCTGTTTTCCACTATTCAGAAAGATCTTCCACTAAAAAGAAAATGTGAAATGGGGTGCGATGTACTACATATATAGTCAAGCAACTTTATAGGACCATACTCTATTTACTTTCCTGAGTGACTATGAAGTCAAAATGAGAAAAATTTCCACTTTCTAGATCAAACTTATCATTCCCTGATCTTCCACTACAAAAAAATGTGAAATGGGGTGCTATGCACTACATATATAGTCAAGCAACTGTACAGGCAGCTTCATATGATCATACAGTATTTACTTTCCTGAGTAATTATGAAGTCAAAAAGAGAAAAAAAATCTACTTTCTAGATCAAACTTATCATTCTATGATCGTTTTCTGTTTTCCCCTACACTATCTTCCACTATTCAGAAAGATCTACCACTATAAAGAAAATGTGAAATGGGGTGCGAGGTACTACATATACAGTCAAGCAACTTTAAAAAACCAAGATTGTTTTCAATACAATAACTTAAAGCTAACCACGGAACTCAAGAATATGGCTTTGGGAGAAAGACTAGTAACTAAGAAGGACTAGTAATTAAGAAAGACTAGTAAGTAAGAAAGACTAGTAAAAGACTAGTCTAGTAACAAGAATCCAGTGACAGTAAATAACTTGAAGTAGACAAGCAGTGCATCTACTGTCATGATTATTCAGAAGAGTCATTATTATTTATCATAGTAATTATCAATTCATTTAGTAGCTATAAAATACCACCAAATCTTTATTACCCCATCTTGCTTCATCTTACTCTAACTACAGACATTATTAATAAACTAAGTGATAATCAGTAGGGCTTATGTGTTTCCTTTATTTCTTATAGAAAAGTAGCGATATTTTTTTAAATAAATTATTTTTTAAGGAGGTATATTGAATAAAATATCATTCACACAATTCTAGCTAGAAATTTAATATATTGAATTAAAAAAATAATAAATAAATTTAATTTTCATTTTCTAAATTAAATGTGTTGAACAGGAAATAAAAACATAGCAAAAATAAATTATGGAATCGCTGCTTCAATAAAGTTTTCACAAAGCATTCAAATACTGTAAATAGAATTGTTATAAAAATAGCTGAGTGTTTGTTTTTAATGTGAATTGTTTAAAAATAAATATTTTCTGTCGGTTTATTCCCATGAAAAATGT
This sequence comes from Troglohyphantes excavatus, assembly GCA_963932185.1. NCBI lineage: Eukaryota > Metazoa > Arthropoda > Arachnida > Araneae > Linyphiidae > Troglohyphantes > Troglohyphantes excavatus. The sequence continues at coordinate 20,887,009 of OZ010677.1, read as the reverse complement.
ATGAGGGAAATTCTTTTCATGGTGTCCAAAAATACTCACTTTAAAACTTTCGGACTCTTATAAATAATGTAGGAAACACTTAAATGTTCCAAAATAGTTCTTGTAAAAATAAATCGTAATAAGGTGTTATATGTCTCTATTTAGATTGCGACTGTTCGAAAAACATGAGAAACAACTTTTCAATGAAAGGAAAGTTCTGTTTTTCAATTCTTTCGATTTTTGTTTTGTAATCTTTTATGATGACTTAACCTAAACTTTGCAAACTTTAAACGGTTATATAAGAGTTAAAAATGTTATTTTTTCGATTTCGCGTTATTTTGTTATTTATTTGTTGTTTATTTTGTTTATATAAAACAGTTCTTAATTATTGTTATAATTAAAATATATGTAATTTAAACTGATTTCAGAATAAAATAAGTTTGAATTTATGGAATACCATATGCATTTAATGTGCTATTTTGAAACTTCAGAAACTAACTACATACTTAATAAATTGAATTTGCTTATGTAACTTAAATAAAATGCTGAAAACCGATAATTTTGTTTTTTATAATATGAGTAAAATTCTTTCTCAAAGAAAATATATATATTTTAGGTATTATACTGTATCCTTAAACAACATTATAAACTTCGTTACATTGAGAATGAATCCTTCTAAATTAAAACTAAAACTAAACCGTAAAAACTTTCAAATAAATGTATAATTAAAACAACAATTTTGTTCTTTTTTTGAAAACATATTTTGGACCGAATTTTGAAAAAGTCCCATTTATAAAAATAACTCCAAAATACAAAATAAACTAAATTATTTGTAGTTCAAGAAAGAACATCTTTTACGTACCATCTATTTTAAAGAAGAGTTGCTGTACAAAAGAGTTTGCTTCGACGTTCTATTTATTTGTTGTTTTATGGATAATGTAAAATATGCCTAACGACTCAGAACCGAAATGATCTTTCTTAAAGCGCCTCACAGCTGAATGCATTTTGATGGGAACATTGTTCGCAATATATTATTTGTTCGAATATAATTCAACGAATTACGGATATACCAGAATAGAATAATTTAGAATTACGGATTCTACAGAATGAAATATTTAACGAATTACGCATTCTTCTTTAGAGAATAATTTAACGAATTACGGATTCTATAGAATAGAATAATTTAACGAATTACGGATACTCCAAAATTGAATAATTTAACGAATTACGGATACTCCAAAATTGAATAATTTAACGAATTACGGATACTCCAAAATTGAATAATTTAACGAATTACGGACATTTCAGAATATAATAATGTCCAAGAATTAAGGATACCCTGGAATAGAATAATTTAACTAACTACGGATATTCCTGAATATAATAATTTAATGAATTACGGATACCCCACAATAGAATATTTTAACGAATTACAGATACTCCAGAATAGAATAATTTAACAAATTACGGATACTCTAGAATAGAATAATTTTACGAATTACGGATACTCCAGAATAGAATAATTTAACGAATTACGGATTCTATAGAATATAATAATTTAACGAATTACGGATACTCCAAAATTGAATAATTTAACGAATTACGGACATTTCAGAACATAATAATGTCCAAGAATTAAGGATACCCTGGAATAGAATAATTTAACTAACTACGGATATTCCTGAATATAATAATTTAATGAATTACGGATACCCCACAATAGAATATTTTAACGAATTACAGATATTCCAGAATAAAATAATTTAACAAATTACGGATACTCGAGAATAGAATAATTTTACGAATTACGGATACTCCAGAATAGAATAATTTAACGAATTACGGATACCCCAAAATAGAATAATTTAACGAAATTTCTTCATGCATAGCTGACTTTTAATTAACCTTTCATACACGTGAAAATTTATTTACTCTAACAGGTATGACAATAAATAGGAATAGCATATTTGTAAAAGTATTTTTAATTAAACGTTTGCCATTTTTAAAAACTATTATTGTAGCAATTTCAAATATATTATTAGTACTTAGTACTTTATTATAAGACATTCCACATTATTTTCCAAAAGTTAAAGTTTAAAATTATTGACAAACATTAAGAAAAGGATTTAATTTAATTCCTGTTTTAGATTAGCTGTCTGGTTTCCGAATATCCATTGAAGTATACATTTTACTTTCTATATAAATAAAAATGTATTAAACTAAAATAAGCCCTTCAACAATCATCGCATCCTTTCATTTTTAAGTAAAATTTCAAGCTTCTAAGTGAAAATATGAGAATTCACATTTAATAGTGTTATAAAACATAAGAACTTTTCTGTGCTCTGCTGAATCTATAAAAGGGCTGAAACTGATGATATTGATGCTTTTTGAGTAGAAAATTTACAAAACATAATCCCATTGCAAGTATGGCTCTACAATATAACTTTTTAAATAATAAAGTTTTAGAATATTTATATAATATTGGAATCATCGGAAAGATAATGAATGGGGAAACATTATAAATTAAAAGATATTTTGTAATTTTTGGTCGATTTCTGCATTTCCTATTGTCTACCTTAAAAGAAATACATATTGAAACGATAAAAAGGTATAATGAAATGTCTAATTTTAATTGCATTGTATTGGAATATTTATGAAACTGAAGAATTTTTATAATTTGACAATTTTCATATATATATTCAAAAGAATTTATTAGAAATATTTATGAACTATATATGTTATGCATAAACCTACATCTATCAATTTTAGCATGTTTATTTAAAAAAAAATTCTAAAATTTCGCTATCTTTAATTACAATATATTTTCCAATATCAATCCCCCAACCCCCTCCCGAAAAAAAAACACTTAAAAATTTAATATAAATTATCCAGTACAAAAATTTCAATTTATTCCATAGAACGAAAAAAAAAACCACTACACAAAAAATCCGTTAAAATATTCCAGGCCACTAATTAAACAAAAGCAACCCCCAAACCTAATAAGTCTTCCTTTATTAATAATTTCCCCGTTTTTTTCCCTTTTCCCCCTTCTTCTTCTCCCCCAGTAGCTGATGCTTCCAAAAAAAGCCGTCGAACAACAGGTGCTGGCGACACCCGCAGGTATTGTGCTAAAAATAGCCGAGATGAATGAAGCCAATCAACTCACAGAGGAAACGTCACTTGCCTCCCCCCCTCCTAGTTATTGGCTTTTCGTATCGATTGATTTTGCTGGACAGGGGAGGAAGGGGGGGGGGGGCAATTTGCCAAACCTGCTCTTCCCTTGTCCTTCTTGTCGCCCCCTCTCTCTCTGAAGATGACTTGTCAGAATAATCTGGCGGAGAACATGAACGAAATGTTTGCGTCCATTCTGAGATAAGGACTGTGTAATAAATTTAATCCAATGGATCGCTCTTCGAGTTTTTGTTGGAGAGAGAGCATTTGATTCGGGTTGTTGTGGAAAATATAGGGGTGAGTCGAGATATGATTAGCGATTTTGGCGAGAAATGTCTTTAAACTCGGTCACAGGGGACGAATATCAATTATTTTATTTTCATTTGCATCAATAACTAAACATTTTATGTCTAGTTGGAAACATCAACACCAATATTTGATGTTACATGTCAAAAATCAGCTACATCAGGAGGAAAACACCTTATTAAGTGTTTAATAAGGCAGTGGTTCCCAACCTTTCGATGGCCGCGGACCACTGAGTTAAAAGTTGGACATTGAGCGAACCACATAGTTAAATATTAGACAATATAGTTAAGAGGGGAGGGTAGGGGGTTGAACATCAATTTTAAATTTATCATAATTATGCTTTTACTACTCAAAAGTTAACACAATTTTTATGATATATGTATTATGTTATTATTGATAACTTTTGAAATTTTTGAAATACAATCTCTATTTGGAGTTGAGTTGTAACAATTTTAACATTTCAAATTAAAAAAGTTTAAGGTACACTTTTCTAGTAAACTATTATGAATATAAACAATTTTTTTTTCTGAAATACAAATTTGACTGCATGTTCAACTTGTGGAACCAACAAAATTTATATTTTTTGTATGGGTAAATATATTTAAAAAATATATACATTTTATAACTAAAAATTTTTATGTAAACAAAAGTAAATTAAATTTTTTAAAAACATTAAGTATACATTTTGTCTATTTTTTGAGGTTCCGTAAGTTAAACGTGCAGTCTAATTTGTATTTCAGAAAAAAAATTGTTTATATTCATAATAGTTTACTAGAAAAGTGTACCTTAAACTTTTTTAATTTAAATTTTTTAAATTGTTACTACAACTCAACTCCAAATATAGATTGTGTTTGCCTTTAAACCGAATGAAAACTTGATTTCAAATAATAATAAGGATAGTTATAAGTACATCATTTCACAGACACTTGTTTTTCGGTAATGCTGTGTACTTTTAAAACTATGGGTAAACGTTAAAGATGCACTTTTTAAACAGACTGTGAAAAAAGGTACTTAAAATGAGTACCTGAACCTACTCGTTTTTCTTTCAGTACCACTGCATCGCAAATGAGCGACGACGTACTCAAATTTAAGCAAAATTAAATTAAAAAAAAATTAGCAATGCGATTTAATATTGCTAATATCAGCTTCTGTTCAAGCCATCTTAACAAAGCGACCTGACAAACTCAAAATAGTAGTGAAGATGGGTTTCTACATTACTTGATGTCGATTACTTAAATGAAAACTGAGTTATTACGACTCAATTACTTTACTTCCCATTCTTTTGCCACAACTTTTTAACATTATTTCTCTTTATAACATTTTCTCGTAGCTCTCATATTACAACCTGATATGGCCCTAAACTTCGGTGCCGACGACATCAGGTAGACGGATTGGGTTCGATGCCCGGTAAGTCCTGGTTGTAATTGTTGAAATTTATTGAAAGCGATTTATGAAAGCTGCCTATGTAGGTAAGCAACTGCTCTCTTTATTCATTTTTGAGTACATGTCTTTTTCAAAAATGAAACTTATGTATTCGGAGCTATAACAAGCATCGAATGTACTCAAAAATGAGTACATTTTACTTATTTTTGAGTATCTATATTTAACAGTGTAACATTTTATGTCTTGTTGGAGATATACACACCAATATTTTTTTGACATGTCTAAAATCAGCTACATTAGGATAAAAACGCCTTAAGAAAGGGACTGCGCAGTTTATGATGAGCAAAATTTGGTAGTATGTTATGTTTATAAACAGCAGTACAAGTACAATACTATTAATTGCATTGGTATAAAATTTTATATATATGTGGGGAAAACAATATTTAACAAGGTTTAATCACAATATTTTCTGTATTTAGTATACTTTTCATGAAAAAAGTAATTTTATAAATGTAGGATATTAGGTTAGTAAGTTGGCTACACTTTTCTTAAACAGTTTCTAATATACTATCACCAAATTTCATTTTGATGTAGAATACGATGTAATTAAACTATTGACCCTAATTTTAATTTCGGTTTTGAATTAGAAAAAAATTACTATACTTTTTTTTTGAAAGTAGGACATTTGCGTTTACTTTTTGACTGTTATTTTTCGCAATTTTTTTAAAATTTTATTGAAACAACTAAATTTATATTTAACATGTAGATTTTACACTAAACTAATGGTACATAAAATTTCTTTTCGATTGAAATAATACTTTTTGAGAAAGGTGTGCCAAAAGATGAAAAAAGACCGTTTATTAAAAAACTGTGAAACATAAAATCACTGGAAAATTTTAAATGAATTTTTTGGTTTAGGGGTATCCATTCTGAAGCTATTACTATGTGAATAACACAATTCGCATGAATACGATTTCGTTTAATAGGAAATCAGACGACGTTAAAAAATTGTTATATAAAGCAAAACACGTACGGGACGTGCATGATAACAATAATAATAAAGCTATTTTAAAACTTCGATCGACTGAAGAACAATTTTCGACCATAGAACCACCCTCTTTCCAGTAATGCACAACATTTTTAAATATATAAAACGACTATATTTAAATATTTGTAATATTTTCCAAATGTATTTCATTGGGCGCTAAAATTTAAAAGTTATCTTTATTAAAAATAAAGAACATTATTTTGAAAAAGTTTAATAAAAAATTTAAAATAGCTTACAGAGAAAATAATTTAAATATTTTGTTAATAATTAAGGTTGCCAGTAGAAAAAAAGTTTTGCAATTAACAATAAAAGTTTTTAATTAAAACGTCGCAGAAAAATTCATATAAATGTTAAAAGCTTAAAAGCGTCCGTGGATCTTGAATTAAAGTTTTTAATTATAATATACATAAAATTATAAATTTATAAAAATGCTCAATGCTGAAACATTTTTTAAATGGAAAGAGTTGGGAATATTTTTTGAAGCTATATATTATAAAAAAAAGTAATTTTTAATATATTATTTAAATATTTGTCGAAAATCTAAACTGAACCATCTTGCATTGAAAACTTCTTTACATTTACAGTATTTTCATTGTCGTTCAGAAACCTAATAAAACTTTCAAAACTTCAAAAATCTTATCAATTCTTCTACCATGTATTTCACTAGCATGGCTTTAAATGTACCCTTACTATCCAATCTATGCATGAATGAACCAATCCAGACATATGACTCAATATTTAAATGAAGCAATAAAGTTATGGATCATGAATTCCTATCTTTATGACGTCATCCCAGATTTCAGTTTTAATTACTTGCTCGTTTAGTTTGATGATCACATTTCCGATTTATTTCACTTTAATTGCATTCAAAATCATTAGAAGCAGAAAACGAATGCTAGTAATAAAATAATAATTTAAATCTCCCAGCAAAGCATTAAAGAGGGTTATTAACAAAATTACTATATATTTTTTGGCAACAGTCGCGGATTTTCCTTATCCCTAGAGAGTCAATTGGCAAATTATGATTTCGTTCGATTGAAAAGTTCCAAAAGTTGAAGTGCATTCATTCAAGAAAGTTTCATTAAGACCGCCATTTTTTTTAAAAAGTCCGTTAATGCTGACGTCACACTAATTCAAAATTGGAATGACAGCCAATGGGAGGATGGACCAATCAATTAATAACTTATTCGAGAATCGTTGACATTTCAAATTGAAATTTTGGAATGGTATTTTTTTTTCGTGTTCCTATTTCGACTCTGATGGGATTCTATTTTTAGCTAGGTCATGGAAGGATTTGTTTAAATGTGTAAAAGCAATGTCCCGGATGAGCCCGGGTTTCCAAAAATAGAATCAATCGATCTTGTAACTACGCTCTTTCTTCTCCAAACTTCTTTTTGCGCGTGCGCAGAAGAGTTCTTCTATCTGTGGATATGCTGAGGGGTCGCTTTGGAATGGAACTTCTTCGCGGGACTGTTGCCAGTTTTATTTTGAAAGGTAGAATGTCCATTCCATGGACTTTGAGTGTAAAAAACAGTGGATCAAGATGACCTAAAGATTTATGAATATTTTGCGATGAAATACTGTATGCTAATTAAGGCATTATCGCGTACGAATGTAAACTTACAACGATCTATTAATTATGTTTTTAAGCATGTTTCTATTGATTTTTATTTTATTATATTTTGTTGCTCTTTAAATGAAACTATTTACTGCTAGTTTTGTTTTGAAATTCAGAATCAGTTATAAAATATTACTATAATAGAATATTTTATAAGTGCCAAATTAAAATGCTTCTGTACTAATTTAAAAACACAATAGCATTTTTTTTTTATTTTTCAAAAGAAACTAACTGAATATAATATATATTATCGTTTGATTAAGCAAGTTATTTATATATTTTTATTGCATTTAATTAAGTCAAAATACATTCCCTTTATATTGGAAGGCCGTTTAATTTTTTTGTATACCAAACATTGAGATATTTATATTAATAAAATAATTACGATAAGCATTTTTATTAATTCTGGGGTTAAGTATGTAGTTTTCTAAAATAAATTAGTATTTAAAAATGAACTAAATATAAACACTTTTTAGTACCTTGTTTCTAATAGCTATAAGTATATATTTTAAGTAAAGGTGGATATCACTTTAGAATGTGAACCATTTCAAATGTTGGTTGTAATATCAAGAAAACTTTTATATATCCTGAAGCAGGAAAGAGATTTGTAGACTAGTATGTCTGCTCCACATATTATTGTGATAGATTTTGTTTGACTAAGTATATGCGGTTACTTATATTTAAGCAGATTGCATACTTATTCATAGTACAATTGTATTAAATTAAATTTATGATTTACCGATAATCTACTCAGGTCGACTGGTTAGGCTATTTGTAACTACAACCGCCTGACAAGTGGATTGACCCACTAAAAGGAGTTTTGTAAAAAGGCTGCATGAAAAGTATAAAATTTGGAGGGAAATAATTACAAAGTGAAAATCCGAACAAACCATGACCAGTTAAGATTCGAACAAACCATAACCAGTTAAGATTCGAACAAACCATGACCAGTTAAGATTCGAACAAACCATGACCAGTTAAGATCCGAACAAACCATGACCAGTTAAGATCCGAACTAACCATGACCAGTTAAGATCCGAACAAACTATGACCAGTTAAGATCCGAACAAACCATGACCAGTTAAGATCTGAACAAACCATGACCAGTTAAGGTTGCTGATAAACGAACAAGTCTGAAGCAAACGTGACATTTGGATGATGGATATTTGAGAATACTCAGGTATAATTGAAGGCGCGGGTGTAAGAACCAGATAGCTCCAGGCTTCAAAATAGTTCAGAAAGGAAGAAAAACGCTGACGTTTCTTGCATGTTGTAATACAAAAGTGCAGCTTAGTTTTCTTTATACCGTCATTACTTATAGCTTTCTGGTTCTTGGCTCAATCGACAAAGGATTTATTTTTCTTGATAGGAATAAGTGAAAAGGAATTAATCAGAAAAAGGGGAGCTGTATGGTTCTTGTACTCATGTGTTCAATTCTACGTAAAAGCAAGCAGATTAAGTTTATAATAATTTAAATATAATAAATAAGAAAATAAGAAAAATGGTTAAAAGTATTTTAGATCTGAAGTCTTAAAAGTATTACTTTAAATACGTTTTTCCCAAAAATAAAATTCTTAAAATTTAAAAAATTTAAACGAAACAAATTTTTAAATTTATTGACTTGTATTTTAAAAAGTATATAATTTTTGAAAGTTTATTTGCAAATTTTTATATAATTTTATTTAGAGATTTAATTTTTTATATTCAATAAAATACAGTTTAATAAATACTTTACAAAATTTTAAAAATTACCACGGAAATTTATTTAAAACTAATATTTTCCTTTTTGACACATCAGACTTATATTTTTCTGTATGATTTTTGGACAATAAGTTCGTAGGCTAATCTATTCTGAAACAGTTTTCAATATACAATCACCAAATTTTATTTTTTCTGTAGCATACATTGTAATTAAACTACTGAACCTAATTTTAATTTTTATTTAGAAATAGAAAAAAAAAATTATAGAGAATTTTTTTTTTAAAACTTTTTGACAACTGTTGTCGCAAACAACTTTTTTCATTCTATTAAGACAACTAAAATTTAACTTTAGCATGTAAATTGTAAACTAAACGTATGTTGTAAATAAAAAAATTTGGGATTGAAAATATTTTTTTTAAGAAAAATGCACCAAAAATTGAAAAAAGATCATTTGTTAAAAATCTATAAAACGTAAAATCCCTGGTAATTCTAAATTTCTTTTTTTGGTCTTCTTTTGCCATATATTTCTCAAGTTTATAGAATCACCGAAATATTGGCTTTATTTTAAGCATTTAAATTTTAAAAGGGGGTATGTCCATTTTTGTTAAAATAATAAAAAAATATTTGGTATAACATACAAATAACAGCGATTTTTCAAAAAACTTATTATCAAACGATAAGTTACGAATGACATCATAAACCTCATAAGCTATAAATTAAAAATACGAATTATTGAAGGTTTGTAAATGTGAGGCGTTCACTTCATATACCCGATACTCCCGTTTAGGCGAGAGTGATCACTTTGGCCTGACTGGCAGAGTATCGGCGTAGCAAGACAAAGTTTCTCGGTTTGATATCGAGTGTAGACAAGTAGTTCTTAGCGTTACATTGGTGACCCGGACGTGATTCGAACACGCAACCATCTTATCTGCACTTGTGACACCACATCGAATCAATCACTGCCACGTGATAACACTTCACGGCATCAATTACTGCCCACTTGATAACACATCACGAACATCTCAATCATTTGTTCCTCCGTCCGACTCACTGAGAGGGGGGTACTGTGAGGTTCACTTCATCTACCCGATACTCCCGCTTAGACGAGAGTGATCACTTTGGCCTGACTGGCAGAGTATCGGCGTAGCAAGACGAAGTTCCTCGGTTTGATATCGAGTGTAGACAAGTAGTTCTTAGCGTTACATTGGTGACCCGGACGTGATTCGAACACGCAACCATCTTATCTGCACTTGTGACACCACATCGAATCAATCACTGCCACGTGATAACACTTCACGGCATCAATTACTGCCCACTTGATAACACATCACGAACATCTCAATCATTTTTTCCTCCGTCCGACTCACTGAGAGGGGGGTACTGTGAGGTTCACTTCATCTACCCGATACTCCCGCTTAGACGAGAGTGATCACTTTGGCCTGACTGGCAGAGTATCGGCGTAGCAAGGTTCCTAGGTTCGATACCAAATGTAGCGAAGCAGTTCCTAGCGTTACAATGTTCCAAAATATATAAATCACCATATATATGACACATTCTTTTGAAAATAAGGAAATCTTGCATCTTCAAACTTAAATTAGCTAACTTTAGATTTCCAACAATTCTTTTCTTAAATAAAATTCTCTTCTATGATACCTAGATTTATATCCTATGTAATTTTTTGATATTCCTACTCTTTGTACTTCATGTGCTGCACAAAACATCTCTACGTATGTATGTTTGTAATATCGTTGCTTCCTTTCAACCAATCTAAAAAGAACGTAATGTAAACTTATTTTTCTAAAATGTATCATTATAGCCGTCATTTTTCCAATTACGAATTCATAACTTCTTTTATTTCTAAACTTTTAGAGTAGGCTGCAAATCCTCAAAAGCAACCTTATTCATTACCTTATTCCTTAGCAAAAGATCATCTTAGCACTTTTTTTTTTAAATTACAAATATATGTAAAAACAGTTTGTTAAATACATTCATTTGCTTTTAATAAAAAGGCAAACATACAGTTTTTCCGAAAATATTTCCTCGACTTTTATAAAAAATAATAAAGGTAACTCTTTGTTATTTTTTTAAAATAAAAATAATATATTTTTAAATGTTTGATCAAGTGATTTTGTTAATATAATTCGCATACACATGCTGAACAAAAATTGTAATGATATCTGAAAAATTAAAGTAAAATTCTTCCTATACCCTTTTAAGCTTCTTCTTGATATGGCATGTTACTATGTTGAAACGCACTTTGTTTATATAAAAAAAAAGTTTCTTGGACAGCAGCCAGAAAATATTGGGGCTCTTACGTGCTCAGCTTACAACCTCCAATCAGAAAGCCGCGATCCATCAATATTTCACACATTCTAAACTCAGGAACAGGCCCTCTACTTACACCCCAGTTATGGTTACGGTCCCATTCTTAAACCCATCCCCCTCTCGCCCATCCAATTCAAACGATCGTCACGTCCTCGCAACTTTGGAAATCGTCTGCAGGAAGGGGTGATTCTATCCAAAGGTATTTGGGAAAATGATTCTCTAGACGGGGGTGGAATGGAACGAAATGGCTGCGGCAGATCCCGCGTCACGCTGAAGGGTTGCCGGAAAAAAAAGAAATATGGAAATCGCCAAGTCGCCAAATTTGTATTGGAACTACCGCATAACTTTTTGATATCAAAAAAGTAGTCGTGCTTCAATATAAACGTGTACTTCAAATTTGATTAAGAGAAGACAAAATATAAAAAATCAATAAATTAGTATTGGAAAACTAAATGTATCGAAGCACGCCCAGATAGCTTTTAAATTGCAAATAATTTCAGAAGATTATATAAATAGTGATTGGTCGGCAACAAAAATATTCGTTAACCTAAGAAATATAAGTAAGATCTTACATTTGAATCCCCTACCAAACCCCGTAAATGCTTTGCTTATTTCAAAATTTAACCGCACACACATTGGCTTTTTATTTTCCATCCAACAAGACTAAATTTATGTCAATGGTGCTATTTTTCGCAGAGATAACCCTAAAAGCGAAAAATATCGTTTGTTATCCCGAGAATTTTAAGCCATTTCATTAAAAAAAATATACATTTGAAAGAAAAAGTATAGTTTAAATTATTTAAAAAATATAGCTAATTCACATGCGAAACAAAACTTATTTTTCAAAATTTCGATTCAGAAAGAGCGCCAAAGCGCCAAACGGGTCATTTTCGGCCAAATGTAGTGGAACTAGATTCTTGTGCCTTTTTCATCAATGGGGGTGCGGAAAGGGGCGTGGTTCCATTGACGGCGCATACACGGGGCGTGGGTGGAGGGGGGCTGCACCAGCTGTTTCCTCGCCCCGACCAATCAATGGCCAGCATCGATCCCCCCATTCAGAGGACGCCCCCATGAATGAACACCCCCTCCCCCACACCCTTCCTCACTCCTTTTCTTTCAACAAAGGAGTCTCGATTTCAGGCATGTGACGTGTAGGAAATGACCCGACACTTTGGGATGTGCCCCATTTTTTTTATATATATAACTTTGAAGGCGATTTGGTATTTTGCAAAATTGCACGACATTACCGTTCGTATATATTTCGCTTCCGAGTTTTTCACTAACGTTTTTAGGGGTTTTGTTACGTTTCGTTTTAAAAATAGAATAGACAATGAAGTTTTTGTTCTATACAATTTGATTGTAGTAATGGTTTCGAATTCAGAGACAATTATTATTAATAACATATTTAGTTTTTTTATTAACGACTTTTTAATTCATTAAAGAGTTCTTTGTAGTTTTTGTTTGATTTGAAATTTAAGCACAAGTACTACTGAATAATAACTTAATCAAGGAAATATACATTTTTTAAATAAAATTTCAATCTAAAATAATATTAAAATTTATCCAGTTTATTTTTTTAAATATTTTTTTGATAATATTTCAAAATTTGATACCAAAATGCCATAATATATTTTAATATGTTGAAAGGTATTTTTCTCTTCCTAGAATATACTAAAAATAACCTACATAAAAATTACAGTGTCTTGTCTGTAAAAAAATTAAACAATTTCTTAATAAGAATAGTAGTGATTATTAAGTTTGGTAGTGGAACATGTTTTCGAAAAAGTGTCTTACATAAAAAAATTATTGTTATTTTATATCCAAAAAACCTTCATTCAGTAATTATTTCGGTAAAATATACCCGAATTCAAGTAATAGCACCATAGTAAAATAATCATTTCTATGATTATTTTACTATGGTTCTAAGTTATCTCAACTGAACGCCCAAATCTTGATTATTTTAAAAATTTTAATTATTTAAAATAATTAAAAATTTTATGACGGTAAACTGTATACTACATTAAATTGTTTATCCTCCCATGTAGTGAGAGAAGAAAGCGTAAGGATATTTTATAACGTAAAATATAAATGCATAAATTTAATATTTTCTTAAATTTTTTTTTAAAAAAAAGTGATTCAAAATTTTTACAATTGACAATATTCATAAATCTATAAAAGTGTTTCCTCGTTGGATATTTGCATATATAAAGAAGAAACAATTATATAAGGTTTTATTCACATCTCCTTATATTTACTAATGGAGCAGAGATTTCAGTCAGTTTATGAAAATACTAAATTTCTTTGATAAAAAAAACGTTAATGAATATTACGGATATCATTATTCTTTTAAGTTTATACTTCATGAGTTTTTCTATGATTCAACAACAATGTAATTTTCCAATTAAAAATCTGTAAAAGTGTTTTTTCCTTGAGGACACTCATATGACTGGGAAACATTACCAAAGTTAATATATTCTTTCTTTTCCTCATATTTACCGACATGGCGGAGATTATTTATATTTTGTAATGAAATCTGACCTTCTTTATCTTAATAAAACATTTTGAATATACCCATAGGCATGATTTCCTATACTTAAAGATTTTGTTTTTGTTTTTAGAAATTTTTCCTTGAATCAATACAATCACAATGTAATTGTCTATTACAATACGTAATTTTTTTTTCTACGCTTATATAACTGGGAAACATTGCCAAACTTAATATATTGGTACATTATAATATTTAATTTAATTAATATATTTATACTCAAGGTTTTATATTCATATACTAGCCGATGATGTAGAGATTTCAGACAGCTTGCAATAATAATAAATTCCTTTGGTCATAAAAAATGCATAAAGATTAAAGATTTTTTTTAATTAATTACAAAATTAAATTGGTTATTTCAAGAGCTCCATAAGTCAAATAGTCTCAACTTATAATCTTTTTCACCCATTCCTCTACAAAAAGAGTTTGTTTTTGCTGTAATGTTCTTAGGTTAGCTGGCTAATTACTGAAAAGATTCAATTTAATGGCACTTATAGGCTGGCTTTTATTTTAGATTTTACTTATAACATATTTTTTTATCTAATATTATTTTCGTGTACCCCCTACCGGACCGCTACGAACCCCGAGGGGTACACGTAGCACAGGTTAAGAGCCACTGTTCGAGGTCAAAGAAACATGTTTTGCTTGATAGCCGACTTCGGAATTCCAATGTGGATTATTGAGAAATATTTTAAGTGCTATGACTTGTGAGATTTCGCATAATATACTAACCTTCTGTTCGTATCCATGTGTCAAAAATGAGTTAAGAAAAACAATCAAGATAAATATCAATTTGTGTTTCAATATCAAGATGATTACAATATTTGTAAAATTAAAAATATGCTTAAAGTTTACAATAGTTAGGTAGTTGAAAAGTTAAATTGAAAAATCAGTTAATCATCTTGCTCATAGTTTTCCGTCTGAACCTTGTCGCAGGACATTTTCAGAATAGGCCAGTTTGTTGTCAATTCATTGTTGAAACGGGACGAGGGTTCTAAGTTAGCGGTCATTTGCCGTATTTTGCACCTAGAATTTTCAGTTTGATGACCTTAATTTTACACTCAGTCGTTATTTTTAACGCCTAGCGTTGATTTTCAATAATTACTATCACGCTTTTCAGTAATTTCGTCAGTAAGACGGTGATAATTTTAGAGTACAGATGGAAACATGCTTCTAATTTTATGCAAAAGAATTAAAGACAGTTACAAAAATAGTTTAACAACTCTTCTTCAATCAATTTGAATCATTTTAAATTACGCCAAATCAGAACGTTTTGGCAACGAAAACGAAATTGTTAGGTGCCAATGATGCATAACTTTTATCTCCTAATTTCGAACACTGCATGGGAGGGAACCTCATCTTTAGGAATATATGGAATAAGTTTCACCAAATCACTGATTTTCTTTTTATTGATACACCGTTGGATCTGCAGGTATTTGGCGAGAATTTTTTTTGTCTAGAGCGCTTCTCAACCATCGCATTGACTTATGGTGTTTTTCATACCAAAAATGCATCTTAACCATATTAACTGATATTTGTAAAAAAAATAAGTTCACCCAAGAAGTGACTTATGCGGTTTCTCAAATAACCATAACAATACAATTTTCCATTCAAATATCTGTAAAAATGTATTTTCATTGAGGACACTTATATGACTGGGAAACATAATCAAAGTTATATGTATTCTTGCATTCTCATATTTTCCGATATATTGAAGGTTTTCTTAAAACATTTTTTAATGAAATAAATCGGAAGTTCTTTTTCCTAGTTACACATTTTGAATATACTCACGATGCAATTCACTTGAGTTAGAGTTTTTTTTCTTTGGCACTTTTTCTTGAATCCACACATTCAAAAAGTAATTGCTTATTACAATCTGTAAAAGTGTTTTTTCCTTGAAGTCACCCATATGACTGGGAAGTATTATTAAGGCAATATGTTCTGGCATTTCCTCATTTACCGATATGTTGAAGATTTTTTGTTGTTGTAATATTTAGAATTGAAAACGGAAGTTTTTTTTTATCGTGGTGAAATATTTTGACTATACTCAAAGGTACAATTCAATATTAGGTTAGAGTTTTTTCTGTTTTTACGTATTTTTCCTTGAATCCACACAATCACAAAGTAGTTGCCTATAATCTGTTGAGGTGACTTAGTTTAATTTAATGAAAATCAGAAGATTATTTTGGTATGTTATTTATTCACGTGAGCTACGGGTTAAGTGCAACATGTTCGCCATCTAATCTCGTTCTGTTTAATCCGGTTCCTGCTAGAGGTAACGCTGTGGTTGCCGAAGAGACTTGGCGAGTCATCGCTCAGTCGGCGCACACCACAGAGTATCCCCCCAGTGAGGGAGCCGAACGATACATAATAAAAATATATAAAATACAGTGTTTACATTGCGAGTGAAATATAATTTTACACACATTTAACAATGCAATTTACACATCAGATATGTTATACAATTTCAATTGCTTTACATTGTGAATGAATGTAATTTTAACACATATTTGGCAATTAATTTTTAAACCTCAAAATTAAATATTTTCATTTAGTGCATATTTTTTTTAATATAGAATTTGGATACATTGTGAATGAAATGTAATTTAACATACCCTAATCTGTTTTAACTGTACATTTTTTTTCTCACAGGACACCCATATGACTTGGAAGTATTATTAAGGTAATATGTTCTGGCATTCTCACATTTACCGATATGTTGGAGATTTTTTTTTAATATTTAGATATAAAAACGAAGGTTTTTTTTTTGTCGTAGTAAAATATTTTGAATATACTCAAAGGTACAATTCCCTTGAGTTAGAGGTTTTTTGTTTTGCACTTTCCCTTGAATCCACACAAAGCAATTGCTTATTACAATCTGTAAAAGTGTTTTTCCTTGAAGACACCCATATGACTGGGAAGTATTATCAAGGTAATATGTTCTGGCATTCTCACATTTACCGATATGTTGGAGATTTTCTTTTAATATTTAGATATAAAAACAGAAGTTTTTTTATCGTAGTAAAATATACTAAATATACTCAAAGGTACAATTCACTTGAGTTAAAGGTTTTTTGTTTTGCACTTTTGCACTTTTTCTTGAATCCACACTTTCACAAAGAAATCGCTTATTACAATCTGTAAAAGTGTTTTTTCCTTGAAGACACCCATATGACTGGAAAACGTTAACAACATCACAAAGTAAAAAGTTTTTTACTTTAGTTAAAACGTCACTTACCTTAGTAAAAATATTCACCTTATTATATTTTAAGTCTAATGATACTGTACGTAACCATGAATTGCCTAAAAGCATTTTATCAATGAATATTTGAAAACTATTTAATTTTTAGGTAGGAACTTTTTTCAGAGATATAGGGTTTTATATACGACTGGAAAATATTAAGGTAGGTTTGATAGGTTTAATGGAATTTTTTCTATATGCAAGAAGACAAAAAAAAAACAGTTTATACTATATTATAAATTATTTTTCATTTTATATGATAAAATTTATGATTTTTTTAAAGTTGTTTATATTTGATTCAGTAATTTTGATATTCTATTCTTTGATTAAATTGACAATGCGGAAGTATGCAAAACTTCTATTTTTTTTTTGGTAAACGTGGATAGGTTGGTTAGTTAATTCAACGTTGCACTACAGCTTATACAATGGGCTATTGGTGGCAGTTCGGTATTAATCATCGACCAAGGAATACTTCCTCGTAATCTTAATCAGAGTCAGATGACGACGGCAAGACCTCAACTAGCACCAACTTTCCAAATTGCCACACCACCAAAATTCGACAACAACAAACGATAAGAATAACAAAGTTTATAACTAATATTCATATCAATATCCTCGCCTAAGAGCAAAAATCAACGATAGCTTTTAACTCAGTAAGAAACCACCGCCGTCGGAAATCCGAATAAGCGCCGTGCAACAGGAACTCAACTGAAAACTTTTTTTTTCTCCCTTTTCCCCTCTCCCCTTTTCGATTAGATCCATTAAGCTTTCAGCGAGGGGGGAGTTATAGAATGGGCCCCCCATCTCCCCTCAGGGGGGGATGCATTCACTTCAACTCCCATGGCTTTTGGCTGCGACTTTAGGTTGCTTTTTGGGGAGGTGTGGGTGGGAAACTCTACAGTGATCGCCAAATTAAGAAAAAATACAGCCAAACTCTCTACCTTAGAGCCAGACAAGCCTAAATCACATTAAGGTACTTTACAGGGATAGGAAAAAAACTTAATCCTACTCTCAATTAAATCATTGGATTTGGGATATCATAGTTCTTGATAAATGCTTAAAAAAATTGAGATAATTTTGATCGTATAGATTGATAGAAAACGAACTTTTAAAGCGTAATCATCAATAACCAAAAATTGCCAAATTTGGACATAGATTCGTCTGGCTCTGAAGTACAGAACTAAGAAAACATTTGGTTTAGTGCTAAGTTTTTAAACTTTTATGATACGATATTAATATTTAAATTTATAAAAATTATTCATTAAACTTTTTTAATTATTTATATAGGAATTTAATTTCTATTAAGTTAAAAAAAGTACCAATCATTGTTATTTGCATTTGCCTCAATTACTTAGCCTTTTATGTGTAGACATCAAGGACAATGTTTGACCTAAAGTGTTTTTAGAATGAATTACTTGGGGTACCAGAAAAGAAATTCCATCTTAAGCTTTGAGGGTTATTCAATGCTACAGAATAGCTCCGCAACAAACCGTAGCAAATAACACGATTGACTTAGATTTTGGTCCTGTTCGATAGAAAGTTAGCCACAAATGCGTGTAAAATCTTAAAATAAAAGAAAACACCTACGGGGCTTGGATGGAGCCCCGCGTAGTTAGACGAAACAACACATTAACAACGTACACATCAACAACATTAACAACGAAACAACGCGTTAACAACGTACACATCAACAACATTAACAACGAAACAACGCGTTAACAACGTACACATCAACAACATTAACAACGAAACAACGCGTTAACAACTTACACATCAACAACATTAACAACGAAACAACGCGTTAACAACGTACACATCAACAACATTAACAACGAAACAACGCGTTAACAACTTACACATCAACAACATTAACAACGAAACAACGCGTTAACAACGTACACATCAACAACATTAACAACGAAACAACGCGTTAACAACTTACACATCAACAACATTAACAACGAAACAACGCGTTAACAACGTACACATCAACAACATTAACAACGAAACAACGCGTTAACAACTTACACATCAACAACATTAACAACGAAACAACGCGTTAACAACGTACACATCAACAACATTAACAACGAAACAACGCGTTAACAACGTACACATCAACAACATTAACAACGAAACAACGCGTTAACAACGTACACATCAACAACATTAACAACGAAACAACGCGTTAACAACGTACACATCAACAACATTAACAACGAAACAACGCATTAACAACGTACACATCAACAACGTTAACAACGAAACAACGTATAAAGAAGACGTTGAATAAATTTGAATAACCAAAAAATAATTTTAAAATTAAACAATGCAAAAGGGCGTAAAAGTCGCCAAATTTATTTACAAAATACTTTTAAAATCAGCCAAAAGAAGTATCACAACAAAACCACAGATAAAATGTTTAAGTTATCAGATAAAAGTTAACCTTTTAAGTTGATTATATCCAATAATATAAGTCATTGACAAAGAGCTCAATGGACATCAATATGGTCTTATTCAATTCAATAGAAAATTAAGTGTCAACCATGCTAAAATTTTAAAATAATAAATCAGAATTAAAAGCTGGGTTTCTTTATTTCGTTGTCAGGTTTTAACTGGCGGTTCTATTGGTAATTTTGAAACAAACAATTAAAATAAAAACGATTTCCCGCCAAATATGGCAAGACCGTTGGAGATACAATAGCCTAAGGGGGGGGGGGGGTGAGAAAGAGGACTCCACAAAAGAGACCAGCCCATCATAGGAGACATGTTTGCTGTGTTTTTCTCCACCCATTGGGGACGAATTGTAGCGCAAACTTTTCCTGCTCGATGAAGAAATAAAACTTGACGACACCTTTTTTTATATTTGTGTCATTAGGCGAGTTCTTCGGGGCTGTTGGAGAGGTTTCCTTTTGATGTTTGCTGTAGCCAATCTCCCGTGTTTCTCTCACATTTGAAGTATAGGAGTTTTTGGTTGAAATATTTTTAACAATGGTTCCTGGGAAGCCTTGCGAAAGGGAGCTAAAGATATTTACTTCAGGGGATGTGTGCGGGAGTGTAAAAATAGATATAGCTGTGGTAACAAAAGATTTGGTTTGATTTTTATACCAATCACTGTTTTAAGTTTTCTTTTAAAGAAGTATCTTATAGTTCATGAAATGATCAATGTAACATGGTAAAGTAAATTTGTACGACCTCTTAAACACAATTTTTGTAAGCACTACATTGTGAAAAAAGGTGCTTAAAAATGGTACATGAATATAATCGTGTTTTTATACAATTGCTTCGGAAAGGAGCGTGATGTACTCAAATTTAAGTAATCTTACTTCTTCAAAAATGAGCAGTGTGATTGAATTTTGCCAATATCAGTTTCTGTTCAAGCCATCTTAACAAAGCGACATGCCAAACTTAGAATAGTTATTCTGAAGATGGTTTTCCACATTATTTGCTGTCGATTGCTTAAATGGAAACTGAATTACTACAATTCAATGTAAAATCGGTGTAAAATTTTTATCAAATGTTTCCATATTTTGCCTTAGGTATTGGTGGATTTTCTTTTATATCTTAAAAAGAACATTTAGATAAAAAATAGCCTGTAAAAGCATATTTGATAAACAAACCTGATATGATATAATTACTTTTTAATATGTTCTAATAATATTTCAAATTAGTTTAATTACAATATTTTTTTAATTATTTTTTTAGAAATGTTTCTGCAAAAGTCCAATTAAAATTTAATAAATTTATTATTAAAATAAACACATTTTACTTTAAATACAAATTATTTCTATATAAATTTTAAATTATTAATATGAATGTTATTTTTGTCATTTCTAACATTAATTAATATTTAGCTTGATTAGTGCATTGATAAGTATGGAATCGAATGCAATGTTTGATAATTGCAATTTTTTTTTTAATTATTTAGTATATGTCTTACTTTGCAGATTATGTCTTAACCTAACATTGTGATTTTTATGTATAAAACTGATGTATTTTGATTTCTTATTATCTTTATTTAAACGGGAATAAAATTTTCATTGATAAAATTTGTTTGATATTCTATTTTTACATAACAAAAATACTTGAACATTTTTAGAAATACCTTTATAGAATTTGTTTGGTTTTGAAATAAAATTCAATATTATTTTCTTTTTTAGGAGAAATATAATACGTACATTTAAAATAAGTAACTTAAAAAATTTAATTTTAAGATCATATTTGAAAGTTGAAGCAGTAACTGAATGGTATTCTAGAAGAAAAAAATATTCCAAAAAAATATTAAAAAAATACGATAATAAATAGTTTTCTTGAACTTACTTGATTTTAAAATACTTATAGATATTTTAAGATAAGTTTATAAAAAATATTATGACATATAAAACCACATTTCAAAAAATGAAGTTATCTTCATGGTATATTGTGCAACATATTACATTACACCGGAATTTAAAATAAGACTTTTGTTTTTCCAGTCTGCGATTAAAAACAAGGCAAAAATTGTAAAGTTGTTTTCTCAACAAAATTGGTTAAGTAATATGCTAAATGCAAGAATGTAAAAAATGTGCTTAAAAATGAGTACAATGCCATGCTAGTTTTTCTTTGAGTACAATTGTATCGTCAATGAGCGATGACGTATTTAAATTTAAATAATCGTACTTTCGCAAAAATGAGCAGAATGGTTAAATAATGCTGACATCAGTTTCTGTTCAAGCCATCTTAACAAAGCGACCTGGAAAACTTAAAATGGTTGTTCAGAAGATGGTTTTCGACATTGTTTGATGTCGATTGTTTAAATGGAAACTGAGTTATTTCGACTAAACTATCTTACTTCCCATTCTTTTGCAACGCTTTTTTTAACATTACTTTTGTTTATAACTTCTTCACGCCGTCCTAGTAGTACAACGGATAAGGCAATCCCTGAGGCCCTGGGATCGATTCCCGGTAAATCTTGGTTATAACTGTCGATATTTATTGAAAGGGATTTATGTAAACAGTCTAACTTCTTCAAGTCGTTCTCGTAGTACAAAGAATAAGGCCTCGGACTTCGATGCAGCTTACGTAAGGTAGACGGATTGGGTTCGATTCCCGGTAAGTTATCATTGTAATTGTTAAAATTTATTGAAAGATATTTATGAAAGCTGTCTATTTAGGTAAAAAACTGCTTTTTTATTTAAATTTTACTCATTTTTTAGTCAAAATACTAGAAAAGTCGTTCAGAACATCCGCAAAAATTAACGGCGTGTACACGGGACTGGTGCACGATACATCTGAACGGGGTCCAAAGTCCCGACGTCTATTTAATGCGTTGGGTGCCAGTTCAGGTGTTTCCTCGTCATCTGACCATGGTTCTAAAATAACGAGGTTCATATATGAATGTGTATGTGTTCCCGGGTGTTTCCTTCGAGATAGACCCCGAACCGTCGGCAATAGCCCACTGTGCAGCTCCAGTGCGACAAAACCACCCAAACCAAACTAACCATATATGAGTAAATGTCTTTTTCAAAAATGAAACTTATGTATTATGAGCCATAGTAATAACAGAATGTAATCAAAAATGAGTAAATTTTACTTATTTTTAAGTAAATTTTTTTAACAGTGCATTCGAGATGCATAACACTCTTCAATTGATATGTATATCACAATGATAAAAAAACATTAAATATACTTGCACTTTTCTTCTAACACATACTTTATCAACTTCTTACCAGTAATGCAGTTTTAATTGTCATCAGTTTCCATTGTGAGACAAAACTCTACGGTTCATTAGCCCTCTGTCATCACATAATTCTATTTTCTTTCTCCGGGATTCGTTAACTTGTGTTTCCAGTCGAGCGCAAAGCCAGTTATGTGTGCAATGTGTATAAAGCGACTAAATAACCCATTAAAGGAAGGATTCTATTCGTTTGCTTGTTACTTTATAGAGTGTTTTTTTCCACGACCTTTGTGAATTATCTGACTATTGGTGTCTTTTTTCCTAATGAAGATACGTTTTTTTTCTTCGTTAGTAATTTCGTGGATGAACACCCTGAGAGGTTATTGGATAGTAATTAATTCCGCTTTGTTGGGAAGGAGTAGTTAATGTTGGTAGAATTAAAATTTTCTGATAATTGAGAGAAGTATGGCAGAAGAGTCTAATAATGCGGTTTGGTTGCGTTTAATAAAAATGTAACCTTCACTGAGTATATACAGATTATAGTGCTAAAGTAAAGAAATATACACATAAATAAATATACTACTTGGGTTTGTGGAATATATTAATCAAATTATAAAAGAAAGTAATAAAAAATAGAGGGAATTTGTATATTACTATTTAAAAGAGAAAGAGGGAATCTGTATATTACTATTTAAAAGGGAAAGGGTATTTTGTATATTACTATTTAAAAGGGAAAGAGGGAATCTGTATATTACTATTTAAAAGGGAAAGAGCGAATCTGTATATTACTATTTAAAAGGGAAAGAGGGAATCTGTATATTACTATTTAAAAGGGAAAGAGCGAATCTGTATATTACTATTTAAAAGGGAAAGATGGAATATGTAAATTGCTACTTAAATGGGAAAGAGGGAATCTGTATATTACTATTTAAAAGGGAAAGAGCGAATCTGTATATTACTATTTAAAAGGGAAAGATGGAATATGTAAATTGCTACTTAAATGGGAAAGAGGGAATCTGTATATTACTATTTAAAAGGGAAAGAGCGAATCTGTATATTACTATTTAAAAGGGAAAGATGGAATATGTAAATTGCTACTTAAATGGGAAAGAGGGAATCTGTATATTACTATTTAAAAGGGAAAGAGCGAATCTGTATATTACTATTTAAAAGGGAAAGATGGAATATGTAAATTGCTACTTAAATGGGAAAGAGGGAATCTGTATATTACTATTTAAAAGGGAAAGATGGAATATGTAAATTGCTACTTAAATGGGAAAGAGGGAATCTGTATATTACTATTTAAAAGGGAAAGAGCGAATCTGTATATTACTATTTAAAAGGGAAAGATGGAATATGTAAATTGCTACTTAAATGGGAAAGAGGGAATCTGTATATTACTATTTAAAAGGGAAAGAGCGAATCTGTATATTACTATTTAAAAGGGAAAGATGGAATATGTAAATTGCTACTTAAATGGGAAAGAGGGAATCTGTATATTACTATTTAAAAGGGAAAGAGCGAATCTGTATATTACTATTTAAAAGGGAAAGATGGAATATGTAAATTGCTACTTAAATGGGAAAGAGGGAATCTGTATATTACTATTTAAAAGGGAAAGAGCGAATCTGTATATTACTATTAAAAAGGGAAAGATGGAATATGTAAATTGCTACTTAAATGGGAAAGAGGGAATCTGTATATTACTATTTAAAAGGGAAAGAGCGAATCTGTATATTACTATTTAAAAGGGAAAGATGGAATATGTAAATTGCTACTTAAATGGGAAAGAGGGAATCTGTATATTACTATTTAAAAGGGAAAGATGGAATATGTAAATTGCTACTTAAATGGGAAAGAGGGAATCTGTATATTACTATTTAAAAGGGAAAGAGCGAATCTGTATATTACTATTTAAAAGGGAAAGAGCGAATCTGTATATTACTATTTAAAAGGGAAAGATGGAATATGTAAATTGCTACTTAAATGGGAAAGAGGGAATCTGTATATTACTATTTAAAAGGGAAAGAGCGAATCTGTATATTACTATTTAAAAGGGAAAGATGGAATATGTAAATTGCTACTTAAATGGGAAAGAGGGAATCTGTATATTACTATTTAAAAGGGAAAGAGCGAATCTGTATATTACTATTTAAAAGGGAAAGATGGAATATGTAAATTGCTACTTAAATGGGAAAGAGGGAATCTGTATATTACTATTTAAAAGGGAAAGATGGAATATGTAAATTGCTACTTAAATGGGAAAGAGGGAATCTGTATATTACTATTTAAAAGGGAAAGATGGAATATGTAAATTGCTACTTAAATGGGAAAGAGGGAATCTGTATATTACTATTTAAAAGGGAAAGAGCGAATCTGTATATTACTATTTAAAAAGGAAAGATGGAATATGTAAATTGCTACTTAAATGGGAAAGAGGGAATCTGTATATTACTATTTAAAAGGGAAAGAGCGAATCTGTATATTACTATTTAAAAGGGAAAGATGGAATATGTAAATTGCTACTTAAATGGGAAAGAGGGAATCTGTATATTACTATTTAAAAGGGAAAGAGGGAATATGTAAATTGCTACTTAAATGGGAAAGAGGGAATCTGTATATTACTATTTAAAAGGGAAAGAGCGAATCTGTATATTACTATTTAAAAGGGAAAGATGGAATATGTAAATTGCTACTTAAATGGGAAAGAGGGAATCTGTATATTACTATTTAAAAGGGAAAGATGGAATATGTAAATTGCTACTTAAATGGGAAAGAGGGAATCTGTATATTACTATTTAAAAGGGAAAGATGGAATAGTTTAAATTGCTACTTAAATGGGAAAGAGGGAATCTGTATATTACTATTTAAAAGGGAAAGAGCGAATCTGTATATTACTATTTAAAAGGGAAAGATGGAATATGTAAATTGCTACTTAAATGGGAAAGAGGGAATCTGTATATTACTATTTAAAAGGGAAAGAGCGAATCTGTATATTACTATTTAAAAGGGAAAGATGGAATATGTAAATTGCTACTTAAATGGGAAAGAGGGAATCTGTATATTACTATTTAAAAGGGAAAGATGGAATATGTAAATTGCTACTTAAATGGGAAAGAGGGAATCTGTATATTACTATTTAAAAGGGAAAGATGGAATATGTAAATTGCTACTTAAATGGGAAAGAGGGAATCTGTATATTACTATTTAAAAGGGAAAGAGCGAATCTGTATATTACTATTTAAAAGGGAAAGATGGAATATGTAAATTGCTACTTAAATGGGAAAGAGGGAATCTGTATATTACTATTTAAAAGGGAAAGATGGAATATGTAAATTGCTATTTAAATGGGAAAGAGGGAATCTGTATATTACTATTTAAAAGGGAAAGAGCGAATCTGTATATTACTATTTAAAAGGGAAAGATGGAATATGTAAATTGCTACTTAAATGGGAAAGAGGGAATCTGTATATTACTATTTAAAAAGGAAAGATGGAATATGTAAATTGCTACTTAAATGGGAAAGAGGGAATCTGTATATTACTATTTAAAAGGGAAAGAGCGAATCTGTATATAACTATTTAAAAGGGAAAGATGGAATATGTAAATTGCTACTTAAATGGGAAAGAGGGAATCTGTATATTACTATTTAAAAGGGAAAGAGCGAATCTGTATATTACTATTTAAAAGGGAAAGATGGAATATGTAAATTGCTACTTAAATGGGAAAGAGGGAATCTGTATATTACTATTTAAAAAGGAAAGATGGAATATGTAAATTGCTACTTAAATGGGAAAGAGGGAATCTGTATATTACTATTTAAAAGGGAAAGAGCGAATCTGTATATTACTATTTAAAAGGGAAAGATGGAATATGTAAATTGCTACTTAAATGGGAAAGAGGGAATCTGTATATTACTATTTAAAAGGGAAAGAGCGAATCTGTATATTACTATTTAAAAGGGAAAGATGGAATATGTAAATTGCTACTTAAATGGGAAAGAGGGAATCTGTATATTACTATTTAAAAGGGAAAGAGCGAATCTGTATATTACTATTTAAAAGGGAAAGATGGAATATGTAAATTGCTACTTAAATGGGAAAGAGGGAATCTGTATATTACTATTTAAAAGGGAAAGAGCGAATCTGTATATTACTATTTAAAAGGGAAAGATGGAATATGTAAATTGCTACTTAAATGGGAAAGAGGGAATCTGTATATTACTATTTAAAAGGGAAAGAGCGAATCTGTATATTACTATTTAAAAGGGAAAGATGGAATATGTAAATTGCTACTTAAATGGGAAAGAGGGAATCTGTATATTACTATTTAAAAGGGAAAGAGCGAATCTGTATATTACTATTTAAAAGGGAAAGATGGAATATGTAAATTGCTATTTAAATGGGAAAGAGGGAATCTGTATATTACTATTTAAAAGGGAAAGAGCGAATCTGTATATTACTATTTAAAAGGGAAAGATGGAATATGTAAATTGCTACTTAAATGGGAAAGAGGGAATCTGTATATTACTATTTAAAAGGGAAAGAGCGAATCTGTATATTACTATTTAAAAGGGAAAGATGGAATATGTAAATTGCTACTTAAATGGGAAAGAGGGAATCTGTATATTACTATTTAAAAGGGAAAGAGCGAATCTGTATATTACTATTTAAAAGGGAAAGATGGAATATGTAAATTGCTACTTAAATGGGAAAGAGGGAATCTGTATATTACTATTTAAAAGGGAAAGAGCGAATCTGTATATTACTATTTAAAAGGGAAAGATGGAATATATAAATTGCTACTTAAATGGGAAAGAGGGAATCTGTATATTACTATTTAAAAGGGAAAGAGCGAATCTGTATATTACTATTTAAAAGGGAAAGATGGAATATGTAAATTGCTACTTAAATGGGAAAGAGGGAATCTGTATATTACTATTTAAAAGGGAAAGATGGAATATGTAAATTGCTACTTAAATGGGAAAGAGGGAATCTGTATATTACTATTTAAAAGGGAAAGAGCGAATCTGTATATTACTATTTAAAAGGGAAAGATGGAATATGTAAATTGCTACTTAAATGGGAAAGAGGGAATCTGTATATTACTATTTAAAAGGGAAAGAGCGAATCTGTATATTACTATTTAAAAGCGAAAGATGGAATATGTAAATTGCTACTTAAATGGGAAAGAGGGAATCTGTATATTACTATTTAAAAGGGAAAGAGCGAATCTGTATATTACTATTTAAAAGGGAAAGATGGAATATGTAAATTGCTACTTAAATGGGAAAGAGGGAATCTGTATATTACTATTTAAAAGGGAAAGAGCGAATCTGTATATTACTATTTAAAAGGGAAAGATGGAATATGTAAATTGCTACTTAAATGGGAAAGAGGGAATCTGTATATTACTATTTAAAAGGGAAAGAGCGAATCTGTATATTACTATTTAAAAGGGAAAGATGGAATATGTAAATTGCTACTTAAATGGGAAAGAGGGAATCTGTATATTACTATTTAAAAGGGAAAGAGCGAATCTGTATATTACTATTTAAAAGGGAAAGATGGAATATGTAAATTGCTACTTAAATGGGAAAGAGGGAATCTGTATATTACTATTTAAAAGGGAAAGAGCGAATCTGTATATTACTATTTAAAAGGGAAAGATGGAATATGTAAATTGCTACTTAAATGGGAAAGAGGGAATCTGTTTATTACTATTTAAAAGGGAAAGAGCGAATCTGTATATTACTATTTAAAAGGGAAAGATGGAATATGTAAATTGCTACTTAAATGGGAAAGAGGGAATCTGTATATTACTATTTAAAAAGGAAAGATGGAATATGTAAATTGCTACTTAAATGGGAAAGAGGGAATCTGTATATTACTATTTAAAAGGGAAAGAGCGAATCTGTAAAATACTACATTGCATTGACCTTTGTAAAACCACCCTCACACTCTCAGAAATTACACTCTCATTTATGAGAATTCTGCGATCTTCAATGGTATTTTCGTCATATTTGATAATCGTTTCATCATTGAATTACATAACTTTTTACGAAATAAGAATCCTCAAATTTTGCACGAAAGTTATTTACATAAATTCCTTTCCGGACCTTTTAGGGGTTAGTATCCCATGTTTGGTTCTTATACGTATATTATCAGAATTTGAACAAGTCTTCTTGGCAGAAGTTTTGCCGAGTTCTACTTAAGGCCAACAACATCACCCGAGCGAGATTTGAACTGGACAAAATACTTCCGGAAGGACCTTCCAGAAGTACTTTTGTACATACAAAATTTTACAGTTGGAGTTTTAAACTTTTGCGTTACAACTGAAATTTTTTAATAATAGTACAAACCGTCCTGCTGGAAGCAAGGAAAAATCTCTCTACGGTCATAAAAGTGAATCCTACTGGCAGTACGCTGTGTCCTTTCGAAAAACCGTTGTGCGTTCTCAACCACGTACCATCGTGTAAATAAAAATAAAAGTTAGTTGTTTTCTTTAAAATAATAGACACTCTGTAAGTGTATACTTACATAGATCAATTCCCTGTCAAAGGGTTGTTCACTTAAAAAAGAAGGTATTTAAAAATGAGTATCTGCACACCTTTTTGTTTTACTTTAAGTATTATTGTCCCGTAATCGGGCGTATGATGTATTACTAATCAAATGCAAGTACGCTTCTGTTCAAGCTATCTTAATGAAACATAACTAACTTGAAATAGTTGATCAGAAGATGGTTTTTCATATTATTTGATGTTGATTGCTTAAATATAAACTGAATTATTACAACTAAATTACCTTACTTCCTATTATTTTTTGAACAGGATAAAATACACCTTTTTTTTTTAACATTTCTTCTGTTTATAACTTCTTAATGCCTGGCAGTTTAACGGATAAGGCACGAGACTGAGTGCTGAGGATCTGGATTCGATTCCCGTTAAGACTTGGTTGTCATTGGCAATATTTATTGAAAGTGATTTATGAAGGCAGTCTATGTAGGCAGAATTAACCCTCTAGTGCATAGTGTAGCATATATGCTACACAACTTTAAAATGACCACTAGTTGCCTCTATTGAGTTTTATGTTAACAATTATAGTAATGACACGTAGGGAACCATGTGCCTACTTCTTATAACCGCCGCTAGGTCCTTTATCTTTATAAAAATTATTGTAATAAAGGCAATTAGTTGCTTCGAGGTCTGTTGTTCAAAAATTGGTTCGTAAAGATAAAGTTTTCGAAGATTGTTTTATTACTTCTAAGTATAATCTGGCTCCGCAAAAAATCCTAACTAATACCAGAGGTATGTAGATTGTATTTAACTATATTTTCATACATAATTGAAAATTTATATTAGTAATTACACATGAATTTGCATATACGCTACACAACGGTTTTAATTAAATAGGCACCTTGGATAATTTTGTATATTTTTTTCAGCGATCCAGGAGCAAAAAGAAAACGAACAAAATTATTTTATTAAAAAAGAAAAAATCATACACTAGAGGGTTAAGATAAAGAAATATACACATCAATAAATATAAATGTTGTACTTTTACTTGTACTTGTTTGAGTATATATATTTTTAAAAATTGTTACTTATGTATTAGGAGACATTATAAGCGTCGAATATACTAAAAAATAAGTACATTCACATGCATTCTTATTTTTAACAGTATATCTTACAGTTTTTTTCAACGGAGATAGAAGGTTAATACAGCTAGAATCCGGCTATCAAATAGGTTTAGGCATAAGAACACCCACACCTATTTGCAGTAAAGATTTACAACCAGCAGGCGTTTGCCGAACTCCAGTAAGTCCCCCCTCGACAGTGAAGCAAATGAAGAGGGATCCCTCCCACAGGGGGTTCAGGGCTACCAAAGGCACTGCGGGGGGCTGCTCGGAAGCGATTAAGGATTTTGCGGTACGCACCGATGCCCCGGAAGATTTATCTGTTTCTAAACGTCCGACGATAGAAATTATCCTTTCTCTTTCGCTGGAGGGGAAGAGGAAATTAACCGAATTCGCCCCCGGTGTGTCTTTACTCCCTCCCACGCAGGAAAGGTAAAGGGGGTGACTGAGACTCAGAAATAAGAATAAGGAGTCCTACAGGGTTTATACAGACTCAAGAAATTTATAAATTACTCTGTTAAAAATAGGTACTTAAAAATAGGTAAAATTTACTCTTTTTTTATTACATTCGATGCTTATCATGGCACCGAATACATGAGTTCTATTTTTGAAAAAGAAATGTACTCAAAAATGAGTACAAAGAATAAAAAGAGCAGTTGCTTGCCTACATAGTCTGCCTTCATAAATCACCTTCAATAAATTTCGATAATTACAACCGGGACTTACCGGGAATCGAACCCAATCCGTCTACCTGATGTCGTCCGTCGGAAGTGCATAATAGTGTCGTAATAAATCAGTTTCCATTTAAGCAATCGACATCAAATGATGTGGAAAACTATCTTTTGAACAAATATTTTAAATTTGCCAGGTCGCTTTGTGAACACCTTCGAGCATGGATCCTTTGTAGTAGAGGAATCATGACGTCACTCTCGCTAACATCAAAGTGAAGCCATCATGTATGGTCTCAGACTCGTGGTTAATTACGTCATTACATTCATATATTTTCACTGTTACACATTTCCCAATTCACCAGACAATCATGAGTATTTTTTAATTCATAATTTCAAAGAGATGGCACGTGATATGAGCCTTTCGCTCTGAGATGTGATTCACGATTATGATGTCATATTCTCTCTACTACAGACCATTCATGCTCGAAGGTTAAGACAGTTTGAACAGAAGCTGAGATTATCAATATTAAATCACACTGCTCATTTTGAGAAAGAACAATTACTTAAATTTGAGTACGTCATCGCTCAATTACGATGCAATTGTATTCAAAGAAAAACGAGTAAGTCCAGGTACTCATTTTTAAATACATTATTGTACAGTAATGTAGCTCAACAGAACTAACTTAAAGCACAAACTAGTTAAAACACAAACAGTATGTAAAATTCAATCTGAAACACACATTTTAATTTAAAATGTAACGAATTTTCATTCTTCAGTATACAATGGCCTTTCGATTCCAATCTCCTAATCCTCCTTTCAGAAACAGTAAAGGAACAGCACTTTCATAAGAGCATTCCATCTTCATACTCCATGAGGGGGGAGGTTGACTGCGACCGTTCTGCAGTGATTAGAAAATCAGTTGCTCGCACTGTTGCTTCGAGTGGGGGATTTATCAGTCAGGGAGAGGGGGGGGGGGTCTGAAACACCCCTTACAAAAGGCCCCCTACTGCGCCCCTAATCTCTGCTTCATCCAGAATCTAATCCTCCCTCTCGACAACCGTCGTCTGCTAGGGCATTGTACAGGAGTCATCGTCGCAAATGGTACGCCAAAAGACTCCGCTGCGAATTTTGTAACTTGAGTGCGATTAGTGTTATTGGTGAGTTTGGGACGGGCAGAATATTAATGGTGACGTCATTTTTGGAGTATGGATGTCGAGATGTACAGGAGTCGGTGAATTTGGCAGAGGTAAATTTGTAAGAATCATGCGTGGTGTTGTTCATTGGATTTTTTTCAATTGGAATTCGTTATTTTTGTAGTATGAAGGTCGAGATATGCAGGAGCCAGTGAATTTGCCAGAGGTAAATTTGGCAGAATCATGCGAGAGGTCGTCCATGTATTGCATAAAGCTCATATAGGAAAAGGAATTTTCATTTGGAATTCGTTATTTTTGGAGTATGAAGGTCGAGATATACAGGAGCCGGGGAATTTGTCCATATATTGCATAACGCACATCTTACAAAGATATTTTCATTTGAAATTTCGTTTTTTTTTGGAGTATGAAGGTAGAGATATACTGGAGTCGGTGAATTTGGCAGAGGTAAATTTGGAAGAAGCATGCTAGAGGTTGTCCATATATTGCATAAAGCCCATATAGGGAAAGATTTGGAATTCGTTATTTTTGGAGTATGCAGGTCAAGATATACAGGAGCCGGGGAATTTGGCAGAGGTAAATTTGGACGAATCATGCAAGGTGTCGTCCATATATTACAAAA
Organism: Troglohyphantes excavatus; assembly: GCA_963932185.1. Lineage (NCBI taxonomy): Eukaryota > Metazoa > Arthropoda > Arachnida > Araneae > Linyphiidae > Troglohyphantes > Troglohyphantes excavatus. The sequence continues at coordinate 20,853,956 of OZ010677.1, read as the reverse complement.
AACGTATGTATGGAAAGAGATTTTCATTCGGAGTTTCTTAATTTTGAAGTATGAAGGTCAAGATATACAGGAGCCGGTGAATTTGGCAGAGGTAAATAAGACTCGCAATATGTGAGGTTTCGTCCATATATTGCATTGCGCACTTATTGGGAAAGATATTTTTATTTGGAATTCGTTATTTTTGGAGTATGAAGGTCGAGATATACTGAAGTCGGTGAATTTGGCAGAAGTAAATTTGGCGGAATCAAATGAGATGTTGTCCATATATTGCATAACGCACACGTAAGGAAATAAGTTTTCATTCGGGGTTTCTTGTTTTTGGAGTATGAAGGTCGAGATATATAGGAACCAGTGAATTTGGCAGAGGTAAATTTGGCAGAATCATATGAGATGTTGTCCATACATTGCAGAACTCACATGTAGAGAAAGAGATTTTCTGTCCTGCATGCATTCATATTGATTGTATGTCCCTTCTTTTTCACAATAAAATTTACGCTACAACTCAACTTAAATAAGAAAAATACTAATTAACTTAGTGCGTGAACGTTTTGATACACATTGGCTCTTTGCAAGACAAAACATTTGAGTGCTAGGTGTCATAATCGACTGCTCGATGGTTTTGCTGTAAGCACCATAATCGACTTCCCGAAGGGGGTACCAGCTGTTAATCGAAGACCATATCCAGGAGACCACAATTGCCCGGAGCCATAAATCGGAACCGAATCTTTAAATTTTTAATCGGACAGCTTTAATGGATGGCCGAACGGTGAGAGTATCGAACTCAGCACCGGTGAGGGCGCTGGTTTAATACCCATCAAGAGCATAACGATCAACTAACTAAATTGTTGCCCATTACTGGAAGTATCATTTCCAAAGTTTATCTGAAAAATATTTGAACCCCCTTTTCCGAAACCCCAATATTTTTATAAGGTAATTTCGAAAACGAAAATAACTCCCACGAAAAGTATTTTAAGACGTCCCCTTATTTGGAAGCCTCAAAGGCCTTATTTAAATACATTATTTTGCAGGGTTGCCATTCATCATGGCATCACATAAATAAAATAACTCATAATGGCGGTTCCGGCCCCCTCCTTGTTATGCTACTTGAATGATTAATTAGTTTTGCATCAAAACACGTCGTCGCCCAATTTGTCAGCTTTTCAGGAAAGTATTAAAATATAATAATTCATCTGATAAGGATAAGGATAAAAATCTCGCATAAAAGCTAATTGTTTTCGTTGCGGAAGTGAATATTATCCTAAGATATAATTACTTCTTGGAGAATGATAATATATATTTTTTTGTGTTTTAAAGTCTGGGTTTTTTATAATTAGAACGAAGGTACTTAATTATGGGTTTGAAGCATGAAAAACAACTTTGTTGTGATAAAAGGTTGTTTTTAGTAACTGTGGCTGTTGTCGCCTTTTGTTTAATGTTTATAGATTCATTTTTGACCGAGCGTCAGCAAGTTTCTTGTTTTAACTTCACCTTTCAGCATTGCGTCTGTTTGTCTGTAAATTTGTTTGTCGTACATTTAAGACCAAACCAGTTGTTTGATTTTCTTCAAATTTGGCATACATATTGCATGAAGTCATTAAAATCGACGTATATCTTTTTTTTATTTAATTATATTTGTTCCCGAGGTCTACTGTTCCCAGTAACATACAATGCTTTTATTGCGTTCATAATTGTTTTTGCGTTCAGAAATGATTGTGATAAAGGCAATAAGTTGCTTCAAGGTCTGTTGTTCTAAAACTGGAGCTGTCTGGTTCTGACACCCGTGTCTTTAATTATCAAGCAAATTTCACTGACATCTGTCAAAAGAACGTAAAAAAGCACCTACCTATTGATTTTTTTCCAGTTTCTTATTATCACTCTAATGCATAGTATAGCGTATATGCTACACAACTTTAAAATGACCGCTAGTTGCATCTATTGAGTTTTATGTTGACTCTTATAGTACTGTCACGTAGGAAACTATGTGCCTAAATCTTATAACCGCCACTAGGTCCCTCATCTTTATAAAAATGATTGTGATAAAGGCAATCAGTTTCTTCGAGGTCTGTTGTTCTAAAACTGGCTCGTGAAAATGAAGTTTTCGAAGATTGTTTTACTACTTATAAGTTTAATACTCTACAAAAAAATCCTAGCTAATACCAGAGGTATGTAGACTGTATTTAACTATATTTTCATACTTTTTAAAATTTATTTTTGTAATTACACATGATGATGCATATACACTACGTGACGGATTTAATTAATTATTTAATTAAATAGGCACTTAGGATATTTTTGTATAGTTTTGCAGCGGTCCAGGGGAAAAAAGAAAAAAGAAGAAAAAAAATTAATTAAAAAAAGAAAAAGTCCCGCACGAGATGGTTAAAAGAATATTTCAACTAATTCTAAGGATGTGATATTTCTATTGTATGGGGGTTGGTTAGACCTCAACTTGTGTATACAGTGCAAGTAAAAAAAATGCAATTATTTACAATGCAAATGTAAATATAAAAAAAATACAACTGTTTTATTTGTATATTAAAGAACTGAAATAAACAATTAGGTCATTATTTTTTTTAAAAATTACGGGTTATGTAAACTTAAAATTAAACTTACATGTGCATTTTAATTGATTGATTGAAAAACTACTAAGTTTAATTAAATTGTATGTATATAATATTTGAAGGAATTTTGTATTCAATTTTCTTTTCGTGATAAAACAGTGACTTTATTGATTGACTTCTGCAAAATAATAAATTATAAAAATGAGCAAATTTGATGTCCAATTTCCGGTAATATTTGGTATATATAAATAAAAAAAATATATCACCAATGCTGATTATAGTATTTTATAATTTATTTGTTCTGAAATAGTTTTGTTTTTCTAATATAAAAACTGTTTTGGGCTTAGATTAACATCATAATTCCGTTCTTAAATAATAAAAATTACAAAAACTTATAATTGATTAAATGGAAATCAATTAACCTTACATATCTTTAAAAAATTCAACAAAACCGAACTATTGAAGGTTTTCCTGTGATCATCCAACCAAATGTCTTTATTAAAATGTCCGTGCAATCATTAAAAATATAATGAGATTATTTATTTTTTAAAATAAAAACATCATCAGTAATTAATATAAGTTAAATAATAATTTTATAGTTAACAGTTTTTATAATTAACACTCATCATTTTCATTTTTAACCTACTTTCGAAAGCGCGCCAAGGGACTGGTTCATTCAATTGTCATCTTTTTTTATGTATGTTTCCGAATTACATTGTTCTAATTTAGTATATTTGGATAATTATTTTTTTATATATATACAGGGTTCGATAGGGAATGTCCTTTGGCACCTTTTATTACAAATATCCGGTTATACAGTATTTAACTATCCATTATTTTCAATTAATCGGGATCGATTGAAAACAAAAATATTGTCCGATTTCGAAAAAGCTTTTTTTGTTAGATAGAGAAAAATCCATTTTGGCAAAAAAAAAAAATGTTTTAAATAATTGGTTATCTGGCTTTTATTCATCCATATATATCGATAAACCAAGCTTTTATTCTTAAACTATTTCTCCGATTTCAAAATAATATTCGTTGTTTGATAAGGATTAAATAACAATATACATTGTTGTGACAATATTTTTTTTACTTGACATTCATTAAACAGGAAAATCTCAGAATATTCTATCCTGTGCGTGGGAAAAAAAAGTCATCAACAACTTGAATTTCTTGGTAAATAATAGCAGGGGCCGATACCCATGTTAAATTAAAACTATAAAGGGAAAAATAAAATAATCTCTTTTAGGAAAAGGAAAACCAATTTAAAAAAAAAAGCGTTAAAAAGTTTTAAAAAATAATTCTTAATTTTACGAACAAGTTTAAAAAAAAATTAAATATTTTAAATGAATTTTTTACTCATTACAAATCTTTGAAATTTGTTCTAATTTATAAAAAAAAATATTTTTATGCCGATTAAAAAAAAATTGTAATAAGCAAAAAATTAAATATTAAAAAAAATGTCAAATTGTCCGTAAAATTAATTTTTTTTTTTAATTTTAGCAGAAGATTATTTTATAAAACCCTCCTAACCATCCTTTAAATTTAAGAACGCAATTACAAGAAGACCGCTGCACCTTCTGATGTTTCAGCATAGTAAAGAATGATGGTGTAAATCAACATCTGAATGGCGCTGGCATGGAGCCAAAGATTCCTTCAATGGACGAGGGGTACCATCAATGGAGGTTGCAAAGGTAGAAGTGTGTCCATTCTCAACTGTATATTGGTGGATTCTGAGGTTCTGCGCATGTCAATAGAGGTACAGGGTGTTTTGGGCATGCGCAATTTGTTTGGTAAAATTGAAAGAAAGGAGGGGGATTCGGGGTTGGGTGCCCATCCCAAACCGGGGTTAAACTGTGGAATTTTTTTTAGGTTATTAAAAAAAATCCACATGAGCCATTTTTAGGTTACAACAATGGTGTAATGTTAACTAAAAATACCTATAACCTTGAAAAAAATCAACGAATAACCTTCATTGAAATTGTGGTATTGAAGATTTTTGAAGGTTTCTTAAAGGATATTCAAATAAAGAAACTGCAGTTGTTGTTTTTTAAAGTTTTTTACCTTAAAATATTGTAACATACCCGATTTTTTTTATTTACTAAAATTAATTATAGTTTGTAATCTCCCTCCCTGCAAAATACTATCAGAACTGTATCTATGTTTTTTTTAATGAGTTATTTTAGGATTTTATTATGGATAACAGGAGATAAAACGTAAGGAACGGAAAGTTTAAATCGCTTTTTAACAATTGTTTAGTTTTCCTTTATATAAAGTTTTCTAAACCCTTAAGTTCGTTTTATTGTTAATGGAGTAATGCATATTATTTAAAGTATATTTTTAAATATGTGTATATTATATATGAGATTTATTGGGATTATAAATGTATGTATTTAAAATTTTATAAAGGATCACAACAGAGAAAACGGAATGAACGAAAAATTTAAATCGTTTTCTCTCATTGTTTGGTTTTCTTTGATATTAAGTTTTAGATACTCTAATGTGTGTGCTTTTTATTATTAATAGAGAAATGTATTATTTATAAAGCATATTATAAAATATGTGTATATTATAAATTATCATGCGAATTAGCTCTAAAAATAGCAGGTTTTTTTTTAATTACTAAAGTAAAAAAATGGATTCTGGATTATTTTGGATAACTATTTATAGAAAAATAAAATTCATATAGTATATAAAATTATAATGCCAATTCTTATGTATTATAATTTAAAGGATCTGAGAAAAAAGTTAGGTGAAAAATATAAATATTTAAAACAGCCTTAGCGTTTTAAATAAAGCATTAAACTTTTTTTAAAAATTCAAACAATTATGGAAATTTTATGTGAAATATTGTTTTTTTGCATAAATTTACAGAATATACAATTAGAATTTAATTAATTTTTTCTTTAATTTTTTAAAAATTAAGTGGTACCGTATTCCTTTAAAAAACTTCATTTTCATTTTAAATGATATTTTAATTAATTTATATAAAAAATTTTAAGAAAAAAATTGTTTATTCTTAAAGAGATAGCTTTAAAATCACAGTACAATAAAAAAGTTTGGAAAATATTAGAAAATATAGCATTTTATGAGATTAAAAATTGTGTGTATTGCTGAAAAAACTAGAGTTATATGGATGCAAAAATACGTTTGTAACTGTCAGAAGGTTAAAAACGTTTCCCGTCAAAATTTACCAATCAATAAAATGTTCTTCTATTATCAATGACCCAAATTCGAAACATTTACATAACTATTTGATCCAACGTTGGCACAGAAAACAATAATTCTATTATTTCTCGTCAATGGATTAAAGCCCACAAAAACCCCAACCCGATTCCTACAATTCCATCGGCGGAACAATACCCAATACAATATTCCAATCGAAAATCTCGCTTTTCCATAAAATCTCAAAGTCCATAACAAGACTCGACTGTTGCCTTCCGATAAGCCATCCCCCCTAAGACGGAAATACCCATCCCCTCGTTCTCTCGAATCCCCATACCCCCCCCCCCCCTCGCGCAAAACGACCCTGCTTTTCCCACGTCGCAGATTTCGTTTATAGATCATTACGTGGAAAAGGAGCGTTCTCCAGCATTTTCATCACCGTTGCGCAGGAATCGGGGCCGCCCCAGCCCCTTGTGTGGAGGGAAATTCATTTCCTGTGCCTTTCCTGCGCCAGTGGATGCGCTTTTCTTTCGCGAAAGACGCTTCCAGCCGCAGAATATGAAATTGTTTTGAATGGGATGATGTTTGTGCGTGTGTCGTAATCTTTGAGGCTCAGCATTCGCTTTTGAATTACGTCGCTTGATATGTCGCTGCGCGTGTAGCGGATGAATGATATAAAGTTTTGTTTTGGGGATTTAAATGTTCTTCTGCGTTTTGTGATGGGAGAACGGAATAAGATTATAAACAGTAAATGTAAAGACGATTTGTAATTCTTTAAAACCATCATCTTCGTCCGCTAAAACGCCCTCCATGATTATAATATTTAGGTTCGAAATAAGGATTATTTTAAATCAGATCATTAAATTGGGGTATTTGGGTACTCCAGGAATGAGTCATTGTTACGACAACAAAAATATTTAATAACTAAAAAACATTTAAGTGTAAAGTTATATTAATCATTATCGATACTAAAACAAGCATCACGCAAATGCGGAGCTTATAATATTTACATCCGGCTTTAGTCGAAACCAAAACTCTATCTGAATCTCGATTTTACAATGTAATTGTCTTTTCTTCCAAGGCCAACTACGGTCGGAAACTTGATCTGAATCTCGATTTTACAATGTCCTTCGCCTTTTCTTCAAAGCCGACTAGAATCTCGGTTTCACAATGTCCTTCGTCTTTTCTTCCAAGGCCAACTACGGTTGGAAACTCGATCTGAATCTCGATTTTACAATGTCTTCGTCTTTTCCTTCCAACGCCGACTACGGTTGGAAACTCTATATGAATCTCGATTTTACAATGTCCTTCGTCTTTTCTTTCAAGGCCGAATACAGTTGGAAACTCTATCTGAATATTGATTTTACAATGTCCTTCGTCTTTTCTTCCAAGGCCAACTATGGTTGGAAACTCTATATGAATCTCGATTTTACAATGTCCTTCGTTTTTTCTTTCAAGGCCGACTACAGTTGGAAACTCTATCTGAATCTTGATTTTACAATGTCCTTCGTCTTTTCTTCCAAGGCCAACTACGGTTGGAAACTCTATATGAATCTCTATTTTACAATGTCCTTCGTCTTTTCTTTCAAGGCCGACTACAGTTGGAAACTCTATCTGAATCTCGATTTTACAATGTCCTTCGTCTTTTCCTTCCAAGGACGACAACGGTTAGAAATTCTTTCTGAATCTCGATTTTACTATATCCTTCGTCTTTTCTTCCAAGGCCAACTATGGTTAAGAACTCTATCTGAATCTCGTATTTACAATGTCCTTCGTCTTTTCCTCCCAGGCCGACAACGGTTAGAAACTCTATCTTAATCTCGATTTTACAATGTCCTTCGTATTTTCTTCCCAGCCCGACAACGGTTAGAAACTCTATCTGAATCTCTATTTTACTATAGTCTTCGTCTTTTCTTCCAAGGCCAACTATGGTTAAGAACTCTATCTGAATCTCGATTTTACAATGTCCTTCGTCTTTTCTTCCCAGGCCGACAACGGTTAGAAACTCTATCTTAATCTCGATTTTACAATGTCCTTCGTCTTTTCCTTCGAAGGCCGACAACGGTTAAAAACTCTATCTGAATCTCGATTTTACAATGTCTTTCGTCTTTTCTTTGAAAGGCCGACTACGGTTGGAAACTCTATCTGAATCTCGATTTTACTATGTCCTTCGTCTTTTCATTCCAAGACCGACAACGGTTAAAAACTCTATCTGAATCTCGATTTTACTATGTCCTTCGTCTTTTCTTCCAAGGCCGACTACTGTAGAAAATTCTATCTGAATATCAATTTTACAATGCTTTTCGCCTTTTCCTTCCAAGGACAACTATGGTTGGAAACTCTATCTGATTCTAGATTTTGCAATGTTCATCGTCTTTTCCTGCATAAAGTATATATTTGTACATATTTTTAATCGAACTAAAATATGAAAAGTTACCAAAGGAAACGACTAAAAGAAAAGAAAATAGCAGAATTTAATTATTGTATTAAGTATTCCCCCCCCCCCTCCCCCAAACAAAAACATTCTACATTTTAAAATTTGATTTTGACATTTGCAGTTTTTCGAGTGGAAATGATTTATAGTCTTAAAAAATAAACAGATGATTACCAAAACAATTATTTTTATTCAAATAAATCAACTTGTCATTTGCAGAACGTTTATATAAATAATCAAATGCACATAAGGATATATCCGCAGAACCAGAGTTTCAACATCAAATGAACTCCCAATGCTCCAATTTAAAGGGCAAGATATAAAATACCAAGCTTTAAAACTCTTGCAACAAAATAAATTGATAGGTTAGAAAACGCTTACAGCATGCGGTTAGTAATTAAAAGTCGCAGCGCTCAACCTAGACACATATTATAAATGATATTTTCAACTAAAGGAGAGGTAATTAACTTTTAAATTACCCGATTAATTTTCTTGACTTAGGTGCATAAATATGTGGAACTAAGTCAACGAATAGTTAAGTCAAATGGAAGTACAGAGCATAGTTTGGTATGTTGTTGTTACGAATTTTTGTATTTAGTTGATATAAGTATAGTTTATTTTCAATTTTACTTGGGCATGTATTATTAGATTTGCGTTTTTAATTTATTAACTGTTACAGTTTTGGGAAAAATACAAAAAGATTTTCCAGAACACAGAAATTATTTTGTTGGATCACGTCCATGACAGTTTTACGTGAACCGTCATTTAATCAGATCATAGAAATGGGGATTAGTCACCAACGAAAAATTATCGACAATTGACAAAAGATAAACAAGTAACATGTCAAGTGTTGAACATGTGTATCAAAAATAGTAAGGCTGCATATGTTTTACAGGGTGCAGAAATCGCGAGATTGTAAGTGATCTGGGTGTATTAGTAAATGAGGATTTTAAAATGAGTCATCAATGTACAGAGCTAGTAAAAAAGCTAACAGAATGCTGGGGTACATCAGAAAAAGTGTTTCATCAAAATCTAAGGATATTATCTTGCCATTGTACAGAGGTTTAGTAAGGCCACATCTTGAGTATGCTGTACAGTTCTGGTCACCATATCTTAAAAAAGACATTGAATTGTTGGAAAAAATTCAGCACAGGGCTATTAAAATGGTTCAAGGGTTTTCAGGCAAGAATTATGAAGATAGATTAAGAAATTTGAATATGTATACTCTGGAAGAGAGAAGGGTTAGGGGAGATTTGATTCAACTATTCAAATTTATCAAACAAGGAGATGTGGAGGGTTTAGATTTTAATATGAGTGACAGAACGAGAGGAAAGGGGTTTAAGTTAAACAAATCTCATTTTAATCGGGAAGGGAGTAAACACTATTTCTATAATAGGATAATAGACAAATGGAACAACTTGCCAGTGAATATTGTTAATTGCAAAGGAGTAACGGATTTTAAGAAGAAGTTAGATATGCATTGGGGGATAGTTAAGAGGTACTAGATGGACCAACCTTGTTGGGCCTTAAGCCTGTTGTTGGTCGTCAATATTTGTATTTGTATAAGAGTTTTTTCTAACGCCCCGGGCCTCCATCAACCTCCAGTAGTGCTTTGCTTTATTTCAAGATTTTGTTCACACATCAGCAGTAATTTCTTTTAAATGAGACCACATTTGTATTAATCGTGCTATTTGTCAAGCAGTTAGTGTCGAAATGGTTCATACTAAAAGTGTAATTTGATTAAATTGTTCGGGGCAAGAGACATTTAAATTTATTTTTGTTAAAGTAAATTTCATATGCTATAACATCAACGCTAAAAATACTTATAGAAATATTATTAACAATCTTTGTTTCATCTTAGGTATGTAGACGCAGTTGTAGAAATCTTTTTTATTACGAAAACAGAAATTGCGTTTTTTCGAAATGGAGTTCTTAAATGATAGACTCAAAGGTTTACTACTAGAGTTTTCACACTTTTAAATTAATAGTTTTAAGTCTAAAAATTTTATTTAAATAATTTCTGGTGTGATTGAAAAAGTTACTCAAAATCTACTCAAAGTTTTCCACTTAAGTTAATAGAGAAATATCAATATGACGGTAAAATATATTTTGAGTATTTAATAAACAAAACTAAAATATCTTTAAATAAGAACAATTTGTACAAAATACGTCATCAACGTTTAAGTAAAGCGTAATAAAAACACTACGGGAGTTATTAAGAATTAATATGATTCACTTGTTATTTTAACTGAACAACATAAGTTTAGGTTACAATTGAAAAAAAAAAATAACAGCAATTCATTTAATTTTATTTTTTAAAATTTGTAATTTAATAAAACTAATGTTGTTTTTTTATACATTTTCACATTCTACTTTCATAGAAATATGCTTAAAACTCTCGTCGTACAAGAATTTCTGCAATGCCATAGTAGTTTGCATTTCTCGGAAATTAAACTATTTTGTTTTGAGCATTTTTTTTTAATATTAAACAAAACCTTGTTGAATTTAAAGAGAAAGCTCTTAAGTTCAAAATCAATAAATAAAATAAATAAAATCAAAGCTGTTTTGATTTTAAAATATGGTAACCACACTGAGAAAGCTGAAGTAACTAATAATAAAAATTATAATAATGTGTCCATGCCCCCTTAATGTATATTTATTTTTTAAACCTGCAGCGCTCGATCTCCTCAATGGAAGCGAACCGAATTGAACATGAGACGAATTGGAAAGATTCTTAATGGAATGACAACACTTACTATTAGGGACCGTCACTTATTACGCCTGAAAGGCTCGCGAGAACTAACAATTGATCGAATCGATCATATGACTTCGCACTTAGAAAATGGTAACCAGAGGTTCGTGTGGTTGTTGGTTTATTTTCTTCAATATTATTGTACCGCTCGGGAAAGTAAGAACAAAAATGTTTTACCTCGAGCGAAATGGTGTATGAAAATTATATAATAACTTTCTGCTTTAGAATATGCAAATATATTTATGCGTAAAAATTATATTTTTGTCTTGTCGAATACAAGGTGTGCTGGTACCTTACAAGGTTGATGAAAAAACTAAAGGCGGATCATATCGGGACAAAACTTACTATTAGGGAAGAAAAGACTCTAAAAGAATACATTATCCAAATCGTTATCTTTCCAATTTCGTCCCATATCTGATTTGATTCGCCTTGGACTGTTCCTCTCAGACACAGCGCGAGCTATGCAATGTTAATTTGGGTTTTAATTAATTTAGTAAAGATGGCTCTCAAAAGTTTCCAAAAGTTTTAAAATATATCTTTTTTTTCATATATAATATTTTTTTTTATAAATTTAAAAATTATGTTTATTACAGGATAAACACGTCGCCATTTCTCACAAATTAAAAATATTCTACGAATACAAAAGCACCCCTTTACCTGAAAACTAACACACCTCAACCATTCCTACACCCCCCTTTATCTCCCCGAAACAGCCGATGCAACCGGAAACTTCCGGACACCCCGGAAACAACAAACCAGAAATCATCCCCGAAACCCTTGCTGACAGCTCCATTTTGCTTTCCCAAATCGATTCCCAAATATAGGAGAGTGACGCGTCTAAAAATAGTCAAACGCTTTCACTTTGCGAGTCGATATATAGAAGCAGAAGGGGGGGGGGGGGGGCTTTAAAAGTCCACAAAAACGATCTGCAGTGCCCATTTGGGGCGGTTGTAAATTAGAAAATAAAGCTCATTATTGGAATCGGGCGGGCGTTAAGTTTCCCGGATCGAGGTTAATCCATCTTAATGATGGCTTCCTCTGCGATAACGAAGTTCGGCCTTAATAACCTCAATTACAGCACGAGCCCGGCTGACAAAAAGGGACTTGTCGTCAAATTAATCTCAGACTCGTTTTCGGGAGATGCGATGAAGTGACGCGATGACAAGGAGAATCGTTTTTCATTCGATTCGAATATCTAGTGAGCATTCGTACTAAACTAAAAACTATCAAATGTTACAATAATTAATAAACATTTATTGTATGTTTCCGATATTAGTAACGAATTATTGTAGAATATCTTAATAACGAATTGATGTTGAATATCTTAATACATAGTTGTTGTTGAATATCTTAATACATAGTTGTTGTCAAATATATTAATAACCAATTGCTATAGAATATCTTAATAACGAATTATTTTTGAAAATCTTAATTACGAATTGTTGTCGAATATCTTAATAAAAAATTGTTGTCGAATGTCTTAATAACGAATTGTTGTCAAATATCTTAATAACGAAAAGTTGTCGAATGTCTTAATAAAAAATGTTGTCAAATATCCCAATAACGAATTGTTGTCGAATATCTTAATAACGAAAGGTTGTCGAATATCTTAATAACAGATTGTTGTCGAATATCTTAATAACGTAATGTTGTCGACTATCTTAATAACGTAATGTTGTCGAATATCTTAATAAAATTTTTTTGTCGAATGTCTTAATAACACAATGCTGCCTAATGTTTTAATAACGAATTGCTGTCGAATATCTTAATATCGAATTGTAGTCAAATATCCCAATAACGAACTGTTGTTGAATATCTTAATATCGAATTGTTGTCGAATATCTTAATAACGAAATGTTGACTAATATCTTAATAACGAATTGCTGTTAAATATCTTCATAACGAATTGTTGTCGAATATTTTCATAACGAATTGTTGTCAAATATTTTAATAACGAATCGTTGTCGGATATCCTAATAACGAATTATATTTGAATATCATAATATCGAAAGGTTGTCGAATATCTCAACAACAAATTGTTGTCGAATGTCTTAATAACGAAATTTTGTCAAATGTCTTAATAACGAATTCTTGTGGAATATCTTAATAACGAATCGTTGTGAAATATCTTAATAACAAGTTGTTGTCGAATATCTTAATAACGAATTGTAGTAGAATACCTTTATAACGAATTGTTTTTAATATATTAATAGAGAACTGTTGTAGAAATGAAGCTGAACCTAATTCTTGCATAATCGGTGTAGAAAATTGGAATTTCAAAGAACATTCGTACTAAAAACAATCAAAGGTTAGCGAAAAGAAAATTTGCCACACATTTAAAGCTAATTCCCTATTTTAAAATGCAATTCGTTGTCAAATGAAACTAAATATTGTTTCCTCAACGCAGAAAATTGGAATTACAAAGAGAATTCCAAAAAAAAAAAAAATTCAACATAAACTTTATCAAAATTGTATAAAAAAAAATATAAAGGAATTTGAAAAAAATGTATTTTTTTAAATTTTCTGCATAAAACCATTAGGAAATCTGCATTTTCCCTTCAATAATATTTAAATGCTTCAAAAATAAAAACTTTTGATTTTTTTTAAGGGATTTTACAGGCTTTCCGGGAATATTGATATCAACAATTTGTATATATAGGAGATACCTATATATTAGAAATATCCATTTATTGGAAAATATCGATTAGGGGCTGGTGGTTAATCGCGATGGCAAAATATCATCAACGTCCAAACATAGATTGCAAATACTCCATCTCGTCGGTGAATGAAATTGGATCAACTTTGATAGAAAGGCTATTCTATCGTGAACAACGCGTTTCTGCTGCTTTAACAGTTACTAACGATTCAATAGAACGTGTCGGAAAAACTGGAATATTTCAATGACATTTTACGTGTGACTAAATGAAGTCACAATAAACATTTGTAAATAAAATCTTGTAAATTGTAACATTTTTAACCGACTGAACAGCGCGCCAACCACAATTAAAAAATAAAACCGCTAGAAACTTTAAAATTAAACCGCCAAATCGTGCGCCAAGTCCAGAGGTTATCAATTCGACTGTTATGTATGTTATGACTGTTATGTATTTTATGTATGTTCGCGCAGGATTTCGATTTTAATTCAATTTGGACAATTTTTTTTTGTTGGATAGGGGATGTTTTACTTTGGAGCAATTTGAACAAAATATCCGGTCATACGGCATTTCACTATCCGGAATTCTCAATTAACCGGACCGTTTAAAAAATATTGTCCAATTTCGAAAAATCTTTTTTTTGTTGGATAAAAAAAATCTACTTAAGTAAAATCTGCAAAAAATCGGTTATCCGGTTTAATCGGTCATCCGTCTGCTATATATCCAGAAATATCGATTAACCGGAGTTTTTTTAAACAATTTATTCGATTTTAAAATAATTTCATTCTTTAACAGAAGTTGTACAACAATTACATTTTGTTTAACTAGCATTTATTGGCATCGACAGGGATTGTTTTACAATATACATTGTTGAACACAACTTGCTACTTGAATTCCTTGGTGAATAATAATAGGGGGTGAAGCCCCCTGCTAATTTAAAAACTAAAAAGGGAAAAATAAAATAATCTTTACACCGACTTAAGGAAAATGCTCTAAAAAGTAAAAAAATTATTTTTAATTTTACAAACCATTGAAAAAATTGAATTATTTAACATAAATTTTATACTTATTACAACTTTTTGAAGTCGGTGCCAATTTACAAAAATCATACCTCAATTTTGGCGCCGATTTCCAAAAGTTTTAATAAGTATAAAATTGATATTAAATAATTCAATTCTTTCAACTTGGTCGTAAATTTAAAAATTATTTTTTTACTTTTTAGAGCTTTTTCCTTAAGTCGGTTTTCCTTTTTTCTTAAGAAAGATTATTTTATATTCATGCATTGATTATCTTTCTCCGTTGCATATTTCTGAAAATATATAAATTAGAAATTTAATCAACCTTTTTGTATAACCCTTATTACTCCTAAAACGTCAGAAAAAAATATTTCTAAAAATATGAATTAAAGACCTTATTAATTATGGCTAACAGCTATCCCGTGTCATAATGAAAGACCTGTATTCAAATTAGTACAAGCCTTATTTTCTCGCCTCAGAATAAATGAAGAGACTTGTCGATGTTAAAAATTCCTATTCTCAGAATTTAAGTGACTTGTTAACGAAACTAAGGTGAAGAGTTTGCATGTTACACTTCTGAAACTCGTGAAATATTTATAAGCTAATAATTTATTACCTCATTGCATTCAATTACTACTATGGTGCCATGTTTCCACTTTTAGTAAAGGATTTGACTTCAAACTTATTTAAATTTCAGTTCTTTGGCCACTGTAGAAAATACTTAAAATGTAAGGTCCTTTTAATGATAAAATTCGAAATGCAGGGTTAAAATCAAAATGCAGGGTTCAAATGCAGGGTCCTATTCTACTATTATCACCTATTCTGTTATTAAATACGAATCGGTTTTTTAATGTGGGGGAATTTGGATCTTAAAGCTCGATTTTAGACGTTCGAACTCCAATTTTTTTTAGAAAAATAACTATAAAATTACAATTGTTTTACAAAAACGTTCACTTATTTATTGGGAACATAACCGAATATATTTGTATTTAATTCTGAGGTTTATAAATATTTTTAAAAATTAGTTAAAAATATTTAATTGGGTCATTTGGGTCATTAATCGGGAAAATTGTGTCACCATTGGGATTCATGGAGTTTATCGTGTAAAATACATTATTAAAAAAATATTTTAGTCAAATTAATAACTTAAATAAAATAAAATAAATGAAACCTTCAAAGATATTTTATTACTAACGTTGTTTTTTTGTAACCGTCTATTCTAAAAGTAAGTTGTAATACCACATTTTGAAAAATCGACTTTTCCATTATTTTTTACAATAGAAAACAAATACATGATATTAAAATATTTGTTTTATAAAATGATTCAAAAATCTACGTTGTATTTACGGTATTTTTTTAATTTGTTCCACAGACGATTTTTTGTCCTTTAAAACGTTCTGTGTAACTTCTAATAAAACAAGCAAAGGAGTCCATTTTTTTAATTGAAATAAGTACTTTTCTTGACAGTTTATTTGAAAAAAATCAGTTATGTAACTTTATGATATTAACATATGAACAGTGCTAAATATATTGCAGTTATCAATTGCCATTTAACTTTGTTTTTAAAAAAATGGCAATTTTGCAGGAGTTTATTAAATTCTAACGAATTTCGTATTCTTCCATATTTAATAATTTGAAAACCCACTTTGTAAAACATTAAAGTGCATTTAACGCTTGTGTAGATGATGTTATTTAATTTGTTATAAAGTGAAAACGAAAATAAAGTTATAAACAATAAGCGTACATTTTAATACTACCAGCCATTTAAATCATTCTTTATTTTCAGCCTAATTGAATCTACGTTTAAAACTTCACGACTATCGCATAGTTAGGCCTAACTCTTCCCATTTCATTGTGTGACAAATAACAAGACTCTTGTTATTTAGCTGCATATGTCACACACGTACTTAATTATAGTTATTCAACTTCGAAATTCTTTTCGAACAGTTTCCTAAGTTTCGGCTGGAAATGAGATATATAACTAAACAAAGTGTCTTTGTTGTGAATGACACATTTAAAAAAAATCCGAACTTATTTGAAATATTTCGGGATAATAAGCAGTGTGCGTGGGCGGGTGTGTGAACCCACAAACTTTATAAACATCATTCCTTGAAAAGCGAATAAAAATTCATTTCGTTTAGAACGCCCATCAATGTCAGGCAATGGAATGTTTTTTCAACCAATGGAATGGATGAAGCAAATAATTGGATATAAATGAAATACTTTAAATATTTTTAGAGAGTGGTAATGGACCTTTGTTTGTTGTGCCCCGATTGTTAAATTATTCATTATCCCCGAGTAAAATTAAGTAAAGAACAAAGGAGCCAAGAACCTTTTTTTTTAACTTCCGCTGCCTGGTAACGGGAATAAAAATAGCAACTTTAAATTCCTTTTAAATGTTTTGGAGTTAATTAAATTTCTGAATCAATATACACCCGCATTTAGCGGCCTTTGTGTGGAATTTATTTGTTTTAGGAAAAATAATCTTTAATTCTTCAAGTCAGTGATATTTTGAAAGTGATATCGGTCGTCGTAAAAATAATTCCCTTTCGTTAAATTAACTTCGTTTTTTTTAATGGAAAGTGAAGATAAATATTTTTCGCGGTTGATAGTTTAAATGGGATATAAAATGAGTTGTTTGGCAAAATGAATTTGATTAAACTTCATTCAATTTGTGGGATCTACGTAAAAATGGAATGAAATTATAAATTAAAAGCTTATTTTGTTTGACATAATAATATTTATCTCTATTTCTAAACATGTGAGTGCTACTTTGAAAACGATAAATTGAATAAGATTAGATTTAATTTAAAATTTTAATACTATAGAATAATATTACAGGTTGACAAAGACTGTTATTTTAAATTAGTACCATAAAACAATAAATGGTAAAAAAAAAACTTCGTAAATTGTAATTATAACTTTTAATTTCATAATATAAATTGTAAAAAATGTACTTAAAAATGAGTACATGGACTTACTCGTTTTTCTTTGAGTACAATTGCATCGTAAACGAGCAATGACGTACTTAAATTTAAGTAATCGTACTTTCGCAAAAGTGAGCAGTATGGTTTAATATTGCTAATATCAGCTTCTGTTCAAGCCATCTTAACAAAGCCATCTGACAAACTTACATTATTTGACGTCGATTGCTTGAATGCAAACTGAGTTATTACAACTCAATTATCCTACTTCGCATTATTTTGGCACATTTTTTTTTAACATTTCTTCTGTTTATAACTTCTTCATGTCACCTTGGTAGTGCAACGGATAAGGCATTGGACTGCGGTACCTGAAGATATGGGTTATGTTCCCGATAAGTCTTGGTTGTAATTGTGGATATTTATTGAAAGTGATTTATGAAGGTAGCCTATGTAAGTACTGCAGTTTTCATTCATGTTTACACATTGTACTCATTTTTTAATATATGTCTTTTTTCAAAAATGAAACATATATTTGGAGCAATGATAAGCATCGAATGTAATCAAAAATAAGTACATTTTACTTATTTTTGAGTAGTTATATTTAACAGTATATATATACAGCTAAGTAATTTCAAAAGCACTTTTAAAAACCATACCCTACTTACTTTCCTGAATGATTATGAAGTCTAAAAGAAAATTAAATCAACTCTCTCCTGTCGTACTCATCGACACATTTAATGTTATGTTTTCCCGTTGTTGAAGCAGGAACGTGGCGACGTGCGTCATACGTCGTAGATTTTTTAAAATGTTTGCAGACAAATTTTTGCATCATACATTTTTTTCTATGTCTGCACTGCTTTAGAACATTTTCTGCAGAATTTTGAAATTTCTTTATTTTATAAATTGGAATATTTGAATATTCCTGAGGATATTGTGTGAATTCTAGTATTTTAAAATAAACTTATACTGTAAAATATTTGATGTTTTTTATGCTGTGATATTTTTTTCATTTAAAAGGACTGTTTGTATTCCAGCATTAAAATGTCACTATGTTATTTTTCAATGATGCGTAAAACGTGATTTATTTGACTTGCCTGTTATGAGTCTTACAATATGCTGTCTAAAAGCCTATAAATAATATTTTAAATTACTTTAGAAGTTAATTTTTGCAGTTTTGTGACTCATGAAAATGTTGTCGCAGAAGAAAGAATTTTAAACATCCACATTCTTTAAAGTTTAAAATTTAAATGGAAATGGACGGTTACTCCTCACATAAACTTTAAATTTCGAAAAATATTCAATGTTGGAATGTCTTTCAAATCTAAAGCTTTAAGGTATTTCTAGGAAGATATTTCTATTAAAATAATAAAAATTAAGAAATATGTATAATTTATATGCATTAGAAATATAAAGTATAATTGTTTTACAAAGAAAACAACTTAACAATGTTGCCCTATTTCTAACCGCTCAGAGGGTTAAATTCCTAAAACATACAATAAAACTTCAATTATCCGAACTCCAGTTATCCGATCAACCAAAGTGGATCGTCAATTATCCGGATCACTTTAAGGGAAAAAAATGGGCAAACTCTAAATTTAAAAAAAAAATTTCAGTGACTTATACTGTTTTTAGTAGTAAGTATTAAATTATTTTTACATGTTAAAGCAAAGTTACTTGGCAAACATAAAATAGTTGTTCAAAAGATGGTTTTTCATATTATTTGATGTTGATTGCCTAAATGGAAATTGAGTTATTACAACTCAATTATCTTACTTCCCATTCTTTTGACACACCTTTTTAACATTTCCTCTGTTTATAAAATTTTCACTTCGTCTTGGTAGTACAACGGATACGGCGCTCGATTCCCGGTATGTCTGTTTTTGTATTTGTTGATATTTATTGAAAGTGATTTATGAAGGCAGCCTATGTAGGAAAGCAACTGTTTTAAATCGTCCACGTTTTTGACGAAATAAATTTCTTTAAAAAAACGATTACATGAATTTCTTTAGTTTACCGAAATATATAATGGGAGCATATAGCAGACAACTGCTTCGTCAAAAATGACGAAATGTTCGTCGAATCTGAGAATGCATTTTTTACAGTGAAACTCTAGCAACTTATTTACCAAATCAGATTGTCACCATATTTTCCTATTTTTCACTATTTTATTCACAAACATACATTTAGACAAATGAAAAATAATTACATTGGCGACCCTAACTACGTAGACGGAATAAAAACTATAAATTAAAATTTTCACTGAAAATTATCATTATTATCCTATATGTGTTTAAAGGGTTACATAAAGTATCAATTATAATTTTATTTACGCATTACTAACTGATCTATTCAGGAGATCCTTAAGATGACACGTCTTCTCTACACTCCCCCTCCCCGCTCCTCGTTAGCGACTTTTCTCTGGAAAAGTGGCCAATAAATTCTCGTCTGCGACGACAAGTCGTCCCATGGGAGAGAAGGCGGGGGAGGAGGGGTGCACCGTTTCTCATTTCGACGAAACGACACCGCAAATCTAACGGCCTGCGCCTGACAGCCCCCATATTGATCATCCCACCCCCCGACGATAGTTTCATCTGAAAATCACCGCTTTTAAATGGAATCGCCTCCCCAAATTAGATCTGTTTCAACCCTTACCCCACCCCTTAATTACTTCTAGTGCACCCCCTGGCCCCTCTTTTTCTCACTTCGCTCGCCCTTCGTCGAAGTGGATCGTGAGTGCTTTGACTCCATTTCGCTGAAAAACGTCAGTTTCATTAATAGGGCCGCTGAATGCAAATGGATGGCTTTTAAATAAAAAGAGTTAAAATGCCGTTTGGGTTTGAATATATGGGAATGGAAATAGATAGAATTATTCGGTCATTAAAAGTGAACTCTGTTTATTCATAATTGAAGCATATAAGGAAACAATAGATTGTTGCTAGAGAGTGGGCTTTCGCGATGATTCGATATACATATATTTCTTGATTTGAAAACAATCCTTTTTCGAAACGTTAATTTAAGGTTTTCATCCAAGTGTTTACTTAATGCTACAGTACTTATTGTCATCATAATATATTGATTAATCGTATGTATGTATCAATATCTTAGAAACCTCGATTAATCTGTAATAAAAATTAATCGAAAATATCGATTAATCGGAAATATCGATTAATCGGAAATTACGATTAATCGGAAATATTGATTAATCGGAAATATCGATTAATAGGAAATATCAATTAATCATAAAATCTCGATTAATCGTAAAATATCGATTAATCATAAAATCTCTATTAATCGTAAAATCCCGATTAATCGGAAAGTATCGGAAATTTGATTTCAATAAACCGCGATATCAAAATGTCATCAACTCCCTAGTGTACTATACAAATGTAATTTTAAAATTCTTGATTTTTTAGAATTTATGATTTCAGTTATAATTTTTTTTAGTCATCAAATTTTTTTTTTAATTTAATCTTTTACAAGAAATAATACAATAAATAATACTTTTACTAGTTGTAATAGACAATGCAGTCTTAAAAAAATCCATTTATATTTTTGCTTTTATAATACAGTAATTATTAAATTAGGCCGATTTTAAAAACATAAACAGTTAATCATTTTTTCATAAGGAAAGGTATAGAATTTTTTGACGACAAAGGAGAAATATATTAAAAATACTATTCTAAATGGTAAAATTAAATGACTTTCTCAAATATAATAATTAAAAAAAATATTAATATTCTATTAAAACCCTATTATTCTCTAAATACAATTCATCAAAGCCAGCAAACATTTGAAATCTAATGACTTTTCTAATTATTTAAAAATACAGGATATCATTTTAATTTGTTAGGGTGAATTGATAGAAATTTTGTAAATAAGGAAATATTTCTGCTTAAGTTTTCGCAGCAAAAAATGTGAAGAATATTTTTTATTATTATTAAGAACTTTTAAAGAATGTTCCACCATAAAATCTATTTAATTTGTAAAGTACTTTCTTATTTAAAAATTAAACTATAAATATGTGTATTTTGTTACTTAGATGGAATATTAGCAACTTAAATACACCTTAAATTTCATTAAAAATTATTTCCGTTTGAAATCCCCAAATAAACAGTTTAAATCTGGACCACAAACATCCCTCCCATCAAAGTCAACCGCTACATTCTTTCCAAGCTCTGTCACAAACAAAAACAAAACCTATATTACAAACCTTTCCCCCGAAAGAATTCCAGCACAACAAAACAAATTGAAGTATTTCATTTTTCTGCCACTACTAACTCTTCTGCTGTCGCAAAAACCAGATACGTAACTGCCCGGACAATAACGAAGAATGACAACATCCACCATGAACGAGACCTCCTCTTCTCTTATTGTCATGAGTGACCATATATCAACAGTGGAGAGGGCTCATTGCCCTCCTGGAAGAAGTTATGGATATGTTGTACGATGACAACTATTGCTGTCTCAAGATGAATTACAGTTTATGTCATCTTTCTACAAATTGGTTTGCTTGTCCGAGTCATAAAATAATACCCGTCGTATGTTTGTTGTATGAAGAGAAATGGGTAATGATTCATTATGTTTTTTGTTATATAAAAAAAATTCTTTATAATGATTTTAAGCTTTTTCTTTGATGGTTCTGGACATTATGAGATCTAAAGTTTTTCCAGAAATGCGCGGCCAATTTTTAAAATTTATCAAAGTATCTCAAGTCGCAATATTTTTTAATAAAAAAAAATTTAAATGATATATATTTATAAGTCATAATGCTTCTTAAGAATTTATTTAATAGGTTTACTCAAAAAAATATTGAAAGTTCTGTAAATTGAAAACACCCTGCAATGTTAAACATTTATATAAAAAATAAGTAAAATTTACTCATTTTTGTGTACACTCGACGTTTACCATAGCTCCAAATACATAAGTTTCAATTTTGAAAAAGATATGTACTCAATAATGAGTACAATGAGTAAAAGTGAATTAAAAAAAACGGATGCTAGCCAACATATGTCGCTTTCATAAATCACTTTCAATAAATACCGAAAATTATAACCAGTACTTACTGGCCTCAGGCACCGCAGTTCAGTGACTTATACGTTGTACTACTAGTGCGACGTGAAGAAGTTATAAACATAATAAATGTTAAAAAGGAGTGCCAAAAGAATGGCAAGTAAGATAATTGAGTTGCAATAACTCAGTTTCCCTTTAAGCAATCGACATCAAATAATGTAGATTTCTGAACAACTATTTTAAATTTGTTATGTCGCTTTGTTAAGATTAGATTAAACAAAAGCTGATATTAGCAATATAAAATCCCACTGCTCATTTTTGAGAAAGTACGGTTGCTTAAATTTGAGTACGTCGTCGCTCATTTGCGATGCAATTGTACTCAAAGAAAAACGAGTAGGTTCACGCACTTATATTTAAGTAACTTATTTTTACAATGTAGGATTTAAGAACAATTGATTACAAAATTATTTTTTATAATTATGAATTATTTTCTAACTCTTATAACAAGTTAGGAATTTAAGTTATTTATAACGTCAGATTAGGAGCTCGTTCATTTTTATTAACGTCTTTGGAAAGGATTTAACTGTTATTGATGCATCTATTTAAACGGTTTAACCGATATTTAAAAATAACTTTCTGCAAAGTGCAGGGTTTATTTCTTTTTTTATTTCACCGCATATCTTATTTTATAGAAGGAAATTACTATTTATTATTTATTGTACTTTGAGAAATATCAAAGCACGATTAATGAGTATTTATTACATGCATTAAGACGATTCAGGCTATTAAAATTTTTTAAGAAATTTGTAATTAAAATTTTTGTTTGTAACTATATATGTATAACGTAATTAAAAGTAATTATTCTTATTCCAAAACAAACATTCACTTGCAACATATAGAATTTCATTATATTTTGAATAATCTAAGTAACTTCATAATTTTAACAAAACGCTTATGAATAAATTATCTATGCATTTTAATTCAATAACATTTTAAATACATTTTAAAAAGTTTAAATTATTAGATTTTAAATAGACTTTTCTTGACAATTCAGGGTGTTTAGGGAGGGTATTTAAAAAAAAAAGCTCATTTGTATTTTTTTAATTAATTAGATCATAAGTTTAAATATGTCTTTGGGTGTCATTTTAAATAACCCAATGCGAAGAACGTGTATTTTGATACAATCACATATCAGACTAAATATAATCGGGTATGGCTGGATCAAAGTACAATCATAGATGTTTTATGTGAAATTTTGTTTGAACAGATTAAAAATAAATAAGAATTGTCCGTCAACAAAAGCCTTACCAACAGAAGAAATATATGCAATCTGTAGCGTTTGACTCCGTGGACCTCCATCAGCACCCAGTACTTGTTTTAATTCAAGATTTTACACACATCGGTTTAATAATTTCACATCGAACGATACAAAATTCATGTCAATCGAGCACTTTGCAACAGAATTATAGTGTCGGAATGGATCACCCTAAAAGGGTTAAAATTAGCTTTCTCAGAAATAATTATCTCCTTTTTGAGAATTATGCGATCATCAAGACTATTTCCACTATATTTGACAATTGTTTTGTCATTGAATCCATCGACTTTTGACGAAACAAGAATCCTCAAATTTTCGACGATTCACTCAGATGCCTTTTCTGGATCATCAGTACGTGTTTGATTCTTATACTTAAATTGTCATCGTATTGGAAATTTACAAAAAATAATGTATCTCAATATTATTCGCACACTTAAAAAATATTTATTTTTCAATTCTGGAATATATATTTTTCAAAAAAATTCCAACCCATCTCCTCCATTTTACAGATGATATTCCATCCCCCCCCCCTTTGTAGATGGGCGCCTGTACCACATATTCATCCTAGGAGCCATCTGACCCTATTTCCTGCTGTGAGAAGGAAGATACACAAGCTGAAACGTCTGAATACACCACGAAGCAGAATTTCAAGATGTTTCACGTCAAAAAATAAACCTATTCGAAAATAACTTTTAAAATACGGTGTAAGACTCAGAGAATTCCGTCGAAGTATCGATCACTGCGACTTGTCACACAACTGCAACTTCAAAAAGAATTTTCGCTTTGATGAATTATCCCACGCCCCCGCAATACGTGGGGACAGCTCGAGCGGAAAAACGCGGGAAACTCTACTTTGAAGCCGTCTTAATAGTTCGGGGGAGCGATTAGAGCGGAGTTGAGAAGTGGAGAAGGGTTCATCTAGAACATCATTAATTTACCTCCGTGGCAGACGAACAATTATTAGGAGACTTGGAAATGTTGATTACTCTTTTCAATAAGAAAGGATCATAATTTTAAGGGGGCGATATTATTATTAAGTTCGTGGCGTCAGTTTGTGGGATGACGATATAATGAGTATTACGATGGGGAGGAATCAATTACGCTTCGTTTAGTTTGATTAATAGGGTAGAGGTATGTAGAGTGAAAGTTCCACGTGACTGGCATCCTGGAAAATTCGAATTGTTTATTAATTGTTTAAAAAATCATTAAATTTAATATTCGCCCGCAATCTTATATATATTACTTCTGTTGTATAGATTTCTTTTACGGCCCTTGCACTCAATGGATCTTAACGTATGAGATTTCAAAAGAAAGAGAATTTTCAGGATCAATGACTCATAGGTTCATCTCATAAATATCAACGTTGTTTTTTTTATATGTGTTTAAAACAATTCATAGAAACGTGTTTTTTAAACAAACCGTTAATAATGCTGACAAACCATTAATAATGCTCGAGGCGTCAGTTTGTGGGATGACGATATAATGAGTATTACGATGGGAAGGAATCAATTACGCTTCGTTTAGTTTGATTAATAGGGTAGAGGTATGTAGAGTGAAAGTTCCACGTGAATGGATCCTGGAAAATTCGAATTGTTTATTAATTGTTTAAAAATTCATTAAAGTTAATATTCGCCATTAATCTCATATATATTATTACTATAGTAAAGATCCCTTTTATGGCCCTTGCACTCAATTGATTTTAACCCATGAGGTATCAAAAGAAAGATAATTTCCCGGAGCAATGACGAATCGTACGTTCATTTCATGAATAATGCAGCAATATGCATGTTTTGGCTGTTATTTGGTATCGAAACGAAGAACTTCTGCTTGCTACACCGATACTCTACAAGTCAAGCTAAAGTGATCACTTTTAAGAGGGAGTAACGGGTATTATATGAAGTGATCCCCCACAGTACACCTCTCTTTGTGAGTCGAACGGAGGAATGAATGATGGAGATACCCTTGAAGTGTTATCAGGTTGGCAGTGGTTAAAGTTGTGGTGTTTAATTCGATGTGGTGTCACGTTTCTTTGTTAGAAAGTTGCGCTGATCTGCAGTCCGGAAGGCACCCATATAGTTAGGTGCACTTAGGTCCGGGTCACCAGTGCACTTTTTAACTGTCACTCGATTTCGAACCGAGGAGCTTTTGTTTGTAACGCCGATACTCTATCAGTTAGTTAACATGTGGGAATAATGGGTATATGAAGTGACCCCAACGATTAAAAAAATTTTTAATACTTTTAAAATAATTCATTTAAACATGTTTTTTAATAAATCGTTGATAGTGCTGCCATCTATGAAAGAGCAGAAGCGTTAAACTTTTATAATTTTTTGGCTATAAGAAATACGATAATACATTTCGCCCTTACAACGAATGGATGTGTCAGTGAAAGGGAGGGGGGGGGATGTTCATGCTATAATTATCGCGCGGTTATGCCAGTAACAATTAATATGAAATTAGGGAAAAAATAAAAATTGTCAATTGTATTAAAGTAGGAAGTCTAGGATAGGAAGCGTAGAGTGCAATGTTTGAATTAACATTAACTTTACAATTACTATTAAGATTAATACCTTTAATTACTTTGGTTAGATCGTATAGATAAAGAGAGACATTGCGTTGTGATTTCAATATTAATTTACCCGGAACGTAGATTTTCCTGTTGGGAAGAAAAGGCATAAAAATGCAAAGACTTAACTAAAATTAAAATAAAGAAACGTTTAAACTTCTATGAAATACAGATTTATTTTCAAGTGCGGGGACAATTGGATGCATGACTCACCAAGCAAATAGGGGCTGACAATCCATCCCGAAGCATCTCTCAAAGAAAGGAGAGGTCTTAGTCCTCCCAGTAAGTCAGTCAGGGTCTAAGTCTAAGTGTAAAGTGTTTTCTTTGAGAGTCTACGTGCAGAAGAGTACTGTCCAAGGTGGGCGTGTGGGTACAGCCCCTAGATCATCCCATTGGATCGCGGGCATAATGATTCCACGCCTGTGATTTGGCAAAAATACCTCACTCACAAGATTGGATGCCGACGAGTTGAAAGGGCCCCGACGAGATGAAGGGGACCCCATATATTTTACTTTTATGGGGCCTGGTGAGACGAAAGACTCCATATATTTTACTTTTATGGGGCCTGGGTATGGAACGAAAGACTTTCTTTGTAAAGGCTTCTTTTTAGACGGTTTATGGTCCAGTCAGTTTGGCGCGTTTGCGTGGGAAAACAGGTGGAGAGGCATATTTAATTGCATCACCACAGTCAATATTGATAATTGTCAAAATTTTGGCGCCGATTTAAAAAAAAAAGTAGTAATAAGAATTAAATTTATATTAAATAATTTAATTTCTTAAAATTGTTCGTAAAATAAAAATATATTTTTTATTTTTTACCGCATTTTTCTTAAAGTTGGTTTTCTTTAAAAAAAAAAAAAAAGTTACTTTTACTTGTTTATGAACAATACAATGCAAAATATATAAAAAGAGATGAGCAAAGAATACTAAATAAGAAAACATACAAATTGTTAAAAATATAGGGCCATGAAAGAAACCAACGGAAATTGCGTAATAACGACATATTATATTTCGAATGAAAAGGGGGAAAAAGAAGAAAGATAAACAAAAGACATATTTAAATATAAACAAATACGGAATATTCCTGTTTACTTTTCCATGCGTAAGGATCCATAATTCAGAATTCAATTTCGGTGGCAAACAGAAAGAGCATTGAAATGGAAACCGAAGCAGTGAGCTGAGCAGCGGGCTTTTGTCCGAAAGCACACTTTAAACGTCCCCGCCTGCGGATATTAAAACCACTTCTTCCCAGACATCCTCCCCCCTTTGGAATAAATTCAGTCTTTTGTTCCATTTCCCCTTCATTTTGTTCCTTCCCCGGCTCATGGCTGAATCCCTATTTGAACCAGTTTGTACATATTTCTTATTACTTTCTATGTGCAACATACAGAAATGAAAATTATGTTTTTATTAGAAATTTCAGATTTCTTTGATTTTACATGATTTAAGGTCTTCCGAGTCAAAATAATTGTGTGTCATCGTACGGTTGTCGTTAATATTTAGATAATTTAAATATTATGATAATCCAATTTGTCGTTAATATTTAGATGATTTAAATATTATGATAATCCAATTTGACGTTAATATTTAGATAATTTAAATATTATGATAATCCAATTTTTCGTTAATATTTAGATGATCCAATTTGTAATTTAGATATTATGATAATCCAATTTGTCGTTAATATTTAGATAATTTAAATATTATGATAATCCAATTTGTCGTTAATATTTAGATAATTTAAATATTATGATAATCCAATTTGTCGTTAATATTTAGATTATTTAAATATTATGATAATCCAATTTGTCGTTAATATTTAGATAATTTAAATATTATGATAATCCAATTTTTTGTTAATATTTAGATAATTTAAATATTATGATAATCCAATTTGTCGTTAATATTTAGATAATTTAAATATTATGATAATCCAATTTTTTGTTAATATTTAGATAATTTAAATATTATGAAAATCCAATTTGTCGTTAATATTTAGATAATTTAAATATTATGATAATCCAATTTTTTGTTAATATTTAGATAATT
Organism: Troglohyphantes excavatus; assembly: GCA_963932185.1. Classification (NCBI taxonomy): domain Eukaryota; kingdom Metazoa; phylum Arthropoda; class Arachnida; order Araneae; family Linyphiidae; genus Troglohyphantes; species Troglohyphantes excavatus. The sequence continues at coordinate 20,825,510 of OZ010677.1, read as the reverse complement.
TAAATATTATGATAATCCAATTTGTCGTTAATATTTAGATAATTTAAGTATTATGATAATCCAATTTTTTGTTAATATTTAGATAATTTAAATATTATGATAATCCAATTTGTCGTTAATATTTAGATAATTTAAATATTATGATAATCCAATTTGTCGTTAATATTTAGATAATTTAAATATTATGATAATCCAATTTGTATATTTGCACTGTTAAAAATAGGTATTCAAAAATCAGTAAAATGTACTCATTCATTTTGAGTACATTTGATGCTTATCATAGCTCTGAATACATAAGTTCCATTTTTGAAAAAGACATGTACTCAAAAATCAGTAAAGTTAGTAAAAGAGCAGTTGGATGCCCACATAGGATGCCTTCATAAATTACTTCCAATAAATATAAAAAATAACAACTAATAATTACAGGAAATCGAAACCATATCCCTAGGCACCGTAGTCCAGTGTCTTATCCGTTGTGCTACCAGGACGATATGGAGAAGTTATAAAGAGAAAAATGCTAAAAGGTGTGCCAAAAGAATGGGATGTAAGATAATGGAGTTGTAATCAATCAGTTTCCATCGTTTAAGCAATCGACATCAAATAATGTGGAAAACCATTTTTTTAACATCTAATTTAAGATTTTCAGCTAGCTTTGTTAAGATGACTTGAACAGAAGCTGGTATTAGCAATATTAAGTCACTGCTCATTTTTGAGAAAGTGCGATTACTTAAATTTGAGTATGCCATCGCTCATTTACGATGCAATTCTACTCAAAGAAAAACGTGTATGTTCAGATACTCATTTTTAAGAACCTTTTTTTATACAGTGTGGTTGTTTCAATTAGCGTCGCACTAAGGCTACTCAATGGATAATTGGCATTAGCTATGGATCCGCCCTGAAAGAAAGATCCGGAAACACTGTCTCGTAATTTTATTTAGTGCACTAGAATTAATTAAACTGTAACTATCGCTGGGTGATAATCAACTGAGTGATTAAAAAATCACTCAGCAATTGCCTGGTAATTATTTTAGTTGCATTCCACTCAGGATTACTACGTTGCACATTTTGAAATCGCCAAACCCCTAAAATCACAATTCATACAAAATCGCCAAATTATCGATTATTTGCCAAAGTTGTTAGCTGGGTATCGAGCGAAAGGATATTTTGTTCAATAGTTGTATGCGCAATAACTGCAGGATACAATTTAAGTTTTTCAATTGCTGCATGCAACTAAATATTTCAGTTTCTAGTCCGATAATCGCCAGTGCGCGTATCTGATCTGGCACCCCACGCACCTGATGCAGACATGAGCACATTTGAATCGCGACAGATTTAAAGTGCACGAGTCCCCTCTAGACACCGCAAGTTCGTCAACTTTACCACAAAAAAGTCCATATAAAACTATTAAAATATCAAATTCGACTCAATTTGACGCAGAGGAATATACGAAAAAATAGCAACAAGAATCAAAATTCATTGAAACTCTTCTACACGCATGAGTATTTTTTTTTTAAATAACATATATTTAATTAAAAAAAATTAAAAATAACAAGAAAAGGAAAATGAAGAATATAATTTTCCTCGTGTTTTGAAATCAGAACTTCGAACTGAAATAAAAGTAAATTCCCCTTTCAAAGTGATGGATGTCTCAGATGTATTTTTTTCTGTCTTCTGCGAATCTATCCTCCTTTTCAGGTTATATCAAGTGTTGCTCTGTTTCACTGACAGGATCTATTGTTTTTTCGGAATTTATTTGGGTTTGGAATGTTTTATTTATGTGATACATCGGTTCTCTTCAGGTTTGGTGTGATTTCTGCTGATTCACTGACTTTATCTGAGTTTTTAGGTGTGAGTTTTTTTCATGCCTTTAATATTATTTGCTTTCTTGATTGGATAAAAGCTTCACCAGATCATATGGACTGTGTTATGCAACAAACTAGTTAGTCCACAAAACGTTCAAATAAAGAAAACTGTCTTTTATTCAAAGTATTCAATCTAAAAACTCCATGCTGCAACATTGGCCTTCAAATTAATTACTTTTTAAAGGAATTTTTTTTTTATTTGCGTGGTTAACTGGTTGTTGCATAACACGGTTCATACATTTACTGATTATTTTATTGAAAAATATGTCATTTTCATACGGTGTGAATGGTATTTCAGCTCAAAAGCTTATTTTTTTTATTTATAGTTTATTTTTAGTAGCGACGTTATTTTTAAGGCCCCACTATTTTATTTTGTCCTTTTGCGGTTTTCCATCTACGCCTGCTCTATTTTATTTTTAAATTTTAACAGGCATGCGTGAATTTTCAATCTAACGAGATAAAATATCTGTCAATCGTGCTATTTTTTACCGAGTTATAGTACCGGAAGGGATCCATTTAAAAGCGTTTTACCCAAGTCCCTCATAGTCAAAATAGTATAAAAGCCAAATAAAATCATCAAGTTTTTTTTTTTTTTTACCAATTGTTGAATCTAGTTTGTTAAGTCAAACTCGTTTTAGAATCAGTCAATTCGATTTTAACACCAATTTTAATATAAAAAATAACAGTATATATAAATACTTCAAAAACAATATATAGCTATCTATATATATGTATATTAAAAAAATACACAACAGTCGAATTGATAACATCTCTCCTATTGGCGCGCTTTGGATGTTTTAATTTAAAATTTTGTTGATATGCTTTTCAGTCGGTTAAAAAAGGTGTACGTGCGGCTGTATTTGTCTTTTATATAAATCAACAGTTTTTTTCCGATATTGGTGAAATTTTACACATTTGACCTTCAAAGCAAGGGAAAGGTCATCACTGTCTACACGAAATTTTGAGAAACCACCCCCATCCTCTTTTCCCACCACTTTAACTCGCTTAACCCCCTTAACTTCTTACTCTCTAAAACCTAATCATAATAACGCAATTTTTCAACATTGTAATATATTTTACATAGTTAGCTATGAGGATGGATAAACAATACATTCTGATTGACTGATGAGAAAATATCGCCAATATACCGCCTTAATGTCGCCAAATGAAATGTCGCCAAATGAATTAAAATATCGCCTAATGAATAAAATATCGCCAAATGAACTAAAAATGGTCATAGATGTAAAAATATCATCAAAATGATGAAATTTTTATCAAGAGGATAAATTTCATATCATTTCGCACATTCGACTTTCAAAACAAGAGGAAGGTCACTGTCTAGATTTTGAGAAATCCCCCCATCCCCCTCCCCTTAATTGGCAGAAATGTCTTCTTACTAAAACCACCAAATGACGCCACAGTAAAGAAATATGCAAACCCTCTGCGTTAAGTTATACATATAAAAAAAAGTATTGTTTTGTTTTTTATACACATCTACAGTTTCATTCTGAGGCAACAGTTTTGTCCGTGGCAACGCCGGGCAGTTCAGCTAGTATTAAATGAATAACCATTTATTAATGCTTATTCTTTAGTATTAAGAATTCAATTTTAATCGCTCTTGTTAAAGTTAACCCTAACAGAATAAAAGCATGGACATGTTTTCATGTTGTTATCCGTCTTCCCATGTTGGCGTGTGAATCATCCCTAAGGAGAACTCCCGTCTAATCTAATTGTAGCCCGATATTGTCAATCCTTCTTGTTTGGCGAGATTATCACTCATTTCCAGTGGAGAAGTGACAGCCAACGCTTCGGGTTTTATGGACTGCAGTTTCCTATGGGAATCGTGGGTTGCAGTTAAGGTTTAAAGTTTGTGAGGAAAGGCTTGTTAACAGGGTAATGAGATGGTGGGACATAGACTTTAAATTGGGGGTTACTTATAAAGAGATTTAAAGCAGGGAGGGTGTTGTATTTGTTATTTTAGAGTTTCTGTCTAGGATATATTTTCCTTAAATTATTATATTTTAAAATTTCCTTAAATACCACCCTTTTTCTATAATTTAATTGCCTTGTAATAATCTTACCCAGCAAAAAAAAATCAGCATAAAACCTTCACAAAAATTTTAAAACTGAAGTTTTTATGCAGGAAAACTGCAATTTTTTTTTAAAGATCTATAATATTAAAGGTTTTTGTTTCAATATCGTTCATAAAAACCTGCAAAAAATCTTCAATTTGTAATCATGAGGGGAAAATGCAGGTATTTTAAAGGTTTTATGCAGGAAAATTAAAAACTTTAAAATAAACTGCAGTTTTTTGTTTTAATGGTCCTTTATAAAACCTTCAAAATACCTACAATTTGACAATTTTGATGAAGTTTTCATGCTGACTTTTTTTGCTGGGTACCCCATGTCTAGAAATCTCTTTTTATCGTACCATATAACTTCTATTTCACAAAAATAAAAAGAAAATATGAATCGGATATACAAATCTCATCTTTCTTAGCGAAAGTTAACTAATGTGATCATTATGAAAGTTTGCTATTTTTTATAAGATACGCCGATTGCTAAAAGAACGAAAGTACTTTCGTAGACTTTCGAAAAACTTTATATTTTTAATTTATTATTCAGAATTGAAATACAACGTGTGTGCAGGAAAAAAAATCTAGATTCCACATTTTCGTTGATGCACTGTTAAAAATAGCTACTCAAAAATAAGTAAAATGTACTCATTTTAGTTTACATTAGATGTTTATCATAGTTTCTAATACTTAAGTTTTATTTTTGAAAAAGACATGTTCTCAAAAATAAGTAAAATGAATAAAAAGAACAGTTGCTTGCCTACATAGGCTGCCTTCATAAATAACTTTCAATAAATTTCAACAATTACAACCAGGACTTACCGGGTACGTCCATATACTATTTTTTAAGAACAGTGGATAAATACTGGATAATTAGCAAAATTGACACAAAGTGTTACTGTTTAAATTAATAGTTTACTTTAATTAAGAATAACATTAAGTACAATTCACCTTTAGAGACCAACTTACTATTATTCTTATTAGAATATTATTGAAGATAAAAAATTATAATTTTTTTTTTAATTAAACTATATAATCACCAAATATATTTTTGGCTGGTAGTAATATAATTTTTTTGCGAAAATATTATGTTTTATTCATATAGTCGTTTTATCATTTATATTTAATCTTGTTTTACTTGATGGTTGGAACAGAAGCTGAGATTATCAATAGTAAATCACACTGCTCATATTTGAGAAAGTACTTAAATTTGATCGCTCATTTACGATGCAATTGTACTCAAAACAAAACGAGTATATTCAGGTACTCATTTTTAAGTACCTTTTTTTACAGGTAGAAACAAATTGTTCAAAATGTTTCCATTTTGCATAACCTCATTTTGGCGAAGACTTTCAGGTGCAGAATGCGAAATGTTCGACATCTAGTTATTTTGTGAAAGCTCTCTACCTGAACTAAAAATAAACATTTTACACTTCTATGGATTCATTTTCTTTGTGTTTATTTCAGAATGAAGTAATAACTCACCGTTTTTTTCCAAACTTATTTTTGCAACGTAAGCACTTTTGAGGTGAACGTCACAAATGACGTAATGTTATTCAAAGTGACGAATTCTTACAAGTGCTTATTCATTCTAAGATAATTGCTTCTACAGTGCATCGTTCATTCTAACAAGGGTTCAACGATGAATTTGAGTAATAACGTTTCTGCTAAGCTTCTGAGAATTACAAGAGTTTGAAATAATAAAAGAATACTTTTATACTGTACTTTATTGCATACATAAATAAGACTGGTACACACTTAAATAAGACTGGTACACACTTAAATAAGACAAACTGAACAATATTATTTTTTACCTTAATTAATTTTAATAGAACGATGTTATATATATTTCAGAAGATGTATACAAAATTTCAAAGCAATAGAGGATAACTTATTGTTTCTATATAATTTTATCGTCTATTTACCTACTTTTCGTCTGGAACATTCGCAATTTACTCAAAATATAAAAATTTTGAATTTTAGTCATGCTGAAATTGCCAATTTATAAAAAAAAATACTTAAGTTTAAACTTTTAATGTTTTTGAAATTTCAATATTTGTTTTATAAACGTATAAAGAGTTGATTTTAATTAAGTTATAATTTATTTGTTTACAAATTAATGAACTTAAAAATGTGAATATTTTTAAGTTACAAACATAATTTTATTTTTGAAAAAACTAAAACATAAATTTGCAAAAATCTTTTACTAAGCCTGTAGTATATGATTTGAAATTATTTAATAATTTTTAAAAAAATATATTAAAAATTGAAGATGGAGTAGTGTTTTTTAAAAAGCATATTTAGGCTTAAGAGCATACAACAAAAATAGTGTTTTAAATATAACTTTTTTTCATTGATTATTTTTGAGAGAGAAAAGAAAATTAATACTAAAAAATTATTTATGAATTTATAAATAAAAATAATAAGATTTGGGGCTGGATTCTCCCTTGAATGATCATTGTACAATTTATTTAAAAAACAATAACTGTGCGATAAAAAGTAACAGTTTCCAAGAGTTTTAAAAATGGACTTTGTAACACTTCTTAAAAAGCATACTTTTTTTCAGTAAGCTTCTATAATGCGATCATTAGTGCTGTCATTTAAAGTCTTATTTCTTTTTTTAGTTAAGTAGGTTTTAAGAGCACATATTGCTACAAGGGTGAACATTAATTATCTAAACACAGAACAAAAGTTTTTGTAAAGGGTATTAATAAACTATATTTAAATAATCTAATTAAGTTTTTCAGCATCATTCTTTAATATGACACTGAATACTGCTATTTGCTTTTTCTTCTTGGTGTAATGAGATTATACAATTAGTGTTAATTCTTAGACTTAATTCCTTGTTTACTTCTCTTAAAATATGTATATAATTTTAGTTATTTTGAAGATAGTCTTGGAAGATAGTCTGTATTTAAATGAATTATTCTATTTTAGAATCTTTTTTTAAATCATCTAATAAACAGTTAATTCGTTCAATGATACTTTAAAAATCAAATTTAATTTCAAAATTATGTAAAGGAACAAATAATCGTTTTCCGTTATGGTTTGTACCCCATAACTGAAATATATATTATTCAAAACTTTAAAAAAATTAATTTTTTTTTCTTCATATTACTGGGATATTTCATGAATTTTAAATGATTACAGTTTCGTACTTTTTTTGCATTTTTTTGAATATTCTATTCAATTTATTTGTGTTAATAAACTTTATATGTTCTCAATAAAATAATATTAAAAATACACGATAAAGCGACTATGTAAATAATACTTAATATTTTCGAAAAAAAAAATACATTTCTACAATAAAAAAATATATTTGGTGATTACATAGTTTAATTTTAAGGTTTTTTATAATCTTTTATATTTAATAATACTCTAATAAGAATAATAGTAAGTTGGTCTGTAAAGGTGAATTTAATTAATGTTATTCTTAATTCAAGTAAACTATTAATTTAACCAGTAACACTTTGTGTCAATTTTGCTAATTATCCAGTATTTATTCACGGTAAAAAAAAGTGCTTAAAATGAGTACATGGACGTACTCGTTTTTCTTTTAGTACAATTGCATTGTAAATGAGCGATATCGTACTCAACTTTAAGTAATCGTACTTTCTCAAAAATGAGCAGTATGATTTAATTTTGCCAATATCTGCTTCTGTTCAAGCCATCTTAATAAAGCGACCTGGCAAACTTAATATAGTTGTCAGAAGATGGTTTTCCACATTATTCAAAAGGAAACTGAATTATTACGACTAAATTATCTTACTTTCCATTCTTTTGATCCGCCTTTATAACATTACTTCTATTTATAACTTCTTCACGTCGCTTTACAATGAATAAGGCTCTGAACTTCGGTGTGGAAGACATCAGGTAAACAGAGAAAGTTCGATTCCTGGTTGTAATTGTTGAAATTTATTATAAGTGATTTATGAAGGCAGCCTATGTAGGCAAGCAACTGCTCCATTTATTCATTTTTCTCATTTTTGAGTACATATCTTTTTCAAAAATGAAACCTATGTATTCGGAGCTATGATAAGCATCGAATATATTCAAGAATGAGAATATTTTATTTATTTTTAAGTACCTATTTTTTAACAGTGTTGGGATTTTATTAATAAGCTATTATTTAAATTAATGTTTTCAGGTCACCCGAAGTTTTTTTAATGTTTTTGATAATCCATAAAGAATAATCAAAGACGCATTGGTGTCAACACCACTCATGGTGCAATGTTTAATTTTTTTAACTAATAACTTAAGATAATTACTTGTAGAGCTTAACTAACAAACAAGATTTTTGGTACTTACATTTCGCAGCCTTGAAGAGTGGTCGACATCTGCCTCCGCCGCAAAACAATTTAGGGTTTCCATTGCAAAAGCAGTCGACATCTGTTTTACACGTCCGATTCTGGAGACGCAGGCACGAGTTCTGCAAAACCAACAAAACACACTTTATTACATGAAGCGCAATAATCAAGCACTCAGTACTCAAAACTCTTAAGTATCTCTATATATAAATGCAGAAGCCAGCACCACTCCCTCATTACTAATTCTTCAACTTCCGTATATCCAGGAAGATGAAATATGGCATAGTTGTTCCTAAGAGTTTAAATAGGAAAAGTAAGCTATTTTTGTTTGGATCGAATTTTTCTAATGAGGTGGAAAACACATTATTCGACCGTAGATTTCGGTAGTTTCGAATACTTCCGATTGTCCTGGAATCGTGAAATTTTGCAAATTGATAGGGTTCACCATACAAACTACGAAATAATCTAAAATTCTAGAATTATTTACGTGGAACCTTTAAAATCAGTGTCGATTTTTTTTTATGGAATATTACTTTGGGACGCTTCCAAATATCTTTGAATGATGAAATTTTGAATACTGATAGGTTTTATCATACAAATAAAGGAGGACATGAAAATCAATCTAGAATTTTACACGAAGGACTTTTAAAAATCATTTTTTTATAGAACATTAGTTTTGGACACTTCTAATTGCTTTAGAATTATGACATTTTGCCTATTGACAGTGTTTGCCATATCAACAAAGGAACAATCTGTAAATCAGCAATGGTGCACTTGGAATTTTAAAAATAGGTTACGATTTTTTTGTATGGAACATCAGTTTTGGACACTTCCAATTTTGAAATTACGCATACTGATTGAGTTTATCATGGAAACAAAAGAAGCAATATGAAAATTTACAAATTTGCACGGGAATTTTTTAAATATCTGTTGAGATTTTTTTTTCTCGAAAATCTCCTCTAATGAAACGCACGCATCAAGAAATAAAAATAAGTTTTTTTCACTTCATTCCGGCAAGTTTAAAACTCAGGGTTTTTAAGAATTATCTTCACAACTTTTACATGTAATAAAAACTAAAAGTAATAAAATAGGTAAGTTACGCTGCTTGTACATGAAACAGGAATACGTGAAATTTAGTTTCGCACATTTCTTTTTCCAAACCATTTACGACCCATTCAACGCACCATTACAAATCCATTAACGCACTTACACCTTATCTTTTCTCTGAGCTATCTCATGAGCATGGGTATATGAAAATTATTTTTATAACTTTAAATCTTATGATATTTTTACAATATCATAAGATAGTTTAGACTTCTTGGTATCATTTTGTTCGTTTTTTTAACTGCTTTTACAATATTTTTAAGTTTCTTGTGCTTTAATTGAACTTCAGTGTGATATATTGGTTTCATAGTGAAAAATCATCTCTTTCTACTTTATATATTTTATACAAATGGTTTAAATTCTCAACTACTCAAATAAAACTATAGAAACTCTTTCTTCAATTGAGTAAGCGAGTGCAAAAATGGCCCAACCCACATTTTTTTTAAAACTCAAATTATGATACTAAACTTTCTTACAGAATACGAATTTACTGAAGCAATATCGGTCTAACCCATTTTCCCGTAATTTCCGCTAGAAAGCGTTCATAGTTCGTTTTTGACTTGAACGCTATTCAAAATCAAAAAAAAAATAATCCAGTAATCTCACATTACTGGCGATTTTAATGGATAACAACAATAACGGATTACATATGTTCTCCACATATTAACTCAGTGCCACCATTATTTTAAACAAAACAAATAATCAAATTTTCAAAAATATTCAAGCTCCGTTTTCTTCGTAAAGTATATTTGGGGGCTGGGTCATTCTTGCTCTGACCTATTCAATTTAGAAACACACTCGCCCGATGCGTACATTAGAACTAAAGTTACAGCGATTTCACCGGTCAAAACATGCCTGATATTTGACTTATTTCCCCTCGTAATTCAAAGTTAAGAGGAAAGAACGTATTAATAGCCAATCTGGTCAACGGGGTCCATCTTCTTCTACATTATGGCAGGGTATTTAGCCCCGTAACCCTCAATTCCCCCTGGAGTTATGGGGCTTTGAATAATGTTGTTTTTATGTCGCTTAAGTTACTTCCATTGACCGCCGTACCAGGACTCACGTAAAAAACAAGCGACAGAAATGTATTTTCTTAAGATTATTTATTTGTTATTTATCAGTTTGACTATTAGCAAAGTCATTTTAAATAAACAATAAACTTTTTTTTAAAAAAAATAATAAAGTAAATTCAATGGAAACAAATGAGCATACTTTTTGTAAAAACTCGCACTGTAAAAAAATATTAAAACATTTTTCTGAAAAGTTAAACACCGCGAGGGCTTGACCACCCTGTTTTCTACTACTATCAAAACAAAACAGATTCCATCTGAGAGATTTTGAGGAAAACACCAACAAAATCTTGTGTTTCCTTGTTCCAGCATTCCTTGTCACATATACAAAACATAAGAATGCCGGTTATTTTTAAATACCTCTTGTCTGACCTGCAATCCCTGTGGACTACAAGTCATTCTTCTTGGCGAGTTTTGGCGGACTTAAGGAATGTCTTCTAAGAATCAAGATTCGGAAGAAAAATGCAGTAAAAATGTGAAAAATTTAAAAGTAAATTCAAATTTAATTTAATTAATAATTTAAAAAAATAATAAAGTAAATTCAATGGAAACAAATGAGCATACTTTTTGTAAAAACTCGCACTGTAAAAACCTTTAAAAATTTCTAAAACCTTTTTCTGAAAAGTTAAACACCGCGAGGGCTTGACTACCCTATTTTCTACTCTATCAAAACAAAACAGATTCTATCTAAGACATATTCAGAAAAATACCATTAAAATTTTGTGTTTCCTTGTTCCAGCATTCCTTGTCACACACACAAAAGAATGCCGGTTATTTTTAAATGCCTCTTGTCTGACCTGCAATCCCTGTGGACAACATGTCATTCTTCTTGGCGAGTTTTGGCAGACTTAAAGAATGTCTTCCAAGAATCAAGATTCGGAAGAAGAATGCAGTAAAAATGTGTCCAAGAAAACATCTTCGACAAAAGACGGTAGGTTTACAGAAGACCGGCCAACTCCTAATTGGATTTGTATTCCTTTCACTATATCTGGACATGTTGCTATGGCTACAAACACGGTGAATTTTCTTAAACTATGACGGAGCCTCAAAACAAAACTATAAATCCCGCAAATCCGGGCGGATTTTTTGTTATTTTTCCCATTACGTAGTTTTGTGTGGTTTCTGGAGACAACGTCGCGTAATAACGTCTTGTACAATGTTTTGGGAAGGATATACTTTTTTGCGGATTTTGTGGACATCGGATTGTTTCAGATTTCGCTGTAGGATTTTGTTTGTAAAGTGCTTGTTAAGCAAAAATCTGAGCCGTTGTTATTACAGATACCTCATACATTGCGGACAGACTATAGGGATATTGTTTAAAGTATATTTTAAAAAATATATATAATTGGAATTAAAAAATTATCACTGTCTAAATAATGTATGGAAATAAAAAAGTAATTTTACGTTGGGAATATTATTTCTCCAGTTAAAGGTACTTAAAGTTTTAAAGAGATAAATACCTTTAATCAACGAGGGTTGTGTTTCGAATCCCAACTTTGACACTGCAGCGAGCTCGTAATCTGAGTATTGCCAGTTTCGTTCCTCGTCACCCGCAAAATAACATCCAGTGTGTATAGAGTCAGCGCCCAATGAATAGAAACTATGTTTTTTACTTCACAAACTGAGGTCGAAACAGGCGGGGAAGGCGAAATCGTAACTCTTGTTGGTCATAGGTGCTCAGAGGTACCATTGTCGGCTAGCAACCAGATTGTTGCAAGTTCGAATACGGCTAATGCAAGAGACTTGACAAAAATGTTAAAAATGCAGTGAACTTGTGATCAGAGGCTTTCCAGATTCGCTGCGCAGTTACAGTGCGTTGTCCGAACTTATCCTCCAATTTCTACAGCGTGTATATGGGACTGGTGTACGTTAAATCTAATAGCGATCCTATGTCATGACACCTATTGAGGTTGCATCGGGTGCCATCTCAGGTATTACCTTCCTCGCAATCTGGCCATAGTTCAAAATACGAGGTATTATTCCTTCAAGAAATGCCCCGAACCGTCACCAATAACCCAATATGTAGCTTGTGACGTTAATTAACCAAACCTACCTGTTGGTTGACACACTCATTTACTATAATCGGCCTTCATCTGGTGAAGTAAAAAGCACGTACCCTACGGCTTTCTATACGGTGGGTGGTGATAGAAGACAACCAGTTGCATATAAGGTATTTCATTGTTTAAACGTGCTCACACCTACATCAGGTACGTGGGGGCATCTTAGGTGTCCTCGTCATTTGACAATGAATAACAAATAAAGTAATGAAGCTGTTGTCTTCTCCGGTCTTTCTTTCAAAATAGATCCCGAAACGTCACCAATAGCCCATTGTATGTAGCTCTAGTTAATTATGATTAGTTGGCTACAAGAACGTCGTACTAGAGCTAGACTTTGGGCTACTGACAACAGTTCGGTATTTATCTCAAAAGAAAAACCGAGCCCCAGTTGCTCAGTGGATAAGGCGTTCAGCTACTAATAACAGGATTGGTGGTTCGAATCCGTGCAGTGGACTTGACAAAGAAAAGTAACAAAGTAGTGATCTTGCGATCGGAGGGTTGCCAGTTTCGCTACAAAAATACTAGAAAGTCGTCCAGAATATCCAACAAATTATACTGGCGTGTATACGGGACTGGTGCACGATAAATCTGATCGGGGTCCAAAGTCCCGACGTCTATTGAAGGCGTTGGGTGCCAGTTCAGGTGTTTCCTCGTCATCTGACCATGGTTCAAAAATAAAGAGGTGCATGTATGAATGTGTGTGTGAATGTGTATGTGTTCCCGGGTCTTTCCTTTGAGATTGACCCCGAACCGTCGTCAATAGCCCACTGTGCAGCTCTAGTGCGACGTTAATTAAAAAACCAACCAATAATACGAGGCATCGTTCCCGGGTCTTTCCTTCGAGATAGACCCCGAACCGTCGCCAATAGCCCACTGTGCAGCTCTAGTGCGACGTTAATTAAACAAACCAAACCAAAAGAAAAACCACAAAACACTGCCTCGTATTTTTTTTAACCATTTTCAATTGACGAAGTCAACACCTGAGCTGGCACTCCACGCAACCACAAAAAATCTGAGGGCGACAAACTTAACGTGCACCAGTCCCAATACAAAAATATTGTTGCGCGAGAGGTGCATATCTGACAACCCTCCAACAACCAGATCGCTACACACTTGCTAGGGATCGAACCCTGGCTTGTCGGATGCTCAGACCGACGCCCTCACCATCCGGCCACCACCGGCCCTCTAGTTAATTCAACCAACCAAACACAGCCGCCCTTAATCAATTCAGCTTATTAGCTGCCGTGTGGTTTATCCGGATGCGGCAGCAGTGGTCCGAAAACGATGCCATTTTCTGAAGGAAGCGGGGGAGTTAGGGGGGCGGGGGGGAGAGAGGGGCATCGTTAATTATCCAGGGCGTGGTGTCAATTGAGGAGCATCTCTAATTGCCAGGCGTGGGCGTATCTTCATTCAATTTATTACCGGATTCTGTTCCGAAACAATGGAAATCGTCCTTTTGAATGGCCCGAAAGATCGAATTATCTTCCTTTACCTCGGTGTCCGTATATTCGAGACTGTATTTTGTTGAGATGTGGCTTGTTAGTGTAGCGGAGTGCGTATTGGTATGGTTCACTGAACTCTAACTGTATCTTCTGGAAGGCTCAGAACTTGTTTCAGCTATGGGCGCGTTGAAGCCAATGTGGAAGCAGTAATACTGTACCACAAATTTTTTGTATGTGATTTAGTGGTGTTTTTTTAATACCGTAGCATTGTAGAAATATTAAATGTATATAAATATTATATTTTATTTGATATTGCCAAATAAATAGTTTTTGCTCTTGCTTTTTAATCACTTCGACTTTGACTTGCAAATGGCTTTTTATTTTAATAGCAGATTGCTTTTAAAATGGGTTTCAAAAAGAAATAGAAAAAATACTCAGTCAAATGCAATACAAGTCGGTTTATTTTAACATGATTTCTTTGCACAATTATCTGCGAGGGTGACTCATGAATTTTTCATTGTCATTTACAAATTAACCCTAATTTTTGTTTCTATGAACCAACATACGCTTTCTATTCACAGCTATGGTTACCATGGAAACCACTGCATCTCATCCTACTACAAATTTCTAAATAGGTAGTTTTAGAGTGTGACCATCGAGAGAGAAAGGGTATAGAGAGCTTATGGTGCCTTGTTAGCTACCTTAATGATGCCTTTTAAATTATATGTTTATATTTGCTTACGTCATTTAGTTTTTTACGTCAAGCTATATTCATTCAACAGGACGATGCATTAAAGTAAGTAAAAGCACTGCTATGAAAAGCATGCTCATATTTGACGAAACTTTTGTCAGTGTTGGCTAAACAGACCTTCGAGCATGAATGGACTGTAGTAGAGCGAATATGACGTCATAATCGTGAAACCAAAATCAAAAACCGAATGGCTTCAGACACGTGACTTCTTTTCAAAATTATGAATTAAAAAATACTCGCGATTGGCTGATGAATTGGGAAATGTGTAACAGTGAAAATTTATGAATGGAGAGACGTAATTAACCACGTGTCTGAGGCCATACATGTTTGCCTCACTTTGATGTTAGCAAGATTACAAAGATAGATTTTCTCTACTATGAAGGATCCATGCTCGAAGAAACAGACCCTGCTATATGCATACGCTCAGATAAAATATTTTACCAAACTGATGAAATTCATTTTGTTATTTTTTCCTACGAAATTTATTTCGTCAGAAATGATGAAGATTTTAAATAAATATAGAAAGTTCGAGTCGAACCGCGGACCTCTCAGTTCAGGCACCAATGCTCTAAATACTCGGCCAAGGAAGTTCTAAATACTGGGCCACGAAAGCTCTAAATACTCGGCCAAGAAAGCTCTAAATACTTGGCCAAGAAAGCTCTAAATACTCGGCCACGAAAGCTCTAAATACTCGGCCAAAAAAGCTCTAAATACTTGGCCAAGAAAGCTCTAAATACTCGGCCAAGGAAACTCAAGAATTCTCTGCAAGAAAGTTGAATTCTGACTATATAAGTATGAGAACCAAATAATATCTGATGACTCCAAAATTGGCTCTGAATAAATTACTTTCGTCAAAATTTGAAGATTCATGTTTGGTTAAAAGAGTCACGTTATTCAATGATGAAACGATTGTCAAATATGACAAAAGTATCCTTGACGATTGCAGAATTCTCAAATATGGGAGTGTGGGAGGTACTCAAAAAACAATTTGACAGCTCACTAGGCAATCAGACAGTTTTAAACCCAAAAAAGGTCCAAGAGAGGAAAAACTATAAATAAAGATACCGATGATTCGACGAATTAAAAGTTGAAAAGAAACCGAGAAAATAATTTCTATCGCAATGGGAAAATAAAAAAAAATAAAAAATATTGGTCCTAAATTTACTTTTTACGATTCTAAAAACAAAAAAAATAACATACTCTCCATTTGATAGTTTTTTTCGAATCTGACATTTTTTTCGTTATATAAGGCGAATAAAATCACCCCTATTCGTCCGTATAAAACAAATGCTTAAAACGGGATGCAATAGCGCAAATCAAGCTCTCCTTCAGAATTCCGTCTCTTTCTCCTCTTCGCGCTACCAGTCTTTAAATCTTCATTTCTTTTGACGAAGAATCCTGTTTCAAAAAAAATAATATGGAAGGGAAAAAAAACTGGAAACATATGGAAGGTTGCAAATGGAGTGGTGTGGGGGTGGAAAAGAACAGTTCTGATTTCGACGTTTCTGTAGAGCTCCTGTTTTTTTTAAAGGAGGTATTTTAATCTTTTCTCAACGCTCAACAATTTCACGCGCCTTAGTTTTGAATCTCCCTCTCACGATTATAAAAGGGAAAAATGGAAAGTTTTGGGGAAGTAAAAAAAAATAAGGATTTTTTTTTTGTTTAAAATATAGTTTAATTTTTTTTTTTTTTTGCTTTTAAAAAAAAAAGTTGTTTGTTGCCGTATTCTGTTAGAATTAAGAGGGTTTTTCTTTTCGGTAACAAAAAAAAGTGTGGATTCAGTCGTTTCTTTTGGGGAAAAAAATATTTCCGAAATGGACATAAATCATTGTTGAGGGTTTTTTATTTCTCGGGTTGTTTTTTAGTTCGCAATAAAGAAAAAAATATTATTATATAATGAAAAGTATAAAAATGAAGATGAGGTCGTCTTTATTTTAAGTGTGGCAGATATATTTATAAAGAAGAGAGTCCGTATGTGTATGGCTTTGTATTTTATACAAATATATATTTTGCACACTTGACCTTCAAAACCAGAAGAAGGTCACAGTGTACATGAAATGTCGAACAACCATCCCCATCCCCTTTGGCCCCTTAACTCGCTTAACCCTTTTGACTTAATACTAAAACCAAATTATTAAAATGCGATATTGTAACAATGCAATATTTCTAAATTGCGACAACATAAATTATCTTGCATAGATACCCCTTTTTTTAAGTACCTATTTTTTACATTGCAGATGCAATTTTAGAACCTTTTTTTACGATGCAGTCCCTCTCTCTTCTCACTATCTCTCTTTTATCTCCATCTCTTCTCTCTCTCTCTCTTTTCTTTATATCTCTTCTCCTTTTCTCTTCTCATTCTCCCTTATATATATCTTCTCCTTTTCTCTTCTCATTCTCCCTTATATATATCTTCTCCTTTTCTCTTCTCATTCTCTCATATATCTCTTCTCCTTTTCTCTTATCATTCTCTCTTATATATATCTTCTCTCTTATATATATATCTCTTATATGTCTCGATCTCTTCACACACTATCTCTCTCCTTTTTTTCTCTATTTTATATCCCTCCCTTCTCTCTCTTTTCTTTATATCTCTTCTCCTTTTCTCTTCTCATTCTCTCTTATATATATCTTCTCCTTTTCTCTTCTCATTCTCTCATATATCTCTTCTTCTTTTCTCTTATCATTCTCTCTTATATATCTCTTCTCTCTTATATATATATATATATATATATATATATCTTATATGTCTCTATCTCTTCACACTCTCTCTCTCTCCTTCTTTTCTCTCTTTTATATCCCTCCCTTCTCTCTCTTTTCTTTATATATCTTTTCCTTTTCTCTTCTCATTCTCTCTTAAATATATCTTCTCATGTTCTCTTCTCATTCTCTCATATATCTATTCTCCTTTTCTCTTATCATTCTCTCTTATATATCTCTTCTCTCTTATATATATATCTTATATGTCTCGATCTCTTCACACCCTCTCTCTCTCTTTCCTTCTTTTCTCTCTTTTATATCCCTCCCTTCTCTCTCTTTTCTCTAAATCTCTTCTCATTCTCTCTTATATATATATTCTCCTTTTCTCTTCTCATTCTCTCATATATCTCTTCTTCTTTTCTCTTATCATTCTCTCTTATATATATATTCTCTCTTATATATATATATATATATATATATATATATCGTATATGTCTCTATCTCTTCACACTCTCTCTCTCCTTCTTTTCTCTCTTTTATATCCCTCCCTTCTCTCTCTTTTCTTTATATATCTTTTCCTTTTCTCTTCTCATTCTCTCTTATATATATCTTCTCATTTTCTCTTATCATTCTCTCTTATATATATATCTTCTCTCTTATATATATATCTTATATGTCTCGATCTCTTCACACCCTCTCTCTCTCTCTCCTTCTTTTCTCTCTTTTATATCCCTCCCTTCTCTCTATTTTCTCTATATCTCTTCTCCTTTTCTCTTCTCATTCTCTCTTATATATCTCTTCTCTCTTATATATATCTCTTATATGTCTCGATCTCTTCACACTCTCTCTATTTCCTTCTTTTCTCTCTGTTTCTTCTCACTCTTTCTCTTATATATCTCCTCTGTCTCTCTTATCTATCTCTTCTCTCTCTCATCTCTCTCTTCTCTCTTTCTTCTCTCTCTGTCTCTTCTCACCCTAAAATTCTCTCTCTCTCGACCGAGGAGACTCGGTCCCAAATTATTACAATATAAGTAAAAGAATAAATTAACAAGCTGACGACCCATAAAAGGGCGAAAAAGTCATCTGAGTACATGACTTTCGTTCAAAATTCGAGGAATCTAATTTCGTCAAAAATCACATGATACAACGACGCAACGATTACCAACTACAACGACAACATCCCTGACGATCACAGAATTCCCAAAAATTAGAGCGTTACTTCTAAGAAACTTCCATAACCTGTCTGGAGTTGAAACAACTCTCACGCTTCGAATCCCTCAAGTATAAACAATCTTGAAGGAAACCTTCCGAAGAGAAACACACTCCCGCCCTCTATCCCATATCTTATTTACCTCGTTTCCACACCGTCAACTCGAGCATTATTTATCTAACTTTATGAAGTTAGTGATGAGAGAGAGAGAGTGTGCCCATCACTCAACGAGATTAGCAGGGGGGGAGAGTGGGTGGGACAAGGGGAACGTGGAGCACCGCCCTCGTGTTTTCTTAACTGGAGGAGCAGACGAAGTTTATATTTAATAAACTTGGTATTTTTGATCGGTTGTGAATTAAATATGTGCGCGTGTTAAGATTTAGAGTTACGTTTATACTTTAATGGTGGTTTGTGCAATAGATAAAGGCGGTTGCGTAATATTTTCAAAATGGTTAATCAAATTATTTAAAATGAATATTTAAAATATTTAAAATGAATATTTAAAATATTTCAAATGAATATTTAAAATATTTCAAATGAATATTTCAAATATTTCAAATGAATATTTCAAATATTTCAAATGAATATTTCAAATATTTCAAATGAATATTTCAAATATTTCAAATGAATATTTCAAATATTTCAAATGAATATTTCAAATATTTCAAATGAATATTTCAAATATTTCAAATGAATATTTCAAATATTTCAAATGAATATTTCAAATATTTCAAATGAATATTTCAAATATTTCAAATGAATATTTCAAATATTTCAAATGAATATTTCAAATATTTCAAATGAATATTTCAAATATTTCAAATGAATATTTCAAATATTTCAAATGAATATTTCAAATATTTCAAATGAATATTTCAAATATTTCAAATGAATATTTCAAATATTTCAAATGAATATTTCAAATATTTCAAATGAATATTTCAAATATTTCAAATGAATATTTCAAATATTTCAAATGAATATTTCAAATATTTCAAATGAATATTTCAAATATTTCAAATGAATATTTCAAATATTTCAAATGAATATTTCAAATATTTCAAATGAATATTTCAAATATTTCAAATGAATATTTCAAATATTTCAAATGAATATTTCAAATATTTCAAATGAATATTTCAAATATTTCAAATGAATATTTCAAATATTTCAAATGAATATTTCAAATATTTCAAATGAATATTTCAAATATTTCAAATGAATATTTCAAATATTTCAAATGAATATTTCAAATATTTCAAATGAATATTTCAAATATTTCAAATGAATATTTCAAATATTTCAAATGAATATTTCAAATGAATATTTCAAATATTTCAAATGAATATTTCAAATATTTCAAATGAATATTTCAAATATTTCAAATGAATATTTCAAATATTTCAAATGAATATTTCAAATATTTCAAATGAATATTTCAAATATTTCAAATGAATATTTCAAATATTTCAAATGAATATTTCAAATATTTCAAATGAATATTTAAAATTTTTAAAATGAATATTCAAAATATTTCAAATGAGTATTCAAACTATTTCAAATGAATATTCAAAATATTTAAAATGGATATTCAAACTATTTCAAATGAATATTCAAACTATTTAAAATGGTTATTCAAAATATTCAAAAATAAAACTTATGAATTCGAATGGAATCAAAAATGAGTACATTTTACTTATTTTTCAGTACCTATTTATAACAATGAAAATATCCCACTACAGGTCAACTACGGCATTAGAAGCTTCAACAGATTTAATGAGCAGTTTGAAACAGACAAAATGATACCAAGGAGTCTAAATTCAGGACAAATGCGGTTAAAGAGATTATAAAAGACGCAGGAAGGATTAGCCGAGCAGGCCCGCGTACAAAGTATTCAGGAACCCAACCTTACCGTACAACGAAGAGAATGTCAACTTGATTTTTTTATTACATATATCAATTCTAATCTGCAATTAGAATCTTATAAAGTGCTTCAGGCAGGCCATTTTAGAATTGTTTCCGTAACTATTTATCAAAGCGAAGTTCGAAATTTTTCTGAGAAAGTTCTCTGCAACATTTAAACGGCCGCAATTTCTCCACCTATTTCTCCGTTTAAATCCATGGAGGGTGGGGGGTACTAAGCGGATCACTGTTGGCATTCAATTTTTCTGGATTTAAAGAAAAAAGAAGTAATAAAAGAAAATTGTTGTAAAACCTCTTGTGGTTTTTTTTTTCTCTTCCTCTTTCAGTAATGTCTTTCATAGTAGGGAGACCGAGAAATACAGGCATGCGGAATTTGTTGCACGAAAGGGAAAAGGAAGGAATGAAAAGGAGAAGTTCACAAAAAAAAACTAGGGAAAAAATATTTTTCCCGGGGAAATAATCCCTGGAAAAAAGAATATATTCCTGACACAAATAACTTGCCGTTAGCCCTCGTCGGGGAAAGAAATAAGTCCGTGAAATAAGAAACCTCTTTCTGAAGGGAAAGATAGAGTGGAATCCGAGCAACCGCCTACGATGGCCCTTTTTCCTGCCTCGTAAATATACTATGTTATTTTCTGAAATGTACGCTAAGTGATTATAATTTTTTATTTTTGAGTATTTTTACTTTACTTTTACTTAATTCCAGTGTTATTAAGCGTTATTTACTTCCGTTTAACTAATTTAGAATGAAGGGCGAAATAAGAAACCTCTTTCTGAAGGGAAAGATAGAGTGGAATCCGAGCAACCGCCTACGATGGCCCTTTTTCCTGCCTCGTAAATATACTATGTTATTTTCTGAAATGTACGCTAAGTTATTATAATATTTTAATATTGAGTATTTTTCTTTTACGTTTACTTAATTCGAGTGTTATTAAGTGTTATTTACTTCCATTTAACTAATTTAGAATGAAGGGCGAAATAAGAAACCTCTTTCTGAAGGGAAAGATAGAGTGGAATCCGAGCAACCGCCTACGATGGCCCTTTTTCCTGCCTCGTAAATATACTGTGTTATTTTCTGAAATGTACGCTAAGTTATTATAATATTTTAATATTGAGTATTTTTCTTTTACGTTTACTTAATTCGAGTGTTATTAAGTGTTATTTACTTCCATTTAACTAATTTAGAATGAAGGGCGAAATAAGAAACCTCTTTCTGAAGGGAAAGATAGAGTGGAATCCGAGCAACCGCCTACGATGGCCCTTTTTCCTGCCTCGTAAATATACTGTGTTATTTTCTGAAATGTACGCTAAGTTATTATAATATTTTAATATTGAGTATTTTTCTTTTACGTTTACTTAATTCGAGTGTTATTAAGTGTTATTTACTTCCATTTAACTAATTTAGAATGAAGGGTGAAATAAGAAACCTCTTTCTGAAGGGAAAGATAGAGTGGAATCCGAGCAACCGCCTACGATGGCCCTTTTTCCTGCCTCGTAAATATACTGTGTTATTTTCTGAAATGTACGCTAAGTTATTATAATATTTTAATATTGAGTATTTTTCTTTTACGTTTACTTAATTCGAGTGTTATTAAGTGTTATTTACTTCCATTTAACTAATTTAGAATGAAGGGCGAAATAAGAAACCTCTTTCTGAAGGGAAAGATAGAGTGGAATCCGAGCAACCGCCTACGATGGCCCTTTTTCCTGCCTCGTAAATATACTGTGTTATTTTCTGAAATGTACGCTAAGTTATTATAATATTTTAATATTGAGTATTTTTCTTTTACGTTTACTTAATTCGAGTGTTATTAAGTGTTATTTACTTCCATTTAACTAATTTAGAATGAAGGGCGAAATAAGAAACCTCTTTCTGAAGGGAAAGATAGAGTGGAATCCGAGCAACCGCCTACGATGGCCCTTTTTCCTGCCTCGTAAATATACTGTGTTATTTTCTGAAATGTACGCTAAGTTATTATAATATTTTAATATTGAGTATTTTTCTTTTACGTTTACTTAATTCGAGTGTTATTAAGTGTTATTTACTTCCATTTAACTAATTTAGAATGAAGGGCGAAATAAGAAACCTCTTTCTGAAGGGAAAGATAGAGTGGAATCCGAGCAACCGCCTACGATGGCCCTTTTTCCTGCCTCGTAAATATACTGTGTTATTTTCTGAAATGTACGCTAAGTTATTATAATATTTTAATATTGAGTATTTTTCTTTTACGTTTACTTAATTCGAGTGTTATTAAGTGTTATTTACTTCCATTTAACTAATTTAGAATGAAGGGCGAAATAAGAAACCTCTTTCTGAAGGGAAAGATAGAGTGGAATCCGAGCAACCGCCTACGATGGCCCTTTTTCCTGCCTCGTAAATATACTATGTTATTTTCTGAAATGTACGCTAAGTGATTATAATTTTTTATTTTTGAGTATTTTTACTTTACTTTTACTTAATTCCAGTGTTATTAAATGTTATTTACTTCCGTTTAACTAATTTAGAATGAAGGGCGAAATAAGAAACCTCTTTCTGAAGGGAAAGATAGAGTGGAATCCGAGCAACCGTCTAGGATGGCCCTTTTTCCTGACTCATAAATATACTATGTTATTTTCTGAAATATACGCTAAGTGATTATAATTTTTTAATATTAAGTATTTTTACTTTACGTTTCGTTTACTTAATTCTAGTGTAATTAAGTGTTATTTACTTCCATGTAACTAATTTAGAAACAAGGGCGAAATAAGAAACCTCTTTCTGAAGAGAAAGATAGAGTTGAATCCGAGCAACCGCCTACGATGGCCCTCTTTCATGACTCATAAATATACTATGTTATTTTCTGAAATATACGCTAATTGATTATAATTTTTTAATATTAAGTATTTTTACTTTTTCGTTATGGTCATTTTTTGTTACGATCCAATTCGCCCTACATTAGAGCTTAAATCAAAGTACAGCAGCCCCCCTAACTCGCTCCACAGGTTAAGAAACCATTAAAGTAATAACTTCCCAAACCCGCTCAATATCAAGCCCATAACTTTCTTAACACAAAGACACATAAGGCCTTTCTTCCACCCAGACGAGCCCTACGAACCCACCCAAACAACACGATAAGCCCCAATATTACACAGAAAGATCCAATCTCTGGTTTGCCGCCTTCGCCCTCTAGCGGAATCCCAAATAACGATCATGTTCAGCCCCATTCGACTGGCTGTAAAATCTTGCGGCCGTGTTATAATAAATTCCCAAGGTTTGAGGTGCGAGGGCGGCTCTTATCAGCGGCCACCATTCCCCCTATCCTGGGGGCCGGGGCGCACATAAAGCGGGCGCCCCGGCAAGGGCTTTGACTCGTAAATCTTTTACGGCGACGTGGACCGGGTTTCTTTCATAAAAAGCCATCCTCCAGTCAATGAATGGGGGGAGAGTATTTCCGGGATGGAAAGTTTGTGAGAGCCGATGTTTGTGATGGCCAATGTTTGTGTTTCGATATAATACAGGGGGAAAAATAAGTTTTGTGTGATAGAGGGGTATAAATAGAAGTTAATCCAAAGTTTCCAGAAAATGATTATTTTTGTATCGAGTTATTTAAAGGGATCGGACGAAAATATTTCTCACTCCTTTCGAGGATATTTTTTGAGTAAACAAACTTTGTGCTTTTTAAACATAATCGATATATTTTGAAAGTCTAGGTATTTTTATGCAGTTTTATTTTAGTTGTTAAAGCGACACAGTACCCAAAAAAAATTGTAAAATTCAGAAAAAAATAATTATTTACTAAAATTACATTTTGGAATCTTCTAAATTTGCTTTCACAATTCTAGAACTTTATATGTTTTTTAAGGAGTTATTTCTGATTTTATGCTGGATTGACAGGTATGTTACTCATGGAACAAAAACCTAAAATCGTTTTTCTCAGTATTTGGTTTTTCCTTGAAATTAAGTTTTTCGAAACGCTACTGCTTTTTTTATTATTAATGAAGAAATGCATATTTTTTAAGGATATTGTAATATATATAAATATTATAAACTGGTATGCGAATTAGAATCTATAAGTAGCATTTTGTTTCAATTTACTAAAGTAAAAAAATATATACGAAGGAAATTTTTTGTGTTATTATGAATAGCAATATATATAAAAATTAAATACAAATAGTATACAAAATTGTAATGCTAATTTTTATGTATTATTATTCAAAGCGTCTTCTAGAAAAAAAATTTGCTGAAAAAAATATAAATATTTAAAAAAAAGCAATAACATTTAAAAAAAAAAGCTTTAACAAATTTAAATTTAGAAGAAAAAAAATACAAACAATTAAAACACTAAACTGATGCTACTGAAAAAGAAAGAAAACAGAAGTCCCTTAAAGAGGAATATCTTTTTTCTTTCATCATTTTCATAAAATATCGATATTTCGGAAATATTGATATATCAACAATATGTAATCGAAAATATCGGTATATCAACAATATGGAATCGAAAACATCTATATATCAACAATATGGAATCGAAAATATCGATGTATCAACAATATGGAATCGAAAATATCGATTTATCAAAAATATGGAATCGAAAATATCTATATATCAGCAATATGGAATCGAAAATATCGTTTTATCAACGATATGGAATCGAAAATATCCATATATCAACGATATGCAGTCAAAAATATCGATATATCAACGATATGGAATCGAAAATATCCATATATCAACGATATGCAGTCAAAAATATCGATACGCATTAGAAATATCAATTAATAGGAAATTTCGATTCCATATAAATAAGCAGGATATTATACAAAGCTCTACGAGACAGCCATAATTCAAGATAGAACATACAAAAATGCATATGTTTGTTCTTAAAAAATTAATTTAACGAAAATTCAATTCGACCAAGAAAGATTTTAAGCAATAATAAAATCGATTCCTAAAAATAACCTGTTTTAAAGGTATTACTAAAACCAGAATAAATAAATAAAATTCGAATTATTCGAAACAAAACCTATAACCCAAATGGAATTTCTGCGTTATCAAACACAACACAAACAAAAACATCATCGCAGATGTTTCCTATTTCTTTTTATTCAACTTTTAAAACATCCGAATTCTGTTCGACCATTCACAATCCACAGTACAATCGCAGACATTAACGCGATCAAATAAGGTATTTGCTCTTTAAAAGACGAGACATGCTATTGGTTATTCTTCTATCGGGCCATTCTAATGAAAATCTGTGTAAGAAGAAAGAATGAATGAATGAATCAACGTACCAGCTGACTCTTTCGACTTGAAGAAAAAGGATTTCATTGATTGCTAGTTTCGCTACGCTGGAAACAGGAAATGGTTAATGGAAATACCATGTAATAATTTTTTTCCGGAAAAAGAGTACATTTCTGAAATAAGGAAAACGTTCTTTTTTGAGTAAGGAAAATCGCGGCTTCGAAAAGGCGAAGGGAGGGGGGCTTTCTTACTCGAAGCGACAGCGGTTAAAATATTGCAGGTTTTTTTTTAGCCGTTACTTTTTCAAGGAAACCTTTTATTTTGGTATGAAAAAATAAATAAAATCTGTCTAACTTTCGGTGATTGTAAAAACAAAACTGATTATTACTTTATAAATTCAAACAGAAATCCTCAATTGGCAAGAAAAATTATGAAAAATTGAAAAAAAAAATATTTAAATTAAATTTAATTCTACGTGCACGACCGAAAAAATGTTTTATTTAAGTTGCGTCATTTTTATAAATCGAAAAACGAAGCATTAAATATAAATATACAAATATATTAAAATATTTTTTAAAGAATTGTTTTTTTTTTCGAAAATGTGAGCTTTAATAATATTTATTTTTTCTGTCTAACTTAACTTAAGATTTCATAATATTTTTTTAACTTTTCTAAATTCAAATATTTCATACATATTATGCAAAACTGGGTACTAATATTAGGAATAGAAGGCTATAAAGCATATTATTAAAATAATGGTATTGTTTGTGGACTGATAAAAAGTTTTACCAATGTGTGCCTCATTATCTAATTGTCTTTTTATTTGCTTAATATTTTACACTCATTAAATGAGACCCGAGCCCCAAATCCCAATTTGTTCATTATTGAATTCAGAAATACCATTTTTTTTTTACATAATTAGAACATCTTTTTCTGAACAATAATCAAAAACAAAAATTGTTTTTAAAAACTGTTTTTGTTATTTTTTGCGTTTTTCAAGCTTAAATAGACTTTTTTTAAAAAACAACACTACTCCTCCTTCAATTTATGTTTTTAAATTGATTAAATAACGTCCAAAGTATGTACAATAGACGTATGAATAGACTTTTGCAAATTTGGGTTTTAATAGTTTTAAAAAACTTATTTTAAGGAGGGAGGGTAGGAATTTTAAATTTATCGTAATAATGCTTCTACTACTCAAAAGTTAACACAATTTTTATGATATATGTATTATATTATTATTGATAACTTTTGAAATTTTTGAAACACAATCTTTTTTTGGAGTTGAGTTGTAACAATTTTAACATTTTAAATTAAAAAAGTTTAAGGTACACTTTTCTAGTAAACTATTATGAATATAAACAATTTTTTTTCTGAAATACAAATTAGACTGCATGTTCAACTTGTGGAACCAACAAAATTTATATTTTTGTATGGGTAAATATATTTAAAAAATATATACATTTTATAACTAAAAATTTTTATGTAAACAAAAGTAAATTAAATTTTTTGAAAACCTTAAGTATACATTTTGTCCGTTTTTTGAGGTTCCATAAGTTAAACATGTGGTCTATTTTGTATTTCAGAATTTTTTTTGTTTATATTCATAATAGTTTACTATAAAAGTGTACCTTAAACTTTTTAAATTTAAAATGTTAAAATTGTTACAACTCAACTACAAATAGAGATTGTGTTTCAAAAATTTCAAAAGTTATCAATAATAACATAATACATATATTATAAAAATTGTGTTAACTTTTGAGTAGTAGAAGCATAATTATGATAAATTTAAAATTGATGCTCAACACCCTACCCTCCCCCTTAAGTTCAAAATTTAAAAAATATTCATATTTTTATTTTTAATAATTTGTAAATAAAAATTATAAATTAATTTAAAAAAGCTATCCATGCGTTTATAAAACCAATATTATAGCTTAAAAAACTATTAACAGTTTAGTTTTAAGTTAATTAGTTACAAAGCCTTAGCATTTTAATCGCGACCAAAGTGTAAATAAAATATTTTGAGTAAATGTCGTTTGTCGCAGACGAAAAGTGTGAATAAAAAGATGATAAATGGTATATAAACATCTAGAAAAACATATGTTTATTTTATTTTATTGTTTTGAAATTTTCTACACAGCTTCTTAAATATGTATAGCATCGTTAAAAAAATTTAGCAATTATTTCGGAATTTGGGGCTAGGGTCTCTCTTAAACGGTAAAGACAAGAATTTTCAGTTTTATACTTTCACGGTGGACAGCTTAGACAGACCAGAGAGTTGTAATATTAAATAGAGAGCGCCTTCAATACCAGACTCTCGTAAGGCCGCGGTGTCAACATTGAAAAGAAAAACTCACATCACGTGGTTATAGCGCTGCCACATTTGGCGTTCAGACATCTGCAGGAGTTTCAAATTTGGCGCACTTTCTTCTCTTTTGGTGATAAGGAGTTCTGTCCGTATTCAACTTTTTAACATATATGTACGTGTTTACTTATTTTCAAACAATATGCGCTAAATATTTCCTCTTCATTAACGAAACGAAAATATTTTATTTGTGTTCAATACTCGAAAAAGCGAAGCTCTTTATATTTCTCAGGTTTTATTGTTCATATTTTCTTATTGAAGTATACAAAATAACAATTGAAAGAACTTCGCTTATGGTACATTTTTTACATAAAAACGTAATGCAATTATTTCAAAACTAAAAAGTGAGAAAAATCTCCTTAATATATCTATTAAACTCCCTTAAATTGTGCCACTCGTTCAAAAAAAACTATATTTAAATACAAAATTAAACACAAAACCATATTACAGTACTTCGATCTCGTTTAGTTCTTAAAGTCGCCAAGGCCTGCCAAGTAATATTGGCGCATGAATGAATTGGCATTTCCACATATCACTTGGTTTCAATGATGGACACACGGAAATCAGCATTTTTATTCCTCTATTTATATTTATATCATTACTCTATGAGACAGACCAACTAATTGTTTATATTTAACTAGCATGCGCGTACGATCGACTCCGAGTCGGAGCCACTCGACACCTTTTGGAAAGAAGCAGAGAAAAGTTTTGAAAGCAATAAGAAAGAAACAAAAGTACCTTTATGAAACTAATGAAGGTTTTTCTTATGCACCAGGAGAGTTTTAAGTTTAAAATTATTTTATTGTAAGTTTTTTGCCTTTAAAAGTTAAATTTAGTGTTTTCTCATAATCATGTTCGTTACAATTTTGTTTCACCTCAAATTTGCATAACAATTATTAAAGTTTTAATTCAAATTGCTTTAAATTATGTTTTTATGTTCATAAGATATGTATATAAGGAATGAACTAAAATCATAGCATAAAGTCCAGTATAAAAGATTTTATGTTGTTATAAACATAATTTTTTTTTATGTGTTTATGAAATTTGGTAATTTATTTGAATATTTTTTTAAAAGTTTGCAAAAACTTTACTTATATCAATATATTCTTTAACTTTTAGTTCATGGCCAGGAATGCTTATTCCTGTTCAGTTTTCAACTTGCAAAATAAAAACAACTATTTTGTTTTTTAGAAATTTGAAAATGCGCAATGGTCCCTTTTAGTGATTTTGTAAGCAATTTATTACAAATACATCAAAAATAAAAATTCATTTTTCATATATTTTATGTTTAACCAACATTTTTATGAACAACCAATGGTATTATGCACTAAAATCTTAAATGTTATTAAAATTTGAAAAAAATTCCTCCAAAGATCTATGTATCCCTTAATCGGAGAATATAGCATGCGTCTTTCGTCAAAAATATCTCAAGTTTCGTCAAACATGAGAATGTAATTTTAACAGTGTAACTTCAGCCAAATATTCTAATTTTTATTCATTTTATCGTTTCCGAGAGGAAATGATAATGTGTTATTGATAAGCGAAAGATAACCGGTAGGTTCCCCATTGCATTGTTAATGCTAAAATTAGAAAACAATGTTAACTGGGGAATAATGTCCAGTATATGAATTCTCCCAAAATTCGAAAATAACTTTTCAAATATCGATTGGCAACACTTTCAAGCGAAATTAAAGATGGCGTCAAGAGTTCTACTTTTAATATCAATGAAAAGAATATTTTATGTAATCCATAAGATTTTTTATGTACTAATTTAACACATTATTAAATTTGCCTGTAAAATTAAAATATGAACAAATAAATGAGAGGTATTTTCTTGTATTTCTAAATGTATTTTTATACCACAGAATTCTACGATCGTAATAAAGTGCTACATTCTAAAATGTATGTATAGTTTATTTACGAGATTAGTTCTATCAAAATCAAATAAATAAGTTTCCGATGATTATATTAACCAGTGGTTCCCATTTGGGGATCCACGAGTATATGTTACGGGATCCTCTGGGTTATAAAGAAAATATAGTAAAATGGCATTGAACGGTCACCCTTGGCGACTTTTTTTAATAAGCTATTTTCGAAAGGCTAACACGTGACTATTACAATGTTTCCAGAGTTTAAATGAGTGTTAACATTACAAGTAAGAGACAAAAAGTTATTAAACTTCAGATTATGGAATGACCTTTTCTGTGGATTTGTTGGATAAATTTTTGTCCATATTCTGAGTAAAAACTGTTAAAAATTAAAAGTAATTATAAAACTAATTTCATATTTTTTTTTGCTACACTTCATTTTCATGTTCAAACAAAAATGAAAAGTATACATGCCCAGAATGCGAGGGGACTTCCATGAGCATATATAAAAAAGGGGTCCCTGGTTCTATTTTAGTTTTATATAGGGGTCCGTGACTTCATGCTAATTGGGAACCACTGATTTAAAAGACACTACTTCCATGGTTTTACTTCTCATCATTCCAGTTAATATTCTTTATAAAAAATTCTCAAAAAAACCGAGTCATGTGCTACTTCAAATGTGTATACAATCATGTGTGCTTCAGTCATGTTCTACTACAAATACAAATATTGATGACCAACAACAGGCTTAAGCTCCAACATGGTTGGTCCAGCTAGTACCTCCTAAATATCCTCCAATGATATCTAACTTCGTCTTAAAATCCTTTACTCCTGTACAATGAACAATATTCACTGACAACTTGTTCCATTTGTCTATTATTCTATTATAGAAATAGTGTTTCTCCCTTCCCGACAAAAATTTGATTAATTTAATTAATATTTTTTTTATAAAAAATTGTCAAAATAACTATGAGACATGTTCTACTTCAAATACAAATATTGATGACCAACAACAGGCTTAAGGATCAACATGGTTGGTCCAGATAGTATCTCCTAACTATCCCCCAATGAATATCTAACTTCTTCTTAAAATCCTTTACTCCTGTACAATGAACAATATTCACTGACAACTTGTTCCATTTGTCTGTTATCCTATTATAGAAATAGTATGTATCCCTTCCGGACGAAAATGTGATTTGTTTAATTTAAACCCATGACCTCTCGTTCTATCACTCATATTAAAATATAAACCTTCCACATCCCCTTGTTTAATAAATTTGAATAGTTGAATTGATTTTCCCCGAACCCTTCTCTCTTCCAGAGTATGCATATTCAAATTTCTTAATCTATATTCATAATACATGCCTGAAAACCCTTGGACCATTTTAGTATCCCTGTGCTGAATTTTTTCTAACAAATGAATGCCTTTTTTAAGATATGGCGACCAAACTGCACAGCATGCTCAAGATCCTCACCAAACCAATGGCAAGATTATATCCTTAGATTTTGATTAAACACTTTTTCTGATGTACCCCAACATTCTATTAGCTTTCTTATAGATTTTTGGATATGATAGATAGCCACTGATAATATATATTGATTCTTTAAATAAACACAAACTCCATATTGAATGCTACATGTTTCATGATTGTCATAAAAGTCTTAAACTGTAATTCCTTTAAACCAAATTTTTTTTAATTTATCGGTGGGGGAGGAATGACAATTTGTATCATAATTATGATTAAAAATAACAATGCATAATTAATGAAAATTAAACTTATTCACTTTCTAGATAAATATATTTGCAAATGCATTACCCCGTTCTTCCCCAAACAAAGTGTATCTTTAACCTTGGGATCCAAAATCCCCCTTTTCCCCCTTCCTCGTCAGTTCAATTCAAATAAAGCCAACGTTTATACTAAGCTCGCTACTGAGAGATCCTGCTTCTAATATCCTCGCCAAATTTCCCATGTAAATATTCTGCAAAACCAAATAGCCCGCCTACACGAATCTAGGCTCCAGGGCGAAGGTTCATTTGATGACATTATTGGCGAGGGATGTCGCCAAAACTTCCGTCTCTCGTGATGTTTACAGAAGAGGGAAAAAGCAAACGATAGTAGAACTTTGTGAAATCAAAATGAAAGGGGAGAGGGGGTGTATTGGGTTAGAAATATGTGATCAATAGTCTAAATGATGACATACGTCTCCATGGATGAATTTTTAGTATTTATAATTCATAATCGTCCCTTCAGAACTCATAAAACGAACATATTTTCTTTTATTTGTTAGAATTTTTCTCAATATTTCATTGGGACGGTCGAAAGGGTATTGACACCATAATCGGAGGGTTGTGAGTTCGATCCTCGTCTTGAGAGATCACACTGTAAAAAAAGGTACTTAAAAATGAGTACATGAGTTCTCCTTTTTACAATTGCATTGTAAATGAGCGATGACGTACTGATATTTCCGTAACCGTACTTTCTCAAAAATGAGCAGTGTCATTTAATATTGTTAATCTCAGCTTCTGTTCAAGTCATCTTCACAAAGCGACCTGGCACACTTAAAATAGTTCTTCAGTAGATGGTTTTCGACATCATATGATGTCGATTTCTTAATGTAAACTGAGTTATTAAAACTCATTTATCTTACTTCTAATTCTTTCTGCACACTTTTTTAACATTTATTCTATTTATAACTTCTTGAAGTTGCCCTGATAGTTTAACGGATAAGGCTCTGGACTGAGGTGCCTTACGATCTGAGTTCAATTTCCGGTAAGTCTTGGTTGTATTTGTTGGTATTTATTGAAAAGGATTTATGAACGCAGCCTATGTAAGCTAGAATCTGCTCTTTGTATTCATTCTACTTATTTTTGAGTGCATGACTTCTTCAAAATTGAAACTTATGTATTAGGAGCCATGATAAACATCAAATGTACTCAAAAATAAATATTTTTTTTATTTTGGGCACCTATTGTTAACAGTGATCTCGTAGTCGGATAGTTGCGAGTTGTATCCTCTTCGTAGGTCAAACATTAAACATCAGCCGTGTGGAGGGAAATGGTGGACGTTAAACATGTCAGGGTCCAAATGTTCACACGTTTATCGAAATGTGAGAGTTTGGATAGTGGGGTGTTATCTCTGGTCTTTTCTTCATCATCTGGGCCATGGTTCAAAATTACAAGAAAATTGTCCCGGATGTTCTCTGTCAGATAGATCTAGGAAAGTCGCTATTATCCCATTCTGTAACTGCAGAGCGATGTACTGAGATTAAATAATCAATGGACTAAAGCCTAAACGACCTTTTTACACACTTGCGATTTACAATATTTTATATTTTGTGATTTACTGTTTTACAATATTTTATATTTTGTGATTTACAATTTTACAATATTTTATATTTTGTGATTTATAATTTTACAATATTTTATATTATGTGATTTACAATTTTACAATATTTTATATTTTGTGATTTACAATTTTACAATATTTTATATTTTGTGATTTACAATTTTACAATATTTTATATTTTGTGATTTACAATTTTACAATATTTTATATTTTGTGATTTACAATTTTACAATATTTTATATTTTGTGATTTACAATTTTACAATATTTTATATTTTGTGATTTACAATTTTACAATATTTTATATTTTGTGATTTACAATTTTACAATATTTTATATTTTGTGATATCAATATTTTATATTTTGTGATTTAAAATTTTACAATATTTTATATTTTGTGATTTACAATTTTACAATATTTTATATTTTGTGATTTACAATTTTACAATATTTTATATTTTGTGATTTACAATTTTACAATATTTTATATTTTGTGATTTACAATTTTATAATATTTTATTTTCTAGTTTTTTAGGTACAATATAAAAACTATCCCTTTACGAAGAACTAAAAAAAATGTAAACAATAAAAGTATATTTACTGTAAAACATACATAAACGTCCAAACAATTAAAACAACTTTATAATGGCAAAAAAAATCGCTTGATAAAAATCATCATTTGATTTTTAATATGATGATATGTAATTTTTTTTTTTATCTTTCTCGAAAACTTAAAAAATTAAGTATGATCGCTTTTCTTCAAGACTCGAATATTCAAACCTGTTACTGCATTAAATAAATAATACCACATAACAATCTTTATGAGCTAAATTAAATTAATCGTTTAAGTTAATATTCATAATTTTCATTCAACACGTTTCTACGACCAACCCTAGGTAATTAACTTCAGCCGTACTTACTATTACTTAATACACCAGTCCCAAAATAGCCTCACCAAATGATACACAGGCATTAAAGACCAGTTTAAATGTTGTCAAACACATGTTTCAACGCAATCTTTCCTTTAATTCACAAAGTTCTCCTGGCTGGAGTAGATAGCAAATGCCGTCGACTCGCCTCTAAGTGACTGCAATGATTCCGGGCAGCGTCAACTAAATGACCCTACTTAAAAGCCCGGCTTTAGATAAGCGAGCTAATGAATTGAAAATTACTTTACGCCATTGGGTAAAGAGACTTTTGTGACTTCGCTGTATTTGGGGCGATGGGCTTTGCGACACTTAACACAAATTCCGACATCTATTCTTAGATGGTAATTTTGCGTTGCCACATAAGGTACTTATGAATGGGAATGCGCG
Organism: Troglohyphantes excavatus; assembly: GCA_963932185.1. Taxonomy (NCBI): domain Eukaryota; kingdom Metazoa; phylum Arthropoda; class Arachnida; order Araneae; family Linyphiidae; genus Troglohyphantes; species Troglohyphantes excavatus. The sequence continues at coordinate 20,790,890 of OZ010677.1, read as the reverse complement.
TATTGACTTGGAGAAAGTCTCAACTGTTAGTTTATGATATTGTATCAAACCCATATATGATACCAAAAGAATATCTTGATTGGATTTAAATTAAATTAATGCTTCATGTGTGTCTAGACTTGGAGAAAGGCTCAACTGTTAGTTTGTGATATTGTATCAAACCTATTTTTGATACCAAAAGAATATCTTGATTGGATTTAAATTAAATTAATGCCTCATGTGTGTCTAGACTTGGAAAAAGTCTCCGACTGTTTTTTTTTTGTTAGTTTGTGATATTGTATCAAACCTGTATTTGATACCAAAAAATATCTTGATTGGATTTAAATTAAATTAATGCCTCATGTGTGTCTAGACTTGGAGAAAGGCTCAACTGTTAGTTTGTGATATTGTATCAAATCTATATTATATACCAAAAGAATATCTTGATTGGGTTTTAAATTAAATTAATGCCGCTTGTGTGTCTAGACTTGGAGAAAGTCTCAATTGTTAGTTTGTAATATTGTATCAAACCTATATGTGATTGGATTGGATTTAAATTAAATTAATGCCTCTTGTGTGTCTAGACTTGGAAAAAGTCTCAATTTTTAGTTTGTGATATTGTATGAAACCTATATTTGATACCAAAATAATAACTTGATTGTATTTAAATTAAATTAATGTCTCTTGTGTGTCTAGACTTGGAGAAAGTCTCAACTGTTAGTTTGTGATATTGTATCAAACATATAATTGTTACCAAAAAAATATCTTAATTGGGTTAAAAATGAAATTAATGCCTCTTGTGTGTCTGGACTTGGAGAAGGTCTGAATAGTTAGTTTGTGATATTGTATCAAACCTATATTTGATACCAAAAGAATATCTTGATTGGGTTTAAAATTAAATTAATGCCTTTTGTATGTCTAGACTTTGAGAAAGTCTCAACTATTAGTCTGTGATGTTGTATGAAACTTATATTTGATACCAAAAAAATATCTTGATTGGATTTAAATTAAATTAATACCTCTTGTGTGTCTAAACTTGGAGAAAGTCTCAACTGTTAGTTTGTGATATTGTATCAAAACTATATGTGATACCAAAAGAATACCTTGATTGGGTTTTAAATTAAATTAATGTTATTGTGATTCATATACCAATTTGCTATATATCCTCAATGTACTCTTTGTTTGAATAAATATTAATATTATGTGACTAAATATATTTTATTTTAATTATGGATATTTTTTATAAAAGAATAGGATTTTTGTGTTTTTTAATAGAAAATGAGGAATGTAAGCTGACAATTGATATTCTTGACTGTAATTTCGCCACGATTATGGCGTCAATTGAAGTATAATACATTTCGTGAATACTCAATACAAATTTATTTACCAGAATATTTTTTTTGAAAATAAATATTTAAAATATATACTTGTGAAGAATTATTTTAATACGGCAGTCGTCATAGTTTTTAGTGGGATATTGTAAAATGTACAGCAATAAAAACAGATAAGTTAGAATCAAAATATTCCATGCCTTCAGAGCCGATATATTTTCCTTATAGATATATAAATTGTTACATGACAAATGTAAGTGTGTCATAGGGACTTTTCATATTTAAAGAAAGGTAATTTAGGGATAATATTCAATTAGATTAAGTCAGGGAATTCAGCTAATTGGTTTAAAATGGTTCGTCACAGGGACTTTTTATGTGGAGGCATTAAAAACACGTGTTCTTGTGTGAAAATTAAGCCAATATATTCGCACACGCAGAAAATGAATTAAAATTTCGATACTTAATGAAGCGGATAGCTTCTGCAAAAGTTGTGTGCCTAATGCACATTATTCGAAAATTTGAAAAAAAAAATACATTACAATAATAAACCCTAACTCATATCTCTTCTCAGATACACTATGTCATTTCCACATTCCTTTCTCCACCTTTTTGTTGTTTATTGCTAGACCCCCTCCCCAAAGGACCGAGGTGTGGTTTGATGTAATTTTCTGTCGAAACGACCTCGTTTGCGAGCATTCTTCCACCAATTCAATCTGGAACACCCCTACCCCACTTCCAGGGGCGCAATACAATCGCTTAATACAATCACCCTCCTAGCTCCAATGAATTCAATCTTCGAGCAGGGATGTCAATCATGAGAACCTCTTGTTGTTTCCACACCCCGTGAACAACAAGATAGTTCTCTCTTTAAAAAAAAAGATGAGAAACCTTTTCCGGAGGACTGATTTGTGCGAATTTAGTTGTAGGTAATTCGTCCCTGTAGGGGGGGGGGGGGGGCATTTTACAGTGGAAAATAGTTCTTTAAAAAAAAGAATTTCTCTTTCGAACTTGAGGAAGAGAAAGTGTTTTTTATTGAAATGTTTCTGTGGGATCTGGAATAGGGTGAGTTGAACTAGGTACCTAGGTTAGGTAGTGTTGAACTTTTACTGTGTTCTGTATAACAAGATGACTTATGAAACTTTATTTCAATGTTTAACTGTTGATGACAATAAGCGAAAAAGAAATTTTACTTAATACGTTGAATATAATTTTCGAACAATATCGTAATTGTGATTAAATTTTAAGAAACATTGATGATGCTGATATTTATAACTGATGAGAACTTTTAGTGTGGATTCACTAATTTGACTTTTTGTATGCATTCTCAATCATTTAATGATTCGATGTATTTCACACTTATAATAATTACTTGGGTGAAAAAAATATATGGATATAAAATAATCTTTCTAAAAAAAAAAAGAAAACCGACTTTAAGAAAAATGCGCTAAAAAGCAAAAAAACAAAAATTACGAATGTATTGAAAAAATTAATTATTTAATGTCAATTTTATACTTATTACAACTGTTTGAAATCGGTGCCAAAATTTGGGTATAATTTTTTAAATTGGCAAAAACTTCAAAAAGTTTTAAAAAAAAGTACTCAAAAATGAGCAACATGGATAAAAAGAGCAGTTGCTTGCATTCATAGACTGCCCTCATAAATCACTTTCAATAAATTTCAACATTTACAACCACTACTTACAGTGAATCGAACCCAGTCCGTCTACTTGATTTCGTCCGCATAAAAGTCTAGGGTCTTATCCGTTGCATTACCAAAGCGGTGTGAAGAAGTTATAAACAGAAGTAATGTTAAAAAGGCGTGGCCAAAGAATGAGAAGTAAGATAATTGAATCGTAATAACTCGGTTTCCATTTAAGCAATCGGTATCATATGATGTGGAAAACCATCTTCTGAAAAACTATTTTAAGTGTGTCAGGTCGCTTTGTTAAGATGGCTTGAACAGAAGCTGAGATTAGCAATACTGGTCATTTTTGCGAAAATAATATTATTTAATTTGATTATATCATCGTTTATTTACGATTCAATTGTACTCAAAGAAAACAAATAGTGCGTCCATGTACTCATTTTTAAGCAATTTTTTTTACAGTGTACCACACCCTATTTTCATCCGATTCTTCAATCGAAATCCGATAACAAATCTCTCGTACTGTGTACAGTAGAAAAGTTAATACTGGGATATTGGAGCTTAAAAATAAAAAAATAAATATTCGAAAGAATTCTACCCCCGCCCTCTCTTTTTTTCATTCCATAAAATAGACGGCTGGAGAGTCGTTTGAAACTTCCACCTTCTACAATATAAAAAACGATCTCATCCGTATCGTTTGGTACTAAGAGGCACTGGTGCATAAAGGCTTTGGAATAACAATTTTCATTACCCCCATAAGAGAATAGCGGGGGTCATAAAACCCTGCCCTGTGCAAACCCTTTGGCTTGCTGAGATTCATTTCGGGTTTTTTATTGGAATGGGTTTTTGCATGCATGGAATGACACCCATTGCTTGATGGGCTTTCGATGCTTTAAAAACATTTTTTTCAGATGATGCTGACAGTCTAGATCCTAAGAGCGAATTGACATAAATAGTGCATGAGGAATTGTGCACAAAAAAAGGAACTTGAAAATGAGTAAATGAACGCACTCGTTTTTCTTTGAGTACGATTGCATAGAAAATGAGCAATGAAATACTCCAATTTATGTAATCATACACTGTAAAAAATGTGCTTAAAATGAGAATCTGAACGTACTCGTTTTTCTTTGAGGACGATTGCATCGAAAATGAGCAATGAAATACTCCAATTTATGTAATCATACACTGTAAAAAATGTGCTTAAAATGAGAATCTGAACGTACTCGTTTCTCTTTGAGTACAACTGCATCGAAAATGAGCAATGACGTACTCATATTTATGTAATCATAAATGTGCTTAAAATGAGTACCTGGACGTACTCGCTTTCTTTGAGTACAATTGCATCGAAAATTAGCAATGATGTACTCAAATTTATGTAATCATAGACTGTAGAAAATGTGCTTAAAATGAGTACCTGAACGTACTCGTTTTTCTTTGAATACGATTGCATCGAAAATGAGCAATGACGTACTCATATTTATGTAATCATAAATGTGCTTATAATGAGTACCTGGACGTACTCGCTTTCTTTGAGTACAATTGCATCGAAAATTAGCAATGATGTACTCAAATTTATGTGATAATACACTGTAAAAAATATTGCTTAAAATGAGTACCTGAACGTACTCGTGTTGCTTTGAGTACGATTGCATCGAAAATGAGCAATGACATACTCCAATTTATGTAATCATACACTGTAAAAAATGTGCTTAAAATGAGAATCTGAACGTACTCGTTTCTCTTTGAGTACAACTGCATCGAAAATGAGCAATGACGTACTCATATTTATGTAATCATAAATGTGCTTAAAATGAGTACCTGGACGTACTCGCTTTCTTTGAGTACAATTGCATAGAAAATGAGCAATGAAATACTCCAATTTATGTAATCATACACTGTAAAAAATGTGCTTAAAATGAGTACCTGAACGTACTCGTTTCTCTTTGAGTACAACTGCATCGAAAATGAGCAATGACGTACTCATATTTATGTAATCATAAATGTGCTTATAATGAGTACCTGGACGTACTCGCTTTCTTTGAGTACAATTGCATCGAAAATTAGCAATGATGTACTCAAATTTATGTGATAATACACTGTAAAAAATATTGCTTAAAATGAGTACCTGAACGTACTCGTTTTGCTTTGAGTACGATTGCATCGAAAATGAGCAATGACATACTCAAATTTAAAAAACCGCACTTTCTCAAAACTGAGCAGTGTAAATTAATATTGCTCATCACAGTATTTGTTCAAGCCATCTTAAATAAGCGTTAAACAAATTTAAAATAAATAGTTTTCAGAAGATGGTTTACCACGTGATTTGATGTTGATTGCTTAATTGGAAACTGAGTTATTACAAGTCAATTATTTTTCTTCCCATCCTTTTAGCACACCTTCTTAACATTTATTCTGTTTATAACTTCTTCAAGTCGCTCTCTGATGATACAACGATTAAGGCGCTGGACTTCGGTGAGGACGACATCAGGTAGACGGATTGGGTTCACTTCCCGGTAAGTACTTGTAGTAATTGGCGAAATTTATTGAAAGCGATTTACGAAGACAGCCTATGTAGACAAGCAAATGCTCTTTTTATTCATTGCACTCATTTTTGAGTACCTGTATTTTCCAAAATGAAACTTATGTATTCGGAGTTTTGATAAGCATCGAATGCAATCAAAAATGAGTACATTTTACTTATTTTTAAGAACCAATTTTTAACAATGTATCTTATTGATTCCCAAAGAACTATTAAAATAAAATCTCTCCAATGTAATATACCTTGTACAAACACTTTAAGGTAAATAGATTCTTCTGAGAACTGAGAATCCATTTTATATCTTACAATTCTCCTTTCCAATCCACGACGTCTTTTTCGATACCAGTTACTCTTTCATGGTGAGTACTATATAAAAACAGCAAGCAAAACCCAAAAAAAGAGTCCACAAATGTTCCGTTTATTGATTCCTGACAAAGAAACGGGAAGAAATTCTATCTCGTATTACTTTTTACTGTGCTTATCGAGGTTCTGGTATATTCGGAAAGATGAAATAGATAGAGGTGTGGGGTTGTATTGGAAAGAAATCTTTTGTAGATATCAGTTAACTTCGAGAAGTATAATAGCATCAGTGGAAGATCAAAAATTCATGTTAAAGTTAACTTATGCGAAGAGATGGGTGGTGATAGTGATAATGGATTTCAATATTTACACAGATTTTTACAATATTATACATTGTTATTATGTTCCATGCTGTCTTCTGTTTCAAAATCTAGTTTTCGTAAATAGTCAATCATTGTTTCTAAAAGATTCAAGTTAGATAACTTTTATAATACGCATATTAATAATTGCACAATTAATTCCAATTTATGTTCCTCAGAGCCAGACAGTCACATTAAAGCAACTTTACAGGATAGGAGAAAAACTTAATCTTACTTTATTGCGAATTATTGGATTTGGTCTTGTATAGCTCCTGCAAAAGGCTTAAAAATAATTTTTGAGTTTATTTTGATGATATGATTCGATATAAAACTAACGTTTAAGACATAATCTGCAATAAAATGAAAATTGGCAAATTTGGACTTCGGCCCGTCTGACCTTAAGTTCAGATTTATATTTATATGCTAGCTTACGGTTTGAACACATTAGGCAGAATATGTTTTATACTCTTTGGCATGCATATGGCTTTAAATTATATTATCCAAACAATAAATTAATATTAGAAGGCATACGATCATAGCCCCCTAATAGATTTTGACCCACCTTATATAAACTGCTTGACAATTTCTAAAAAACATAAACATTTTTCAAAATAACTAATGATAATCGGTTAGTTGAATTAACGCCTTACTAGAGATGCACAGTGGACTATTGGGGACGGTTCGGGGTCTATCGCGAAAGAAAGACTCGAGAAAATGCATTGTAATTTTGAACATAGTCAGATGACGAGGACATCTAAGCTGACACACGATGCAACAACAATTTTCGTCAGGACATTGACCCCTATAAGTTTTCATGTGCACCAGTTTTTTATACATACCGGTATATATTATTGCATTTTTAAGACGACTTTTAGTATTTAGTAGCTGATCTGGAAACCCTCTGATCACAAATTCACTACATTTTTACTTTTTGTCCACTCAGTCAGATTTGACCTGAAAACTGTCATGACAGACAAATTGGATAATGTCCCATTGATTTCCAAATGACCAAATCTGCTAAGCGGAAATAATTTCAATCAATGCATAAGGTACATTTTGATTGAAGAAGGTTACATTATATACTAAATTGTCCTTATATATCGTTATCCTGGATCATATTCCGTGAATACTCAAAATAAGAGTTATCTTTCTTTTGCTATCTTTTTTTCCTAGTGCAAATACCTTCGATTTTGTTTAATAAAGATACAACAGTACCTCTTCTATTAATATTAAAATACAAATGCAACGTTAAAACTACACAATAAAAATAAATTAAAAAAATTTTGTGAAATACATCTGCTTTCGTCAGCAGAAATGAAAAGTCTGTGTGCACAATAACATTAAAATAATAAACCCAGAATTGAAAGGGTTGCCAAAGAACAAAAACTATCTCTATGGTTTGGAGTTCACTATCTCCTGCGGGCAGATAATAGTTAACTCAAACCGATTGGGATAGTTTTTCTTTGGTAACACTTTCAATTATGGGTTTATTTATAGAGTACCTCTTCTACATATATGTAACACATGTGATTTCTATTGATGTTATTAGTTATTACGCAAAATGTCTCTGTTCCTTAGCATTTCTCAAGCAGTGTACTTTAATTAGTTTTCTTGAATGATCGTCGCAAAAGAGCTACAGAATGGGCCATTGGCTACGGTTCGGAATCTATCAAAAATGAAAGACCTGAGAACGGCAATAGCCCAGTTGCGGCCAAAGAGAGCCGGGTTACCATATTGTCAAAGAAGAACTTAATTGTTTACCGCCCAGAGGAAAGGATGCCATGGGCCGCAATTGTAACTTTCCGCTGAGAACACTGTCTTGTAATTCCGAATCATTGTTAGATGACAAGGACCTCATCAGAACAGGCTTCTCACACAACTGATGATTGGATATAGATATTTGAAGCACGAATTTCGCTTCGCCACAAAATATTTCAGCCCACAACTCTCCGGTTATGAGCTCGCTGCTCTTCCTTCCAGGCCACCACGGGCATACCCCCTTATTATTCATTAATCGAAAGAAAAATATGTCTTTATTATGAGAGAGTGTGTGTTGTGTGTGGGACTCACCTTCAGTTTCCCGTCCATGGCTATCTTATCGATCCTCTCCACGCGGGCCCCTCCCCCCGTCCTCTGCCCTATCTCCTGCGGGAACTCGGCGAACCCACCGAGCGGATGTCGCTCGGCGTGCGTCACCACGCTCCCGTAGTGGTACTGGGGGTGGGGCTGAGGGGCGCGGAACGGGACGCGGCCCAGGCCCGTGCTGTCGCTCCACGGGGCGCGGAACCTGCACAAAGGAAGGAAGATATACACTTTAAAAAGGGTGAGAATATAACGAAAAACAGGACTACATATAGTAGACCCTATATATAACTATACATTACAGAACCAGTTGGTAGTTATAACGAAATATTGATGTAAAGAAAGGTCAATGTGGCGAAGTGGCGTTTTAACGAAATACCGGTATAATGAAATGTCGTTGTAACGAAATGTTGGTATGGCAAAAGGTTGTATAACGAAGGGTCGTTAGAATAAAATGTCGTTGTAACGGAATGTTGGTATAACAAAAGGTTGGTATAACAAAAGATTGGTATAACGAATGGTCGTTGTAATGACAGATCGTTGTAACGAAGTAGAGTTATAACAAAATGTCCTTTTAACGAAAAGTCGTTATAACGAAGTCGTTGACGAAAGGTCATTATAACGAAATTTCCATGTAAAGGAAGGGCGTTCTAACAAAATGTCGTTGTAACGAAATGTTTGCATAACGAAAGAACATTGTAACGAAATCGTGGCAAAAAGAAATATCGTTGTACCGAAATATCGCTGCAACGAAGTGTCGTTGTAACAGAATGTTATTACAAAAAGGCATTATAACAAAGTCGTTAACGAAAGGTCGTTATGACGAAATTTCCCTGTAAAGAAAGAGCATTCTAACAAAATGTCGTTGTTACATATTGGCATAACGAAATGTCGTTGTAATGAAATGCTGGTATAACAAAAGGTCATTATAACGAAAAGTCGTTATAACGAAGTCGTTGACGAAAGGTCGTTATAACGAAGTCGTTGACGAAAGGTCGTTATAACGAAATTTCCCTGTAAAAAAATAGCATTCTAGCAAAATGCGTTGTTACGAAATACAGGCATAACGAAAGATCGTTGTCACGAAATATCGTTGCAACGAAGTGCCGTTACAACAAAATGTCATTATAACGAAAAATCATTATAACAAAGTCGTTAACGAAAGGTCGTTATAGCGAAATTTCTCTGTAAAGAAAGGGCGTTCTAACTAAATGCCGTTGTAACAAATTAGCATTACGAAATGGCGTTGTAACGAAAGATCGTTATAACAAAATGTCATTACAACGAAAATTCGGTATAACAAAGTCGTTGACAAAAGGTCAGTCAATATAACCGAAGGTCGTTATATGGAAAGGGCGTTCTAACATAATATCGCTAAACTGTAACAAGGTGAAATATTAGAGTAAACCCTCGATAAAACGACCCCTTTTAGGACCTCTAAGTGCAGTCTTCAAAACGTGTAACTGTAACGTGATAAAAATCGTGTAGGCGCAGTCCCCACTACACGCGTATGCTCGGCCTACTCTTTCTTGCGTCATCTCTAAAATCTATACCTTTCCGCATTTGCCATTAGTTTAAACTTCTTAGTATCGTATTGAACCGCTTGTTCAACTTCTTTAAGTTTCATATGCAGCAATCGAACTTGAGTGTGATATTTCGGTTTCGACAAATCGTTACTCTCTACTCTGCACAATTTTTGTATAAATAATTTAAATTGTTAATGACGGCTACACCTGGACCGATTTAAAGACGTATTAGCTTCAAAATCGTATGGTAGAAAAGGGACTGATATGGTAATTCCTCTCCAAATAATCGGACGGTTGAAATAAATCTTCTTTCGTCCAGATAGGAATGTTATGTGTTACTGCTGAACAGGTTTCAACCAAAGCCCTCTTCTTCAAAACGGTGAAAAGCAACCATTTGTTTCAGTTCTTTTTAATGAACAGTGTCTTCATAATGTTACCTGTTCAATTATTAACATGATATTTAATTAATATGATCTTTTATTAATATGTTCTTTTATTACCCGGTTCATTTTGTCAAATGTATGTTATTCTGATAAAATTAAACAGCGCCATATATTGATCGTATGAAGAACTTATTTTATTCAATTTCGAAAAATAAGTTTTAGAGGGTTTGAAGAACTGTTATTTCTTCAAAAATAATATTTTAAATTATCCAAAATTGAAATAATGATATATATATTTTAACTGTTAATCAAATATCGCTGAACACTATCATTAATCATGCGAATTTAGATAAATAATCTCTTCAAAAATGCTTGCTAATATTAATAATTGTTGATGATTGAGAATTCGGAGGCGGCCGGTGAGGCTTAATCGACAAGCAACAAGAAGTTAATACAGTGAATTGAAACGTCTGTGGTTTCAGCCCAGGTAACAAATATAATAAATATAATATTAAAAATAAACAAATAATATTAAAATTCCCAAAGATTGAAATTATTGGCTTTAAATGTCTTTTTTAATGACGCCTAAATGATATTAAACAAAAATTAAAATAAGTCTATTTTTAATTGTTTAAAGACTTTAAATCTTATTGAACACAAATCAAAATTATTTGACCATCAATTATTTAATGAATTAAATGATATTAAACAAAAACTTGTAGTTGACTTGTACGCATGCGCTAGAGTCATGCTTCCGTTTCATGTTCGATTTCTCAATTAACTTCCGTTTCAAGTTTGAATTCCGTGTTTAGGTCATTCATTTGTATGGCTAAAAAAGTTTCACTTCTAAACTTATTACATTTGAGAGTAATAAGTCAATTAGAACTTAAAGTTGCGGCCATTATAAAGTGAGGGTAAGAATATCCAGGGTTCGTTGTAAGAAGGGGCATCTGTATAACATACAAACTAACCAACTGGATTGGTAAACTAGCCAACGAAACTAACAAACTGAATAGTAATTTAAGTACATTTTGACTCACACCAATTACTTTGATAGCAAACTGACATCCGGGCATTTCCCAATATATGCCCGGATGTTAGAACAAGAACGGTCCCGTAACTACAAAGAATGGAACTTCGATATGTACAGAATAGTGTGTTTGGAAAATTAGAATTTTAGAGTTAACATTTTCCAGTACCTATGACATTTCGTTCGAAAGTTATAACGTTTTTTAGTGTATTACAGCGAAGTTTCACGAAGTGGCAACAGTAATTATCAGTTGCAATCAATTGAGATAAGTGAAAATCTAATATATAAAATTCGAATGCCGGTTTCACAAGAAATACTCTGTAACTACAAAACCTAGCTTTTTGAAAGTTACAGGGTACTTTTAACTCTGTACGCGATGTTTCATTTTATTTAATAATAATCAAATCAATTAAAACCGATGACGTCATAGGCATAATATCTAAAGCGTAAATTAAATTATTTTATATTTACGTTAATTAATTAATTCTTCCTCTCATTCACTATACTTGCCGTTTAAGGGAACTTCAGGATCTACAAGCAGAATCGTTCCCTGGTCTTGTCTCCTGAGTTTGGTTTGATTGAGGATTGCACCACGAAAAATAACAAACACCGAAATATTCCACTTTGCTTGTAAAGGAAACGACAGCATGTTAACCAACTATACTCAACTTTAATCCGCCCACCAGTTAAGCTCATATTCCGTGAAGATAAATCCTTCATTGAAGCTCTCCACCACAAGTACATTCTCCAATTACAGGGAAGCTAACTGGGCGAACGATGGATAATTTTGCGTGATATAATAGAATAGATTAATCAGTATAATATAGATATACGTCTACGTTCTAAAACCCAAATAAGCTCGGAAAACTCATTACATTACACTGTTAAAAATAAGTACTTAAAAATAAGTCAAATGTACTCATTTTTGATTACATTCTATGCTTATCATAGCTCCAAATACATGTTTCATTTTTAAGACACTGATGTACTCAAAATGAGTAAATGAATAAAAAGAGCTGTTGCTTCCCTACATAGGCTGTCTTCATAAACACTTTCAATAAAAAGAGAACACATCCAAGAACACTTTGCGATTTGTGTTCTTTCTATGAAACATTTATTCCTCTTTATGTTCTTTTCCACAGATTTTTTTTTATACTCATATAGGGAAAAAATCCTAATCTATTTTGTATTTGCAAGTTAACAAGTTTAAAAAAAATATAGATGTTCTAAACACAAGATCATGCTGTTCTCGTTTATTTTAAAGAACAGGGAAACAAAAGAACTGGTCGTTATGTTGGCGCCTGAGAGGCGACATCGGAGTGCAAAGGGTTAAAAAATTTCGAATTAATATTTAAAATAATACTAACGTTTCAAAGTATTACACTGTTACAAATAGGCATTTAACAGAAAGTAAAATGTACTCATTTTTGAATACATTCGATGCTTATCCGTATACATAACTTTCAATTTTGAAAAAGATATGTTCTTAAAAATGAGTACAATGGGTAAAAATGAATAAACAGAGCAGATGCTAGCTGAAATAGGCTGCCATCATAGATCACTTTCAATAAATATCGACAATTACAGCCAAGACTTACAGCCAAGATCGAACCCAGATCTGCAGCCATCGCAGTCCACAGCCTTATCTGTTAAACTGCCATTGCGACGTGGGGAAGTTATAAACAAAATTAAGGTTAAAAAGGTGTACCAAGAGACTGGGAAGTAAGCTATTTGAAAGGTAATAACTCAGTTTCCATTTAAAAAATCGACATCAAATAATCTGGAAAACCATCTTTTGATAAACTATTTTAAGTTTGTCAGGTTGCTTTGTTAAGATGGCTTGAACAGAAGTTGTGATTAGCAATATTAAATCACACTACTCATTTTTGCGAAAGTACGATTACTTAAATTTGAGTACATCATCGCTCATTTACTCAAAGGAAAACGAAAGCGTTCATGTTTTCATTTTTAAGCAATTTTATTACAGTGCAATGTGATAAATTTTACTATCAGTCGTGTTCTTTACAATAAAATATGAAACAAAGAGCAATAAAACAATTCAAAACAACTGTTTAACAAAAATTCGATTATTACCCATACCGGATACATTAACTTTTTTATATGTATCTTTAGATAAAGTTAAGACGGGACATTAATAGGAAATATCGAGACCGATTTTGAATTGCAATCAGCATCACATACATCAAAGAAATCCATCGAAACTGTTCTTTCTCCAGTATTCCGCAGAATTGGTATTGTCCTCCAGACGAGGAGTTGTTTCCAATTGTCTTCGATAATATACGAGATGTCTAGTAGAAGAGACAAGAAACCCGCAAAAGAAACCCATTTCGGCAATTCTAGTTTATATTGTAGCTTTTAGTTGAAGCGTCTAGAGCGAAAAATTGTCTAGAGCGAAAAATTATCTTTCTAGGAAAAAGGAAAACCGACTTTAAGGAAAATGCGCTAGAAAGTAAAAAATAATTTTTAATTTTACGAATTAGTTAGAAAAAATTGAATTATTAAATATCAATTTTATACTTATTACAGCTTTTTGAAATCGGAGCCAAAATTTAGATATGATGTTTGCAAATTGCCACCAACTTCAAAAAGTTTTACTAAATATAAAATTGATATTCAATAATTCAATTTTTTCAACTCAATCGTAAAATTAAAAATTATTTTTTACTTTTTAGCCCATTTTCCTTAAAATCTGTTTTCTTTTTTTCTCGAACGCTTATTTTATTTTTCCCTTTTTAAATTTTAATTTAGCTGGCAGGGGGCTTCGACCCCTATTATTATTCACCAAGAAATTCAAGTAACAACTTGTGTTCAACAATGTATATTTTTGGTTCTTTTTTAAGTTTTGTGGCTCTACGATGAACTACAATCAGACAACGCGGCAGATGAGCCGGACGGTACAAAAGAGGAATGTGATGATTGAAAATGTAATTTTGTTGTTGTTTTTAAAGCCAAGTTATATGCTATATTTCAATTGAAGTTTTCTTTAAATAAAATAATATTATAGTCAATTGTATTTTGTTGTGAAATATGTTTCATTAAATTAGACAGAGCAATGCCAATAAATGCCAAAAAAAAAACACTACTCACAAATTTTACGAATTGTTTTTTATTATTAGCTTTGAGAACTCTTTGCCCTGCCTTCCAAAGAGAAATTTTCCCCCCCGTTTAAGTATTAGTCCACAGCCAGTAGACCTTTTCTGTTACGTAACTCCCTCGAAAAGGTTAACATCGAGGTTGGTAAAAAAAAACTTGTTCGTTTGGTACAAGAAAGATGTAGCTCCAATCGTTAGTTCTCGCGTTACTCAAAAAATGGAGCTGTTTGTCTTATTAATTTGTTGCAATACAGAGGTAGCTCCTGGAGCTACCGCCATTTTACCCCAAACGACTGACGGGCTTTGATTACAGGAAGGTTATACAGTACTTATAAACATGAGAGTTTTTGGTTATTTTACGTTTTGTGGTTCTACAATGAACTACAACCAGACAACGCAGCAGATGAGCCGGACGGTACAGAAGAGGAATGTGATGATTGAAATTTTTTTGTTGTTGTTTTTAAAGCCAAGTTATATGCTATATTTCAATTGAAGTTTTCTTTAAATAAAATAATATTATAGTCAATTGTATTTTGTTGTGAAATATTTTTCATTGAATTAGACAGAGCATCTATTTGGTTGCAAGAAAGAAGTAGCTCCAACAATCCAACATGTGCCACGTCATCTGAAAGATATATTTTTGAGTGAAAATACTGTCATAATATGTAATAACAATTAAGAAGATTCATCAAAAAGAATATCTTCACATTGTACCATCTCAAGAAGTCTATCTTACCATCATCAAGGACTATCTCTATCTAGTGACACTGGGTGGAGCCACCAGCTTAATGCTTTGAGATCTTACATTGTTTTCCTGCCTCTGAGAAAACTTTAAAGATCAGAGACTCTTTAGACACTTAACTGGAATGACGTTTATGTCGCCTAAAAGGGACCAGTCACCAGGCGACCTTTCTGTTTTTCTTTTGTATTATTTGTAAATAACATGTAACTTAAATGTAAATTTACTTAATCTCTAAAATTTTAACTTTAATTAAATAATTTCAAAATTAAAGATTTGTGTCTTTCAATTTGTTTTAAACGGAAGTTTTGTTTGAGTATGAAGGTGGTGTATGCACGGAGTAAAGAAAAAGGTGGAGATGATTTGGCGAGATTTCATGAGACGTAAGTTAGCAACCTCAAACTAGGAACAAACAAACCTAGTTTGCAGTAGTTTTCCTACGAGGTAAAAATAAATTATCGCCAAGTACTGGTACAAAGTAGTGCTTTGGAATAGCGCCAAACACTTCGCCAGTTCCTACTTTTTAAGCGATTGCTTACTTCACATTGCAAACCGGTTTTTGACTTGTTCGCACCTCCACCTTCTTCTTTACTACGTGGGTGTATGTAGTCTTCCAGTGAACACAGTGTTCCAGTCCTGACCCACAGGTATATGCGAAGAGAACGCCACAACACAACTTGGAATTTCGAATTTTCAGACATTTTTCACGGTTTTCTGTATCTTGAATAATTGGAGCTACCTTTTTACAGCAAACCCCTAATTTCTAGAAGAAAATAAATAGTTAGTAAATTCCCAACTTACCCTCTCAACTCCGAATAGCTCAGCGGCCTCCGACTCTTCGCCCTGAACCTCGCTCTTTCCTCAGGGGAATTCACCACCGTCCCGTACACCCCTAGAGCCTCCTCCGGCAGGGAAGTATCCGCGAACCTTCCCGGAACTCGCCTGGGTCCCGGACTCAGTTTCTGCGTGGGATAGTCATCGAACTCATGAAACCCTAACGAATCCGGGATATTATCCATCACTATCCGGTTAGGGACGCCATCGAACACCTCGTTCTGCCCCTTGACGATGGCCCCGAACTGACCTCCAGCATCCACCTTGCTGCTGTGGAACAGAGATTCCTTGTTGGCGATGGAAGACTTTGCAGCCGAGTAAGGGTTCGGGTCGGGGTACTTGCTGGGCCGTCTCCGCCCCCCGGCGAACCGGACAGCGCTGGCCGTGAACGGGTCCTGGATCTTGGGGATCTCGTTTGTGAACTCCATCTGGCGACCCATCCTCCGCATGTGCCGCCACATAGATCTGAGTTCCTGACAGGTGGGTTCTCGCTCGGTGGATGGGAGCGTCTCCATTTGGCGTCTGGCGACCGGGGGCAGCGCCAAGGCTGTCGGGGCGTGCTGCAAGTATAGGTGATGTCCGCTCGGGGGTATCGGGAAAGACGACATTGCCCTGCTTCGTTTGGAGATGGTGTAGAAGACGAAGAGCAGGAGCAGCAGGTGCGTGTGCATCGTTGTTTGGTGGGGGGTTGCACCTGTGGGAGATCAAAGTAAAAAAGGCATTAGTTACGAAGATACGTGAGCCCAAATGCAAAATGGGTAAAACTTGGGAGATCAAAGGGAATAATGCATTTGTTACAATGGTACATAACTCCAGATGCAAAAAGGGTAAAACTTAAGAAGAAGGAGGCACTCCGCCAAATTTATTTTAATCGCCAACTTTGGCGGGGAAACCCAGGTTTATCATTTCTAGCACCAGAATATCTATGTCAGATAAAAAAAACTAATGGTCAAAATAACTAATCTCGAAATGGCGATTGCTACAACTTGCGATTTTAAACAATGCGAATTTGCACATGCATGTAAAACGCAATTATTGCATTGGGTTGACTAGTTAAACTAAACCGTATGAATTTTGACATCTTGGCGTGGTGCCTTGTTGAAATTAATTCCAACTGTAAAACGCGTTATATATCCAATTATTCAAACAAAGATATTTTGATTTGATTATTTTGTCACTAAAGGACTCAATTATTACATTATAATTAAAATAAAATAGTAATTTACATACATAAAAAAAATATCATTTTGATTTATACTATCTAAATACTAGAATTACAACTAAAACCATTATAGACTAAACAAAATATAGACTATTATATAGATACATAATGCACATTTTGTAAAGATTTGGTTTGGTTTGGTTAATTAACGTCGCATTATAGCTGCACAGTGGGCTATTGGAGACGGTTTGTGGTCAATCTCGAAAAAAAGAAAGACCCGGGAACACATACATATTCACACACATATTCATACATGCACATCGTTATTTTAGAACCATGGTCAGATGACGAGGAAACACTTGATCTGGCATCCAATGCTTTCAATAGACGTCGGGACTTTGGACCCCGATCAGATTTATCGTGCACCAGTCCCGTATATACGCGTTAATTTTTGCAAATGTTCTGACATATTTGACCAAAAAGAAAAAAGAGTTTGTATATCTTCAAGTTTACAAGAGAACCAAGGTTATATTACCTTCCATTAGATTTCATTATTCATCTAACAAATATTACCATGTGCCTCTAGTTATGTTACTCGCAAAGGCGAATATTATTTTGCTGCAAAATAAAAGTTGCCATTTTTCAGTCCCCATTGCCATCATCTTACGACTATGGCTTTACTTCGCAAGTCAAGTTTTTTAAAATAAATAATTGAAAACTGCATTTCCTTATGAATGTATTACGGTAATCAAAAAAATTCTCACCGTCAAATTGAAATTTCTCAATATTTTAGGAATATGTTGTAAATTTGAAAGTAAATATATGCTAAATTACAAAACACTAATGCTTTCAATATTTCATTGGTATAGGTATATTAAAAACTTTTTTTTTAATAAAATTCAAATTTAAAGTAATGAATGTTAAATAAATTGAATATCAATAACATAAATCTTTTTTAATACAAGCGTATTTAAATTCAACCAATAAATTATAACTAAAGTCATACGTAAAAAGAAGTATTATATTTACATAAAATCATCCAAAAAATATTACCAAGCCTAAAACTATAAGAGTATGGTAATAGAAAACATCCGTAACAATTACTGCAGAAATAATATACCTGAAAGAAAGGCTTGCTTCCACATTTTTTTTTAATTATTCTAACCGTAGTGTATTTCATTTATTCTTTCTCTTAATGGAAAATATTTTCAATGTTTTACAGTCGGATAATTTTCTTTCGCTAATTGAAAATGTCACCGAAACCTAACTTCTTCCTTTACAAAAAAAAATGAAAAAGAAACGTTCTTTTTTAGAGACACTATTTATTTGGCCATTTTTGCGAAGTCCCTCTCTTAATCGAAGAAATTCCTGCAAGTCGTATTGCCGACATTCCTTTCTTGGAGTTTCTTTCCAACAGAGGGGGGGGGGGGGACTTGGCCGAAACGTTACTGGGAGGACAAAGGTTTGGTCTGTGGTGTTTCTATTTTTATTTTACTTCTGTTGTGAGACGCCTTTTTTAGAGAAGGTCGGTTAGAAATAAATCTTTCGATGGCTGGCTTTGTTTAAATTGTTTTTGAGTGTAAAAGTTCAAAGAAAAGGTTTTTCAAAAATTTAATTCGAAGTATTTGGCTTCTCAATGTCTGATTTCGTTTTATTGTTATAGTTTGCTGAACAATTTAAACTAAATGTAACCTTAAATTCTCTGAATATTTAAATTAAATCAATTTTGTAACAAATAAAAATCAATCTCATGGTGAAAAATCATATTTTGTTAATAATCTACTAATGCCAAATATGTACATTTTTTATGTTAATTATATAAGTAGCTATAGATTATACAGGGTGGTCATAAATTGTTGTTCATTGATTGGCTGTGTCCTATTTCGTTGTATTGGCATAATTAAACGTTGTTATTACAAATACAAATACAAATACAAATATTGACGACCAACAACAGGCTCAAGGCCCAACAAGGTTGGTCCATCTAGTACCTCTTAACTATCCCCCAATGCATATCTAACTTCTTCTTAAAATCCGTTACTCCTTTACAATTAACAATATTCACTGGCAAGTTGTTCCATTTGTCTATTACCCTATTATAGAAATAGTGTTTTCTCCCTTCCCGATTAAAATGGGATTTGTTTAACTTAAACCCATGACCTCTCGTTCTATCACTCATATTAAAATCTAAACCCTCCACATCTCCTTGTTTGATAAATTTGAATAGTTGAATCAAATCTCCCCTAACCCTTCTTTCTTTCAGAGTATACATATTCAAATTTCTTAATCTATCTTCATAATTCATGCCTGAGAACCCTTGAACCATTTTAGTAGCCCTGTGCTGAATTTTCTCTAACAATGCAATGTCTTTTTTAAGATATGGCGACCAGAACTGTACAGCATACTCAAGATGTGGCCTTACTAAACCTCTGTACAATGGCAAGATAATATCCTTAGATTTTGATGAAACACTTTTCCTGATGTACCCCAACATTCTATTAGCTTTTTTGCCCAGCTACTTCACATATATTTTAAATAAGTCGCTTAGCTTTAGTAACAACAAACCAAGTGGTTAGAGCATGTAATAGTAATGGTTTCTTATGCGGTTGAGAACAGCCAACCTGACCAACCTGTCTTATTATGACCTATGGGGCGAAGACAGCAATGGTCATAATAAGACAGGTTGGTCATAATAACATAATAAGACATAGGTCAAATAACAATTTGTTGGTTATTTTTTCGACAATTTTTTTTTCATGTAAGATATTACTAATAAATATTATTATACAATAAAAATGCTCATTGTTTACCTATTTCTACAAAACAAAATTATCAAAAAAATATCGGCTCGAATCTGGCCCGACCGTACCGTCTATGTCCTCTCCAACCACCGTATGGTTTGAGGGTTAATATAACATAACTATTGACATTGTATCCTCAATTCTTGTAAATCATTTAACCGTCTTTGAAAATGTTATACCGACTTTAATCTTGGAATACTTACATATTAGAATAACAATATGATAATAATCATAATTAATAATTAATAATTGACTATTCCACGTTTATGCACAAGAAAAAATTCATAAAAGTTCGTTTTAGCGTTCTGACGTGTTTCAGCAAAAACAACATACATTGTAAAAAAACAGGTACTTAAAAATGAGTACCTGAACATTCTCGTTTCTCTTTGAGTACCATTGCATCGTAAATGAGCGATGATGTACTCAAATTTAGGTAATCGTACTTTCTGAAAAATGAGCAGTGTAATTTAATATTGCTAATCCCAGCTTCTGTTCAAGCCATCTTAACAAAGCGACCTGACACACGAAAAATAGTTGTTCAGAAGATGGTTTTCCACATCATTTGATGTAGATTGCTCATTAGAAACTGAGTTATTACAACTCAATTATCTTACTTCCCGTTCTTTTGGCACACCTTTTAAACCAGTCTTCTGTTTATAACTAGTTCACGTCGCCCTGATGGTACAACGGATAAGGAACTGAACTACAGTACATAAGGATCTGGGTTCGCTTCCCGGTAAGTCATGGTTGTAATTGTCGATATCTATCGAAAGTGATTTATGAAGACAGCCTGTAGGCTAGCTTCTGCTCTTTTTATTCATATTTACTCATTGTACTCATTTTTGAGTACATATCTTTTTCAAAATTGAAACTTATATATTCGGACCCATTGTAAGCATCGAATGTATTCATAAATGAGTACATTACATTGCGTCTGAATACCTATTTTTAACAGTAAACAAGAAAAAATTCAAAAATATTTGTATAAGCGTTCTGACGTGATTCAGCAAAAAACAAACATACAATACATCTAAATTTTATAAATTTCGAAAAATTAACTTTAATTAGTTAAAATCATCCATGAAAAAACATATCTTAAATGGATATTTGATTGTTTAATAAGCATTCTAAGCGTTTTGAAGTGATTTATGAAGACAGCCTGTAGGCTAGCTTCTGCTCTTTTTATTCATATTTACTCATTGTACTCATTTTTAAGTACATATCTTTTTCAACTCTATATTAAAGCTATACTTTTATAATATATACTATCAAAGCGCGAGCCTATGAGTATTTTTTCAATTGTTTACAGAAATACGGCTTCAAATTATTCATATATCAGAAGGGTTCTGTTATTCACACTTATCCATATTTCCAAGTTCTTCCATCACGACTTCCATACATCCATTTATTCATCAACCACCCATGCTTATAAATAGGTTCTCACACTAGAATAGTCGCCATGACATTCCCCAAAAGCTCGGAAATAGATTCTATAGTCGTCCCACTTGACAGCTTCCTATTTGACATGTCCTAATACAGCGTCGCCCCCCGTGCTGTCAACGGTGACGTCAGTCAGGGGGATGTTTCGTGTTGACGTTCGACAGATGTGACGTCAATACAACAATGCAATGGGAGTCATCTGTATTAGAATTTCGATTATGGGAACATGCATTACAATAAATACCCAGGTCTTTGTTTTCATTGGAATGGAAGAAAATGAGGATTTCTAAGCAACTAAACAACGCGCCAACCAAAATTCAAAAATAAAACCTCCAAAAATTTTTAATTAAAACCGCCAAATCGCGTGCCAAGTCGAGAGGTTATAGATTCGATTGTTATGTATTTTTTTACATGGAAATTTCAATTATTTTTTAGTACACTGTTAGAAATAGGTATTCAAAACTAAGTAAAATGTACTCATTTTTTGAATACATTCAATGCTTATCATGGCTCCGAATACATAAGTTTTCATTTTGAAAAAGAAATGTACTTAAAAATGAGTACAATGGGTAAAAATACATAAAAAGAACAGATGCTAGCCTATATTTGAGTACCTATTTTTAACAGTGTGAATACTTTATACTCGGGCCTGCTCAGCCTAATCCTTCCTGCGTCTTTTATAAGCTCTTTAACCGCATTTGTTATAAATCATAACTCCATGGTATCAGTTTGTCTGTTTTAAATTTCCTTTTAAATCTGTTGAAGCTTCTGATGACGTAATTGATCTTCAATGTGATATTTTTCTGTTATAAATAGGCACTCAAAAATAAGTATAATGTACTCATTTTTGAATATATTCGATGTTTATCATAGCTCCGAATTCCTAAGTTTCATTTGAAAAACACATATACTCAAAAATGAGTTAAAATTAATAAAAATAACAGTAGCTTGACTATGAAATGAAACAAATATTAAATGAAACAAAGGTAAACGCACAAAACTATTTTTTAAGGATTGAAATATTCTTAAAATATTGCAGAATAAGCTGACATATCTTTTAGTATTATACTGTAATACTATTTTAAATTGCTTTTCTTTCGATTTCTAAACTAATTATTTGCTTTTCTTTTTATAAATTTAGTTTAAAATTTTCAGTTAAAAAGATAAAACTAAGCTTAATTTTCTAATTAATTAATTTTGCACATAGCTTTATATTTGATTTGGTGTCACTTCAAATGATTAATTCAATCAGCATTATTAAAAATTTATATTTATAAAAACTCAAAACATATGAAAAACTTTCATTTTGAAAACTAATTTTATTCAATAAACTGTTCTTTAAATTCACTAAATATTTTTACCTGTACTATCATTTCATAACTTGAAATATATTTATGAGACAAAATGCATAACTATTATTAGTGTAAAATCTATTCCGAACTTATTTAGCCAAAAATATTAAACTGAACTATTTTCTTTAATTTTTTCTTTATTTCACAAACACTAATGCAATTTTTCCAATCCCCTATTTACCAAACAAAACATTCCGTCTACTATACCATTAATAATTATTTCTTTCAATTTAATAATAACAATAAGCCCAAAAAGTAATAATCTGAAAAACCCAAAATCTAATAACTAATTATTTATTTCCAAACATAAAACTAATTACACCCACCTTGCTCAACAAAAAATCTCAATTTGTACACCACCCCCAACAATACCCTTTCCCAAACCAATCCCCCCCAACGTTGCCAGGTTACACTGTTCTAATTAAATTCCTTCAGCAAGCGATTAAGCTCGCATAATAGCTACAAAACTGCAGCCCGTGCCTTTTTGCGTTGAAGAGGTCCCTTCTAAAACATTATCCCAACTCCCTTCCCCAACATTTTATTATCATTATTATTTTTTCTCACTCGAATAGGGAAGAAGGGGGGGGGGATAAGAGGGGAACTTATCTTCAACCGTTTTAATAAGCTTCATAAATGAAAAGTAATTTTGAGAAGAGACCGACCGGAAACTTCTCTACTCTGTCATTCCATTATTTAATCGACGTTAAATTTCCGTCTTTTGGTCTCTCTATCTTTATCTTTATATGTGTCAACCTGGAGGATTTATGCAGGGCTGGATGGGTTTTCTCGTGCGCTGCCCCTGGGTGCGTTGAGTTCTTTGAGGTCTAGCCTGGAGATGAGGCTTATTTTGTGTACTCTGGGATATTTATTCATCCTTGGTTTATTCTTAGTGCTTTTGTTTGTGAGTTAATGGAAGGTTTATTTAATAATTGTGTAATGGGGCATTAGTTTGTTTAGAATTAATTAAAACATCTTTAAAATAAATTAAAAAATCTTTAAAATTAATTAAAAAATATTTAAAATTATTTAAATAATCTTTAAAATAAATTAATTAAAAAATATTTAAAATTAATTAAAAAATCTTAAAAATTATATAAAAATCTTTAAATTTAATTAAAAAATCTTTAAAAATAATTAAAAAATCTTTAAAATTAATTTTTAAAAAAAATTGTGAGTTAATGGAAGGTTTATTTAATAATTGTGTAATGGGGCATCAGTTTGTTTAGAATTAATTAAAACATCTTTCAAATTAATTAAAAAATCTTTAAAATTAATTAAAAAATCTTAAAAATTAATTAAAAAATCTTTAAATTTAATTAAAAATCTTTCAAATTAATTAAAAAATCTTTAAAAATAATTAAAAAATGATTAAAATTAATTTTAAAAAATTCTTTTGTTTGTGAGTTAATGGAAGGTTTATTTAATAAATGTGTAATGGGGCATTACTTTGTTTAGAATTAATTAAAACATCTTTAAAATTAATTAAAAAATCTTAAAAATTAATTAAAAAATCTTTAAATTTAATTAAAAAATATTTAAAATTAATTAAAAAACCTTTAAAAATAATTAAAAAATCTTTAAAATTAATTTTAAAAAATTATTTTGTTTGTGAGTTAATGGAAGGTTTATTTAATAATTGTGTAATGGGGCATTAGTTTGTTTAGAATGGAGAATCGGGCAGATTTTATTTAAAATTTTCGTAATTCTATAACACACTAACACTAATATGATTATTTTCAGAACTTGGAGATTTAAATGATTTTTCCTGGGCCATGCTATTTTATGTTATTTGATTTTTTTAAAAATTAATTTTAAAGAATTTGTAATTAATTTTAAAGATTTTTTAATTAATGTTTTTAAAGATTTTTTAATGAATTTTAAAGATTTTTTAATTAATTTTAAAGATTTTTTTAATTATTTTTTAAGATTTTTTAATTAATTTTAAAGATTTTTAACTGATTTTAAAGATTTTTTAATTAATTTTAAAGATTTTTAATTAATATTAAAGATTTTTTAATTAATTTTAAAGATTTTTTAATTAATTTTAAAGATTTTTTAATTAATTTTAAAGATTTTTTTAATTTATTTTAAAGATTTTTTAATTAATTTTACAGACATTTTTAATTAATTTGCGAGTTGCGTCAGTCTTTAAAGCTTAGTTAATTAATGAAATATGTATTTCTTTTTTTTGTAACAAGTAAGGTAAAACAATAAATGTGTAACATTTAATGTATTTTTGAAAGACAGAAATATGATTTTAAAACTGGGGTAACTGTACTCTGACAAACACAATGCAAAAGGACTATATTTTTTTACCTATGCTCTCAAAAGGGGTTGAAGCGGTCGCGCACGCTTACTCTTCAATCCAGCGATTATTTGAGCTCAGTCATGTAAACTTTGTTGTTTATTCGTCTACATATAATTCAACACCAAGTTGTGCATAGTTTTATTTTAGCATAAATAGTAAAACTATATTTTTAAATTTTACACAATTTAATTAAAATTTATCTAAAGTCATTGAACATTTATCGAACAGAACTAAACGATTAAAAAAATATTATTATTTCTAATTTATCTTATTAACAATGCCAATATAGTATTAATAGTCGAAAATTAATAATTAGAACAACAAATTTGATCTAATATATTGTAATTTTATTAAAGGTATCTAAAATTATTAAATATTTATCAAAGAGAACAAAATATTTTTTTTTAAATTATTATTTCTAATTCATCTTATAAACAATACCAGCAGAGTATTAATAGTTGGAAATTGAATAATTATAACAACAAATTTGATCTAATATATTGTAATTTTGTTAAAGGTATCTAAAATTATTAAATATTTATCAAAGAGAATAAAATATATATATTTTTAATTATTATTTCTAGTTCATCTTATAAACAATACCAGCACAGTATTAATAGTAGAAAAATTGAATAATTACAACAGAAAATTTTAACTGATGCATAACTTAGCATAAAAAAAATGTGTGTAGTTGTAATGGAAAAACTCCTAAAATTCTATCATGTTCAGATATAAAACTATCTTTCACACGAATAAAATATCACCACAATCAAATATTTAACCATTTTAGAACAAAATACCAACAAGCAGGTTAAAAAAAAATCAAATCTAACAAAAAACGATCAACAAATATTACATTGACCGTCAAACAACAAATTCTGCCTTATGTTAATATTCAAAAAGCATCTAATAGTCCTAAACCCAAATTCTGATGGATTTGGCGAGAGGGAGTTGGCAGGATTTTATTTTCCTCGATATCCCTCACCTACTCTTTTCGGGTGACGACGCGAATGACGTACTGGCCTCCTGATTGGTCCTGACACGTCGAAGATTGCTTTTCAAAAACAGTTTCATCACAGGCCGGGCGGAAGAAACCTTGTTGCTGTTTTCCTTCTAAACGCGGCGGGTTTGTGCCTCAAGAAAAAGAAAATTCAAAGGAACTGTGTTATGATTGGGGGATTTTTACGGGATTCTTGCTTGTCTATATTTGGAGGGAAATCGATTTATTGGTATTTATAAAGTTGTTTTGTTTTTATTTCCTGATAAATATGAGTAGATAGCGCAAGAATGACCCAACCCCCAAATATACTTTACGAAGAAAACGGAGCTTGAATATTTTGGTCAACGAAGAAGCGTTTGAAGTCAAAAACGAACTATGAACGCTTTCTAGCGGAAATTACGGGAAAATGGGTTAGACCGATAATGCTTCAGTAAATTCTTATTCTGTAAAAAAGTTAAGCATCATAAAATGAGTTTTAAAAAAAATGTGGGTTGGGCCATAGTCTTGAAAACTTGGTTAATTAATTAAATGTGTATTTCTTTTTTGTAACAAGTAAGGTAAAACATTAAATGTGTAACATTTAATGTATTTTTAATTGTTGATATTTATTGAAAGTGATTTATGAAGACAGCCTATGTAGGCTAGAATCTGCTCTTTTCATCTATTTCACTTATTTTTGAGTACCTATTTTTAAAAGTGTAATGAAATTTTTAAAAATGCATTCTTATATTTGACGAAACTTTTGTCATTTTTGACGAAACTTTTGTCATATTTGACGAAACTTTTGTCATATTTGACGAAACTTTTGTCATTTTTGACGAAACTTTTGTCATATTTGACGAAACTTTTGTCATTTTTGACGAAACTTTTGTCATATTTGACGGAACTTTTGTCATATTTGACGAAACTTTTGTCATATTTGACGAAACTTTTGTCATTTTTGACGAAACTTTTGTCATATTTGACGAAACTTTTGTCATTTTTGACGAAACTTTTGTCATATTTGACGGAACTTTTGTCATGTTTGACGAAACTTTTGTCATATTTGACGAAACTTTTGTCATATTTGACGAAACTTTTGTCATTTTTGACGAAACTTTTGTCATTTTTGACGAAACTTTTGTCATATTTGACGAAACTTTTGTCATATTTGACGAAACTTTTGTCATATTTGACGAAACTTTTGTCATATTTAACGAAACTTTTGTCATATTTGACGAAACTTTTGTCATATTTGACGAAACTTTTGTCATATTTAACGAAACTTTTGTCATATATGATGAAACTTTTGTCCTTTTTGACGAAACAGGCATGTACTATAATTTCTGATTACATATTTCGTCAAACTAAGGACTGTCGTTTTTTAAACGACATTTATTTAAATCAAAAATGAGTACGATTTTAAATTATATAATAATTCAATATCAGCGAGCTGACTCGAACCGTGGAACTCGCTCCAGAATCCAACGTTCTATTCACTCGACCAAGAAGACTCCACTGAATTTTGACAAAGTAAGTATAAGAACCAAACATGAGCTGATTGTTCAGAAAAGGTCCGATAAATAATCTTAGTAAATGAGTTTCGTTCAAAATTTGAGGATTCTTGTTTCGTCAAAAGTTACGCAATTCAATTATGAAACGATTGTCAAATATAACGAAAATAGCTTTGACGATTGCAGAATTCTCAAAAATGAGTGTTTTATTTCTGAGAGTATGAGGCCTTCGTAGCCGAGCTTTTAAAGGTGTCAGCTGGGAATCCGAGAATTCCTGGTTCGATCCTAGGCGATGTACTTAACAAAGAAAAGTAAAAAAAAAGTAGTAATTTTGTGATCGGAGGGTTGCCCGCTTCGCTACAAAATACTAGAAAAAGTCATCCAGAAAATCCGCAAAAATTAACGGCGTGTAAACGGGACTGGTGCACGATAAATCTGATCGGGGTCCAAAGTCCCGACGTCTATTGAAGGAGTTGGGTGCCAGTTCTGGTGTTTCCTCGTCATCTGACCTTGGTTCTAAAATAACGAGGTGCATGTATGAATGTGTATGTGTTCCCGGGTCTTTCCTTCGAAATAGATCCCGAACCGTCGGTCGCCAATAGCCCACTGTACAGCTCTAGTGCGACGTTTATTAACCAAACCAAACCCAAATTTGTCGCCAATAGCTATGTTAACTCAAACTCAAAAATTACTTCGCTAATGTTAAATTTACAAAGAAACCCCGACGTTATTTTTTCTAGAACCTATTCCTAATTTATCATTTATTGGTACATGTATGTATGAATGTGTGTGTGAATGTGTATGTGTTCCCGGGTCTTTCCTTCGTGATATACCCCGAACCGTCACCAATAGCCCACTGTCACGTCACCAATAGCTCATTAATTAACCAAATCAACCAAACCAAAATCTGAGATTTTAGTCCGTAGTTTTATAACTTTAAGGTATAATCATTATTACATGTGTAATATAATTCAATTCCTTATGTTACATTATAGAAATATATATTTGAGTGGGCGAAATCATCAAAAATGAAAGATAATACCGACAATGTTATTTGCTTAAATAACCAAAATAAAACTTTGTTAAGTAGACAATGTGTTTTGTCGTCTTTTTCAATCAGTCCTTGTCTTCAGTTTCCTCATAAGTGAAAACGGAAACATTGCAGACAAAGAGAGGGTCTTTTGAGCCTTTAATAAATCACATAAGAGGTAATATTTCATCAATTTGTGTGTACAAAGACGTTTTTGGTTTCGGGTTCTTTAAAAGCTCAAGAGAAAGATATCTCCTTAAGAAGACTTTTTTGTGGTGAAAAAAGACAGTTTGAAAAAAAGTTGTATAAGTCGCACTTGAATGGGCGTTTGGTTTTTTTTGGTTTGGTTAGGATAATTAACGTCGCACTAGAGACGCATAGTGGGATATTGACGACGGTTTGGGGCTTATCTCGAAGGAAATACCCAGGAACGATGCCTCGTATTTTTGAACCATGATCAGATGACGAGGAAGCACCTGAACTGGTTCCCAACGCCTTCAATAGACGTCGGAACTTTAGCCCCCGATCAGATTTATCGTGCTCCAGTTCCGTATACACGCCGATAATTTTTGTGGGTGTTCTGGACGACATTCCTAGTATTTTATAGCGAAGCTGGCAACCCTCCGATCATAAGCGTTTGTAAATTCGACAAAGTGAAAGTTTTGCAAAAATGTTGATGTTGGTGTTTAGATTGGTGTCTTATTTGAAGAAGCTTCTTACTTGAAAGCGCCTCCACTGGCCCAGTGGATAACGGCGTTCAGCTAGTAATCAAAGTTGCTAGATCGAATCCGTGCGATGGTTTGGTTTTGTTAATTTACATCGCACTAGAGCTGCACAGTGGCTATTCCCGTGCGATGGACTGAACAAAGAAAAGTAAAAAATAAAGTAATGATCTTGCAATCGGGGGGTTGCCAGCTTTGCTACAAAAATAATAGAAAGTCGTCCATTACATCCAATAAATTAAACTGGCGTGTATACAAGACTGGTGCACGATAAATCTGATTGGGGTCCAATGTCCTGACGCCTATTGAGGTTGTTTTTAGTGGCAGCTCAGGATTTGACCATGGTTCAAAAATATGAGGCATCGTTCCCGATTTGGGTTTGGTTTGGTTACAGTTCCGGCTGCCAATATCAGTCCTCGTAATTGAGACTTATCTCAGCCACATACACATTCACACCCACATTCATACATGCAACTCATTATTTTAGAACCATAGTAAGATGACGAGGAAACACCTAAACTGGCACCCTACGCCTTCAATAGACGTCGGGACTTTGGACTCCGAACTGATTTATCGTGTACCAGTTCTGTATACACACCGATAATTTGTGTGGATGTTCTGAATGACTTTTCTAGTATTTTGTAGCGAAGCTGGCAACCCTCCGATCACAAGATCACTACTTTTTTTACTTTTCTTTGTCAAGCCGTCGCATAGGTTCAAACCGGGAACCCGCTGATCCCGAGTTGACACCTTTATCCACTGGGCTATCCGGCCCCCGGCATCGAGTCTTTCCTTTGAGATAGGCCCTGAACCGTTGGCAATAGTCCACTATGCAGCAGCTCTAGTGCGACGTTAATTAATCAAACTAAACCTTACTTGAAAATATTTTTGTAAACAAAAATAAATCTTCTAAATTGCGGATGTTAAAAATTACGAAGTGGTTTTTCTCAAGATATCTTCATATTCAGACGAATGCACCTTTAATAATAGGAAAACAACAAGTTTGATACAAAAACTGAGCATTTAAAATGATGATATTCAATTGAAATGGCCAATGAAAGAAGGGGTAAACTGACAAAATCACTTTCCAAGAAAAACAACTTTTTCGCAAACAACAATCTTGAAGAAAAGGGTCGTTTTTCGTTGAACGTCCATTTATTATCGCCAATTAAAATTCTGGCGCGATAATTTCTTTTACGTTGATATTGCACCTATTTTCAAAAGATATTTTGTTAATTTAATAGACTAGGGGGCTCCGCCCCCTGCTCCGCTAACGCTCCACCAACCCCCGGAGGATTGCTACGCAATCCTCTTTAGTTTGCTTCGCAAACCAATACCGGCTTCATACAATGTAGGCAATGACAATGTGTCCTAACAACAATACTTTTTTTAGTTATATGAATTATTACTGGCAGTGCCGTCACACAAATTTATTTTTAGTATGTTGAGACAAGAAATTTCCCAACTTAACGATCCGAAATTCCGAACTTGAACGATTCAAAATTTCCAACCTAAGGACATCGGGTACCAGCTGAAGTGTTATCCTCGTTATCTGACCACTGTTAACAATATGAGGCATCGTTCCCGGGTCTTTTCTTTGAGAAAGGCCTCGAACCAAAGCGTCCTTGATGTAGTAAGTAAATACGTACCAATAACAAATCAAGGGCACTTTGCTCGAACCAACGCCAGTAGTTCAATGTGCAGCTCTAGTGTGACGTTATTTAACCAGACCACACCTACCTATTCGAAATTGCACAACACAAAAGTGCTAAAAAAATTCCCAGTTCCAACTTATAAGACATTTTCAGCTTTTTATAGGTAATATTAAACAGTTCTTTCGAAAGTATTGATTTGTCGCACGCATGTTCAAATTCAGTGGTCCGTTTTGAGGTCTAATTTAAGTTTCATCTTAATAAAAGTTGGGCAATTTCTAGTAGTCCGTCGCTTTCCTTTGCTAATAATATTAATTTGCCTGAGGCATAAATTTTCCCAACTCAGAGATTTTTAAAACTCGAAATTCCCAACTTTTAAGGTTTCAAGTTTACAGGGGGGGGGGGGGCATGCTTCCCCCCAATCCCCCCCCCCCCCCATAACTGGAAAAACTCAACTGTAGAACTGCTTCAACGCAATTGTGCTCATTGAAAAGCGAAACGTGTAAACAAACAACAGCATAAACGCGCCAAAAATAAATAGGCTTAATCGCCAACTTATATATAAAGTAAGATAATTGAGAATTAGCGCTAATAATAATTCGCCGTTGGCAGCCAAATACACGTTGGCATTTTGCCAATGTTGGCATTTCCTTCCGGAGTATCTTTTAATAATATTTATAGTACTTCACATAAATAGTTACATCTAATTTATTTTTTAAGATAGAATTTCAGTATTGATACCATTCAAGAAAGAAAGATTTTACGAACATAACTATATTTTTTTAACGGGAAAAAAGTATACTTTTGAACTATTTAGAGCAGTTTTAATTTATCACTTAAAATTTTACCCGTATAATTGACGATTATTTCAGACATTTCGTCAATTATTTAAATATTTATAACTACAAAACTAAATCGAAATTTCACAAACGCTCTGGATCATTTGTAGCCAATAGTTTAATCTATATCCATAATTTTTTATTTATTTTTTTGTTGAAAATTGAAAGACAAGTATCCAAAAATGTATGAATTGTTTTCAAAATTTTCTAATATCATGACTTTAACATAAAATAACGTCTAATATACTGATCGTATTGAAAAAAGAAAATATTCATCTTATTACCCAAACATTTCTTAATAAACTGGCATAATTTCATAATTTTAGGACATTTACTTTTTGAGATGCAAGCGGAACAATGAGACAAAAAGTCGCAAATTAAAATTTTCTCGAAATATCCGACATTTTTATCCTTCTTCGCTATTTTTTATACCTATCTTAATTGACCATATCTAATTTAATTGTAAAGATAGAAATATAATCTTTATAACATCAGAAAGAAGAAGTTTTAACGAACATTAATATATTTTTTTGAATAAGAGAATATGTAATTTTAAATGACTTATAGCAATTTAGAAATCACGTTTCAAAAATGAGGGTGAAAAAACTTCAAAAAGTGGAGCGTGTTTAAATGTTTCAAAAATTTATAAATCCAAAACTAATTCGAATTTAAAAAAATGCTTACTTGGATTTCCAGTTCAAACCTATTTCTACACTCCCTAAAAAAATTGGATCTCCTCTTAATAGTGTTTCAGAAACTCGACGGACAAAATTAGTTGTAAGCGAAATGTTATCAACGACGACTTTAATATTAAATAACTTATAAACTAATAACAGTATTGAAACAAAAATATATTCTTCTTATTTATCAAACATTTCTTAACAAATTCACTTAATTTCGTAATTTTAGGACTTTTACATTTTGAGATACGATCTGAATAACATTGAAAGAACGGAAAATTCCCCCTAGTACTTACTTTTTCCCCCTAGGGCTTACTTTTTTTTAAAATAGAGAGATATCGTATTAGAGGTACACAATGGGCTACTGGTGAGTGTTCGGGCTGGTTGGTGGGCTACTGGCGTAACGATTTGAGATTGATCTCGAAGTTTAGTTGGGTAAACGTCGCACTAGAGCTGCACAGTTGGCTATTTGCGACGGTTCGGGATCTATTTCAAACCCGGAAACACTGCCTCTCATTATTATTACATGCTTTTATTATTATTATTACATGCTTTTATTTAACTCACACTGTCTGGTGTGATGTGTCCTCAAATCTTGTAACTCAATTTAAACCCACTTCTAATTGTCATAAAAATTTGAAACTTGGCATACATACGTAATCCCGGTGACAATACAATAATTAGCCATAAAATTGTTAATTACTAATTAATTCTAATTAATAATGAATTTTCTTAAAATCGACAAATCTGGCGAAAGCCAGACTCGAACCCATCCATCTACAAAAATGACGTCAGATGAATGCGCGAAAAATTATGCGCAATGATCTGGTTTTGCTTCAACAGAAAAGCTTTCCGTCGCCATTTTGAATATTTTTAAACCAAATGATAGATGTTTATGGTAATAGTTTCTTCTTCCATTTTATTATTGACAGAAATGTCCGCTATTAAACAATTTTGGTTTTGTAAAGCACATTACTAAACTCTGATAGGTTATAACTTCGGAGGAGTTAAAAGTAGAAGGATTTATAGGAAACAAATTAATTTGTGTAACAACAAACAAGTGAGTTACCTATTCATTTAATTTGCATATAGCGATGTTTATTGCATTAGTTTAATTTTGATGATATATATAGATGAAATAATTTTATTCGTTGAGAAAACGACAATAAGTTTTTAATATGTTTAAAAAAATTATAGTAAATTCCTAGTGTACGTTGCCCCGTTGTCGCCAAGTCCAAAAATTGGCGCCAAGGTAAAAAGGACGTTTTTTTCTTGGCGCCAAATCAAAATGGCGGTTTGGTTTGGTTAATTAATGTCTCACTAGAGCTGCACAGTGGGCTATTGGCGACGGTTCGGTGCCTATCTCGAAGGAAATCAATATCGGGAACGAATGCCTCGTATTTTTGAACCATGGACAGTTGACGCAAAATGGCGGACATTACGTTGATCTGGGAAGTCGATCATGGTGCTTACAGGCGATCCTTTGGACAGTTGTTTGGGGCAATTCGATGGCACTTTTAAGTGCTCACGCGTTCCGCGCGCTTAAAAGATGCGCGGCAAGCCTTGGGCTTCCCCGGACATGATTGGAGTGTGTTTTTGGTAACTCGAATGACAAGTGTTCCTGCTCATTCCTCCAAACATTAGCTATGAAACCGTCCAAACCATAGAAATCACTGATGCAATTCGCAATCTCAAAATAAAAATGTCCCAGGAAAAGAGGGAATCACCAATAAGATGATGAAAAACCTTCCACCCAATTGCTTAATTTAAAGAGGTTTAATTATACAAAGCAATGGTAATATACATGTTTATATAACTAAAAAGCAGAAAATAAAATATATATATAAAAAAAACTTTTTAAAGCACATGCTTTTATCAAATGTACTAAAATGCAAAAAATAACCATTCTATACTTCTTGAAAACTGACTTTTGTAACATTACCTTTTCCTCCACTTGCCCCTTGAATTCTTTTCTCTTCAACTACTTTGAAATATGTTGAATATACTTTTGTTGGAACTGACTAAAAAGTAAAAGCGTGGGGCGCTCACACATGATATCTAAAACCTTAATGTCTTCTTTTATCATCTTGAAATGTTAAATAATTCTTAATAAATCTTAAATATAATATCAATAATAAGCGCCCCACGCTTTTATTTTTAGTCAGTTCCAACAAAAGTATATTCAACATATTTCAAAGTAGTTGAAGAGAAAAGAATTCAAGGGGCAAGTGGAGGAAAAGGTAATGTTACAAAAGTCAGTTTTCAAGAAGTATAGAATGGTTATTTTTTGCATTTTAGTACATTTGATAAAAGCATGTGCTTTAAAAAGTTTTTTTTATATATATATTTTATTTTTGAACTATGGTCAGATGACGACCTAAAAACGTTCAAGATGTGTAGCGTGATAAAGATGGTAGGGTTAACAAAATTGGCGCGTTTTCGTACATTTGGCATTTAGGTTCATTTAAAGAAAGCGAAGCAATATAAGTGAAATATATACCGTTTACTCCCCTATATCTGCCTAAATAAAACAAGCAGAACTATATAATTTTTAGGCAAGATGCATACGTATTCAAAGCCTTCATCTACTTAAAAATTAGATTTTTTTTCAAAAATTTTAATTTATTCCTTCTTCCACTTGCTCCTTCAATAGTTTAATGGTAATTTTTATTTTTGCCCAAAATTAATATTTTATGATTTTTTTAATTGTTATAGTAATTTATTTGTTTGTATTTTTAATATTATAGTCATTGCAATCTTCAAAAGTGGTTACATAAATATTATTCAAAAAGCATTAAATATTGATTTATAGTTAAATGCAATAATTTTAGAGAAAGCTAGCATGCAATTGAAGCGAAAGGGCTTTGCTCTATTATCAAAACTAAATAATTCACTTTCTTATTTTTTCCTTTTTTTTGGAAGGATATACAATATTCATCGATATACAAAAAATATATTAATAAATTGAAACGAAGAATTGAGAGTTGCACAGGATTGTAACTGTCGTCTTGTTTTCTTACTTGATGACTGTTATAACTGTAGAACAACTTTTACAGGACCTCAGAGGTTGAAGTAAAAAAATAATGTATATTTTCAATTATCGAAAAAATTAAATTAATGTAAATATTAAATGTCGAGTATAACATAAATCAAATATCTAACTTCAATCTTATATTTATACGTAAAAATAATTTATTTTTTCTTATAATTAAAAATATGCAATATATTGCTTTTATATCTCATTTCCTTGCGCTTGAAAGTAATATTAAAACAAAACGAATAAAGTGGATATAAATGATTTCTATTTTTGGAAAACTTTAAGAAGAATTTACCAACAACTGGTAATAATAGGAAACATAAATATCCTTTTTAATTTAATTTATATATATAAATATATATACATATATATAAAGATTCAAATTTTGAGTACATTTCTTTTTCCAAATTAAAACTCATGTATACGGAGTAATGATAAACATCGAATGTAATAGAAAATTAGATAATGTTACTTATTTCCCAATAACTATTTTTAATATTGTATAATATGTAAAAAAGAAGTTGTAGTAGACACACAAATTAATTTTGTGAGTAAACTATTAATTAGTAAGTCCCTTATTCATCAGAATCAGGACGCAAATCGAATACAATTTATTTTCCGCAAGCTAATTAGTTTAACGGTAGTTTGGTAACGGTTAAAGCACTGGACTGCGGTGTTGAGAATATAGGTTCGATTCCTGGTAAAACTTGGTTGTAACGCTGTAAAAAAGGGTACTTAAAATAAATGCAAAAATCTACTTGTTCTTCTTTAAGAATAATTAATGTAAATGAGCGATGAGGTACTCAAATTTCAGTAACCGTGATTTCTCAAAAATGTGCAATGTCATTTAATATTCAAATCTCAGCTTCTGTACAAGCAATCTTAATAAAACAATGGTTTTCCATATTATTTGATGTCGATTTCTTTTATAGAAGCTGAGTTATCACAACTCAATTATCTTACATCCTATTTTCTGGGCACACCTTTTTAACATTTCTTATGTTTATAACTTTTAAATGTCGCCGTGGTAGTTTAACGGATAAGACACTGGACTGCTGCGCTGAAAATCCGGGTTACATTCCCTATAAGATTTGGTTGTAATTGTCTATATTTATAGAAAGTTATTATGAAGGCAGCTTATGTTGGCAAGCCATATACTTCTTTTTACTGATCGCACTCATTTCATTTTTGAGTACATGTTTTTTTCAAAATTGAAACTTATGGATTCGGATGTACTCAAAAATGAATAAATTCTACTTATTTTCAAAGTACCTATTTTTAACAGTGAATTGTCAGCACTTATTGAAAATGATTTATATAGGCAATAATCTTCTCATTTTGAGGTATATGTCTTTTTAAAAATTGTAAGATGTATTTGGAGCTATTATAAGCTTCGAATGTATTAAAAAATGAGTAAATTCTATTAATTATTTTCCGGTACCTATTTTTAACGGGGTACAAGCTCATTACAGCATATAAAGAAAACAAAACAAAAAACATCTAACGAACATTCTTTCACTTTTATCGCCCCAAAATAAACTCCATTTTCAAAGAAGTCAATAATTGACTCCTTTGATGTAACACTAATGACTAATTTAACGATTCTCCAAACACTTTGGGGAACATCTGAGAAATTTAATCGAGTCAATATCCAATCAGAATAAATGGCCAACACCCTTCCTAGCCATTTGAATAAAGGCTCCTCGTCGTTTACTCATACCCGTTTTCCCCGCATTCGAAAAACTGACTTATATCACCCCCCCCCCCCCCCTCCCCTCCCTTTAATAATGTTGAAAGCTAAAGAAGATAGCTAAAGGGGCGTTTCTTTTTTTCAGTGTTTTTTTTGTCTTCCTGCAACCCTAAAAATAGCAGATTCCGTGAAAGGAACGTTAATGATTTGAGAAGGAGGCTCAAAATGGCTTTTATCATCAAGAAAAAAAGGAGAGGGGGAAGGAAGATGCTGAAGAACAAGAAATGTTATTGATGGGACGGGGTGGAAAAGAAAAGATTTTTAATAGAGACAATGTTTTAGATTTTTGGTTTTTTTTGTCATACGTATATTTTGAAATATTTAAAAGGGCTGAGAAAAGGTTTTGTGTTTATTTCGGAGAGGGAATAGGGCGATGCGTTATTTTATTCAATTATTTTATAGAAATTGGATTATGCTGAGGTGAAAGAATAATGTGTGACTCTTATGAATAGAGAGAAAAATTAATAAAGGACCTAATTAGCATTTTTTATTTGAGTTGTAGGGTTTTGTGGAATTATATTAAATTATTGTGGGAAATGAAGTATTTTTCCTCTTTTGGACAAGGAATGTGTAAATCTTAGTTTTCTACCATACAAATTTATGACAATCAAAAATCGATAGTTACTGTAAATAAGTGCCTTTTTAGCTTCACTTGCTATATTTAATTTTTAATTGAATCAAGTAGAAAAAAATTCAATATGCAGGGTAGTCACAAATTTTTGGCCAATGGTCATTGTTTGGCTTTTTAACTACACATATTAAGCCTATATCTTTGCTATGCTTTAACTTCTTTATTTGTTGTGCAACCTTATTTGTTGTGCAACCTTTTAAAATTTTAGTTAGTTATTTTTTAATACTTCCATATTTCTCCCCTGACATGATACTTCCATATTCCTCCCCTGATATGATACTTCCATATTCCTACCCTGGCATGATACTTCAATATTCCTCCCCTAACAAGGTACTTCCATATTCCTCCCCTGATGCGATACTGCCATATTTCTTCCCTGACAAGATACTTCAATATTCTTCCCCTGACAAGATACTTCCATATTCCTCCCCTGATATGATACTTCCATATTCCTCCGCTGATATGATACTTCCATATTCCTCCCCTGGCATGATATTTCCATTTTCCTCCCCTGACAATATACTTCTATATTCCTTTCCTAACAAGATACTTCCATATTCCTCCCCTGATATGATAGGATACTTCAATATTCCTCCCCTAACAAGATACTTCCATATTCCTCCCCTGATATGATACTTCCATATTCCTCCCCTAACAAGATACTTCCATATTCCTCCCCTGATATGATACTTCCATATTCCACCCCTGGCATGATACTTCCCTATTCCTCCCCTGGTATGATACTTCTAACATAGCATAGATTAATATTTAAAGTTGCTATGCAATAAAAATCGTAGGGCCGTAGTGGAGAATAACTGCGCATGCGCTATGTAGGCAGTATGAACGGAACAATCTGGAGAGAAAGTGTCTAAGCTTCTGCAGCTTAATCGATAGATAGATGCCCTTAGGAAGAAATGGTCGACGGTTCAAGACCCGAAGGAGGCAATTCAATTTTTTAATGTATATGCCTTAACGGGTTCCCAGCAACGCAGGGCCAAACAGCTAGTATTTAATAATGTAAATAATTTTAACAGTTAAATAAAATAAAAATATATACCCTCATAAAATTCAAATTTTAATTTGTAACAATCCATAAAAAGCTCTGGATTACTTACATTGAACACAATTTAATTTTCTTATGCTTATTTATTCAATTTTCCCCATGTAACTAATAAATGTGTATTTTTATAACTTTTAAACTTTAGGAATAAATATAACTAAGAGTGCTCCATTTCTCCTTCATTTGTACAGTCCTATTCTTCTATGATACTTCCATATTCCTCCCATGATATGATACTTCCCCATTCCTTCCAGGTCATGATACTTCCATATTCTTCCCCTGACAAGATACTTCCCCATTCCTTCCCTGTCATAATACTTCCATATTTCTCCCCTGACGAGATACTTCCATATTCCTCCGCTGAGATGATACTTCCATATTTCTCCCAAGACAAGATACTTCCATATTCCTCCCCTGAGATGATACTTCCATATTCCTCCCCTGACATGATACTTCGATATTTCTCCCCTGACAAGATACTTTCATATCCCTCCCCTGACATGATACTTCTAGCATAGCATAGATTCTGCTAATTTCAGACTTAAATTAACTACTGGTTACATACACTTTATCCTTGTTGTTATTATACAAACAACATATTTTTATTTTTAAAATGTTACTGAAGGAAAAAAAAGTCGAACATAGAACACGACTTAAAATGTACTTTTGAGGAAATGAAACAAGAACATTCAAATAAAATTCTAGTAATATTGCATAAGCTGGAACTATAGAAAATAAAAATCAGTCTTATGTTTAACTATTTATTAATACAATTAGAAATAAATTGGTTTTAAAAAACTCAATTGTCACACACTCTTCCCCTCCCCCCACCCCCTTACATAACTCAAATTTAATAAGTAAGTTTACTAATAAATCACTTTTATGAAAATTGCCTTATGAAATGAATGTCATATGCATGTATAAATTCAACAAAATTTGTTTCAAAATATAAATTTTAAACTTAAAATCGCTCTGTTGAATGAATATCCTACATTAAGCCTATGTTACGTGTAATATATCACTCAATGTATTTGGAAACAATATCTTAAATGTTAGGATTGTTTATAGTTATAAAACAGTTTAACAGTTTTTAATAAAATTATATTTGTCAGATTTAAGAAATAGCTATCTTTCCGTTATCTTTTAATTTGTGCAATTAATGTCCTATGCATATTATTTGATTCCAATCCTGCAACAAATGGTAATCTCGGTCAAGCGAATAATCTAAAATAATACAAGGTCACCTACAATACGAGATCGAATCACTATTTTTTTCACAAAGGCTAATTATTTGTCCAAGTATATTGAGAGATTTTAAAGCAAATTTCATTCAAAAACTGTACTCTAATTAATCGAAAATTCATAAGATTCAAATATATTATTTGAAAAATTTATAATTATGATTTGTTTTAAAAATATAATTCCTTAAACTTTTTTACAACATACCATCCATGTTGTTGAAAAAAAAGCTGCATATGCACATCAAATTTACCTGGCTCTGGAATGTTGGTTCAAGTACTTTTTTTATTTTTTTTATTATTATTAAAAGAATTATAAGGTAATTTTTATAGCATAAAAAATCAAACGAGAATTAAAAGGTATTATCATATGCAATTTCAGAACAATGAAATTACTCCGGGAACAAAAGACAAATCTTTTAACACTTCAGTCATTATGAATTATAAAAATCAAATACCTTCTAACGTTAAAAAAAATCATTTTCCCCTTAATGAAATTAGAGAGCTCGTCAAGCTTGTAAAATTATTACGCCTAATTATGTAAAAGCAAATCTCATTAGATCAAACAACCATAGGACAGAATCAAATTAAAACTTCTCATCTGCTCCATTTTTATGCTTTATTATACTTTTCGAAATATAGAAAAGGAAAGAATTGTTTTGGGGTTAAATATTTTAGTTTCGGATTCTGAATTAAATGCGTCTCTTAAATAATGAACTAGTTGTTTGTGAAAAGATATATTTCAATATACTTTTCAATAACCAACTTAGTTATACAAGGTTATAATGTTCTTTGCGTGTGACATCAAAGATGGTGCCGAAATCGACCATTCGCAAAGTAAACGTTTGTAATTGTTTTACACGAGTTTATTTCGAATTTGTCTAAAAGGGCTCTCATAATTTTATTAAAAAATTCAGTTTCAGTGTTATTTATTTTTGCTTTTAAAATATGTATCTATAAAACATGTCAAGAAATTGTTTATTGAAACAAAATTTCATGTAAGTTACTTTTTCTTCGAGTTTTAAAGGAAATTGCTATAAAACAATTTAAAATGTAAGTCCATTTATTAACACAGTCAATTAAACCCTCTCAGCGTTTAGGAAAATTTTTAAATTGTGAATTTTATTTTCACTGCAAAACAGTTTACGTTATATATATATATATATATATATATATATATATATATATATATATATATATATATATATATATATATATATATATATATATATATATATATATATATATATATATATATATATATATATATATATATATATATATATATATATATATATATATATATATATATATATATATATATATATATATATATATATATATATATATATATATATATGTATATATATATGTTGTTTTTAAAGAGTAATAAACTAATTATTTGCTTAATATTTAATAATTTTGGCCCGTTTTGGCACATCTACAGTTCATTCCCTTTCAAATGACACTTTTAACATAAAAATTGGGTATATAGTTTAGAAAGAGCGTCGAGGACAAAATATAGTTTCGGCAATTAAATATATATATATAAGGATCATGTGATGTGTTATTAATGAAACCTCACGTGCAATTCAATATTTTAAAGGAAAATATATAATTTCATAATGAAATCCTTAATAAGGAGAGAATCAAATAAAATTTAAACAATTTAAATCTCAAGAAACAATACGACCTTCGTCGTTTATATTACTAGGATATCTTTATTAAAAATTGAAAAATAATTTTACCCAATACACTTCCATGAATTATGAAAATATATTTCTTTGAATTCAAAGAAAACCTATTCATGGTATGTCTAGGTTCTTGTACTAAAAACATTATTAGGCTGTGAATTTCAACATTCATATCATGTACCACTCACAAGATCATGTGATTTGATTTCGATTCATGGACAAGAATTGCATAATTTCTTTGAATTAAACTTAATATAAACTTTACAATTTGATATTATTTCTTGTTTTCACATTTTAAATTGGATAAAAAAATATATTAATTAAAAACTACATTGTGAGGAAAAATAATTTTTTATAGTTTATTATAAAATAATTTGAGATATTTAACTAGTTAAATAGATTAATTAGTCTATATAATGTATGTTACCCCTTTGAAGAGGTAGCAAATTAACGAAAATTGTGTTTTTTCTTAATAATAGTGTTATTTTTATGTGCAACACATTCCTCTTTGTTAGTAATTATTTTATTAGTTACTGCACTGCTAGAAATAGGTTTTCAAAAATATGCAAAATGTACTCATTTCTAAGTACATTCGATGCTTATCATAGCTCTGAATACGTAAGTTCATTTTTGTAAAAGATATTTACTCAAAAATGAATAAAAAGAGGAAATTGCTGGCCTTCATAGGCTGTCTTCATAAATCACTTTCAATGAATAGCAACAATTACAACCAAGACTTACCGGGAATCAAACCCATATACTCAGGCACCGCCGTTCAGTGTCTTATCCTTTGTACTACCAGGGCAACGTACAGAATTATTAAACAGAATAAATCTTAAAAAGGTGTCTCAAAACAATGGGAAGTAAGATAATTGAGTTATAAAAACTCAGTTTCCATTTAAGCAATCGACATCAAATAATTTGAAAAACCATCTTCTGAGCAACTATTTTAAATGCGTCAGGTTGCTTTGATCAGATGGTTTTGAACAGGAGATTAGCTATATTAAATCACATTGCTCAGTTTTGTGAAACTACGGTTACTTTAATTTGATTACGTCATCGCTCATTTACGAAGCAATTGTACTCAAAGAAAAACGAGTATGTTCAAGTATTCATTTTTAAGTACCTTTTTATTTAAAGTGTGCTCTCAAACCGTTTCCTAATGCTTTAAATTAGGAAATTATTTCAAAATAGGGTATTTTTTATTTGAAAACTATGTATATTGCAAGGACGACTGACGATGCTCGAAACTGAAATATATGTGGATTTCCTTTAGAATATTTTAAAAATAAATATATCTCTTTATTATAAAAATATTTTTAAAATACTCTTAAATGTTAACCACGTTAATGTTTTAGCAAAAAAAAATAACTTAAAAAAAAATTACGAATTTAATTTTACGAAAGATTTGACAGAATTGAAAGTCACTAATATTTATCAAAGAGAACAAAATATTTAAAAAAAAAACATATTATTATTTTTAATTCATCTTATAAACAATACCAGCGCAGTATAAGTAGTCGGAAATTGAATAATTAGGACAACAAATTTGATCTAATATATTACTTAGCATAAAAAATAATGTGTGTAGTTGAGATGGAAAAACTCCTAAAATTCTATCATGTGTTATATAAAACTATCTTTCACACAAATAAAATATCACCACAATAAAATTTTTAACCATTTTAGAAACAAATACCAACAAGCAGGTTCAACAATATCAAATCTAACAAGTGACTTAGTGACTTGAGAGTCACTAAGCCACTTGACCTTCAACAAAAGCCATTCGACCTTCAACAAAAACCAATCGACCTTCAACAAAAGCCATTCGACCTTCAACAAAAACCATTTGTCCTTCAACAAAAGCCATTCGACCTTCAACAAAAGCCACTTAACGTTCAACAAAAGCCAATCGACCTTCAACAAAAGCCATTCGACCTTCAACAAAAGCCATTCGACCTTCAACAAAAACCATTCGACCTTCAACAAAAGCCATCCATCGGTCTTTTATGACGCTCCATTGATGCTTTTAATTTTCTAAACGAGCGATTCAAAAATATTGTAAAAAATTAGGTGTCATATTCAAATGACTAGAAAACACAATTTAAAAGAAAAAAATGTTTTTACTACGACATAAAAAGGTAAATCTAAAAGGTTCAATTAGAGTATAACAGATTTTCTAATTAATTTTAATTTGCTTTAAAGACATTTAATTTTACATTCCCTGTTGTTACAAATTTTAAAGGTCTTCAAGAACTACAATACTCTCTGATAAATATACTTCCTGCAATGTCATGCAGCTTTTCAAAGGAGCTTTATTTTAGAGGTTAGATTTAGGGGAAGAATTGAAAATTTTTGGTAATATTATATTAAATGAATCAATATTTCTGAAAAAAAAATATTTCTGCAGAATTGAAAATATTAAAATAAAATTTTTATGATGTCTAAATTCTACTCTCTCTAATTCTCGACTCCGAAATTCCGCCATTAATAACCCTTACAAAAACAAAATAAGTCTACCGGGGGACATCTGTAGAATTATTAATCGTTTTCATCAGTATTCCATCGGGTCAAATCGTCGTCACATCCCCAACATTTCCCTCGGCATTCCTCCCGAAATTTCTTCCTTTTTGCTGGCAACAGCTGGGAGGATCTCCATTGGAACATTACAAGGGAAATCTCTCTGGAAGCACCTATTAAGAGGGGTGGCAACAACCCCCTGGCAGACGATACAAGGGGGGGGGGTACTCCACTACTCATTAGAGGAACGTCACTCACTCACCCCTTATAACACCCCCTACTCGGTTCGAATTCCACCCCCGCGTATCGGTTGCATCACGCAGTTTATTTTACCTTCCACCCACCTTCCGGGCAATAATTCCCGCCAAATATATATCCCTTCGACTTCTCTTTTATTACATGCCATTGGCAGCCTCGTAGAGATTAATCGATTGCAGCTGAATTAGTATCGATGCTCATATTTCGTTTGTGTGACAGGGTTGTCGCGTTTGATGGATGTGGGGGAGACGTTTGA
Organism: Troglohyphantes excavatus; assembly: GCA_963932185.1. Lineage (NCBI taxonomy): Eukaryota > Metazoa > Arthropoda > Arachnida > Araneae > Linyphiidae > Troglohyphantes > Troglohyphantes excavatus. The sequence goes on along the minus strand of OZ010677.1, from coordinate 20,746,108 downwards.
AGGGTGGAATGGCTTTCTGAGGTTTGGAATGGTGTGTTTCTTTCTTGTTAATGAATGTGTTTTATGTTGTGATTAGGCTGTGTCGTAAAAGTCCTGGGAAACGATCTATGCACTGTAAAAAAAAGGTACTTAGAAATGAGTACCTGAACCTACGCGATTTTCTTTGGTTACAGTTGCATCGTAAATGAGAGATGCAAAAATGAACAGTGTGATTTAATATTGCTAATTTTGTCTTCTGTTCAAGCCATCTGAACCAAGCGATCTGACAAACAAAAAATAGTTCTTCAAACTGTAAAAAAAAATGTGCTTAAAAATGAGTACATGGACGTACTTGTTTTCTTTGAGTACAATTGCATCGTAAATGAGAGATGACGTACTCAAATTTAAATAATCGTACTTTCTCAAAAAGTGGCAATGTTATTATATATTGCAAATCTCAGCATCTGTTCAAGCCATCTGAACAAAGCGACCTGACAAACTTAAAATTGTTGTTTTCACTGCAAAAAAAATGTGCTTAAAATGAGTACCTGAACATACTCGGTTTTCTTTTAGTACAATTGCATCGTAAATGAGAGATGACGTACTCAAATGTAAGTACTCGTACTTTCTGAATACATAACAGTGTGATTCAATACTACCAATCTCAGCTTCTGTTCAAGTCATCTTGACAAAGTGACATGACAAACATAAAATAGTTATTCAGAAGTTGGTTTTCCACATTATTTGATGTCGATCGCTTAAATGAAAACTGAGTTATTACAACTCAATTATCTTACTTCCCATTCTTTTAGCACACCTTTTTAACATTTCGTCTGTTTATAACTTCTTCACGTCGCTCTGGTAGTACAATGGATAAGGGACTAGGATGCGGTGCTTGAATATCTGCTTCTGTTGTAATTGTCGATATTTATTAAAAGTGATTTATGAGGACAGTCCATTTAGGCAAACAGCTGTTTTTTATATTCATTTATACTCATTGTAGTCATTTTTATGTGTATGTCTTTTTCAAAAATGAAACAAATTTATTCGGGGCTAAGATAAGCATCGAATATATTTAAAAATGAGTACATTTTACTTATTTTTGAGTTTCTATTTTTAACATTGTTTTTATTTAAAATTTTCCTTAAACAAATTAAAATGTTCCATTTCGTGATATAAAGGACAACATGGATTATCTCAGTTTAACAAAATAATCAATCGATGAAATTGGAATCGTCTGTTTCGTCAGAAAGAACGAAAGTTTCTTTAAAAATGAGCATGCATTTTTAACTGTGTTTCAAAGGAGACTCGTGCACGTTAAATCTGTCGTGGTCTGAAAGTCACCACGCCAGTATCAGGTCCGTGGTATACATAACACAAATACTTCAAAGCAAGCAGCCTACAATAAATATCATCATCATATCTTCTATGAGAGAAGCCTCAAAGCGACAAAACTTCATTCGAAATGTTTCATAGAATGTATAAAGAACGCAGACGATCTCTTTGGAATACTCTCGCGTCTGAAGGCGAATTTCACTTTCAAACTTCCAACCCTAGAGATCTAGAAGTCAATTGTGGGAAACATTTAATGGATGAGTACAATTTCGACAACGAAATTTAAAGCATTTTGAATATTAGCTTCCTTTGTGAAAGTGCTCTTTCATGATAGGAATAGTTAAAGGCCATTCGGGAATAGTTTAATGCACAAGACAGGTTTTAAAGTTATCCGCAACATCTGTAAGAACAGTATTTGAATGAAATTATAAAGATTGTATGGACTTACATTTCTAAAGCATTGAAATTGAGACATAGCGCAGTGCCAATTATTTTTATGTATCCTTATATACATAAATAGATTTATTCATATTAGGATTCCTATTATATATAATTTACGGCAGCCAATGGGCAAAACTTTATTTTTTCCAATACCCAAGATATTGCTTTTAAGTTAATCGGGAGATGTAAAAAAGCACTGTTAAAAATAGGTACTCAAAAATAAGTAAAATGTACTCATTTTCGATTACATTCCATGCTTATCATAGGTCAGAACACATAAGTCTCTAGGCGTAGAAAGTAGGGGGGCTGGGGGTGCTTGAGCCCCCACAGGAAATATTCTGAAAGGGCTCAGCCCCCCTAACATTTTAGTATTTTTTCTAAAATATATTTCATAAATCAATCTTTTCACATTGTTGTATTTGAAAGTTGAATAATTTTTATGCTTATTAGAATAAAAAAATTAGTATTTTTTCATTTCGACTATTTTTAGAAGCATTAACAAGGAAAAAAAATTAATTAATTAGTTAGTTTGGTAAAAAAAATGATTAAATAAGTTATTTTTTCAGAGTGATTATTTCCTTAGAAATGAAAACAACTGATTTATATTTTCTTTTCTTTTATTTTTAACAGATTATGTAGTTGAAATTTCCTATTTAGGAAATGACAATTTGTTATAGAAGGTTAAATTTAAATAAATTCCTTCAAACAACTACTAATCTAATAATTAGTACATATATAAATTTATATTTTAGCTAAAAATATGTTTTTGTGATTACTTTATGTTTTAAAGGTGTCCAAACAAAAAAAAGAATACACATTAATTTATTTTTGGTAGATTAACCCCATATTATTTTAATCACAAAAAAAATCAAAATTATACATCTTTGTTCAAAAAAATTTCAGCCCCCCCCTAAAAATAACCATTTGATACGCCACTGACATAAGTTATATTTTTGAAAAAGACATGTACTCAAAAATGAGTACCATGAGTAAAAATAAATATAAAAAGCAGTGTCTTGCCTATGTAGGTTGAAAATAAATCATTTTCGATAAATATCGAAAATTACAACCAAGATTTACCGGGAATTGAACCCAAATCCTAAGTCACTGCGATCCAGTGCCTTATCCGTTGTACCATCATGTCGACATGAAGAATTATAAACAGAAGAAATGTTAAACAGGTGTGCCAAAATAATGGGAAGTAAGACAATTGAGTTGTAATAACTCAGTTTCCATTGAAGCAATCGACGTCAAATCATGGGGAAAACCATCTTCTGAACAACTATTTTAAGTTTGTGAAGTCGCTTTGTTAAAATGGTTTGAACAAAAGCTGATATTAACAATATTAAATCGCACTGCTCATTTGAGAAAGTACAGTAACTTAAATTTGAGTATGTCATCGCTCATTTACGATGCAGCTGTACTCAAAGAAAAACGAGTAGGTCAAGGTACTCATTTTTAAGTATATATTTTTTTACATTGAGGGAATGTTAAATCTATGTAACATATAACCTTTTTACCTATTCTAATTCTATTGTAAAAGTATATTTCCTCATGGAATTTAAATAAATATTTTAGAATATACCTTCTAATAGTTTTTGAAAATCTTAATTCTTTTTTTTAATATTTCGCTTATAAATTTTAGCCAAGACCAATCTAATTAAAAGTACTGTAAAGCAAATAATTTTATTAATTACAAAATCGGATAATTTGTAAAAAAAAATCATGATTACAATGAAAAGACGGTGAACTGAGATCAGAAGGAAAAAGAAAGGGTTAAAGAAAGGGTTAATTGACAAAATCACTTTCAAACGATAAACAGCTTTTGCACTGACAACAATCTCGAAGAAAAGGGTCGCTTTCCATTGAGCATCCACTATTTGTCGCCAAGCATAAAATTGTCACGATTTTTTTCTATTAAAGACCGTGAGCGTGATTAGTGGGTAGGTTAACAAAATTGGCGAGTTTTTGCATATTTGGCATTTAGGTTCGTTTAATGAAATCAAACCATTATAAGTGCAACAATTACTTTTTATTGCTCTGTATCTGCCTAAATAAATCAAGCAGATAGCCATACAATTTTAAGGAAAGGCGCATTTCTACTCAAAACTTTCATCTACGTCAAAATTATATATTTTTTTTAATTTCAGTTTATTAATTTTCATTTAACTTGCCCCATGTTTATTTATCAATTTTTATATAAATTAGACGTGCAATTTTTATCTATAAAATCAAAACCTTATTATTTCAGAGTTTAGTTTTCAAATATAGTATTTAAATAAAATAATATTACCCAAACTTTATTAACACGAAGTATACAAAAGTTACATAAGCTACCGTTTCTAGCTTTTATCATTAAAATATTAGATATTCGGAAAAAAAACATAATTTTAAAATTTCTCGCAACCCTAATAGTACAGCCAATTAGTAGAGCCAATTAAATATTACCCCTGCAATTGATCATGTTTATTTATCAATTCTTATTTAAATGAGACGTGCAATTTTTATCTATACAATCAGAACCTTATTAATTCACTGTTTAGTTTTCAAATACGGTATTTAAATCAAATAATATTACCCAAACTTTATTAACACGAAGTATACAAAAGTTACAGAAACTACCGTTTCTATAACTTTTATCATTAAAATATGAGATATTCGAAAAATGACAATAATATAAAATATCTCGCAAACCTAATACTACAGCCAATTAGTAGAGCCAATTAAATATTACCGCTACAATAGAGGAGAAAGAGATTACAAAAGTCAAGAATTTTCATTAGAGCAATTAGCAAGTTGATAAGACAATCAAACATGTTAAGCGCATACCAAAGGAAATTTGTTCAAATATTCCAATACCTTAGGAAAATTAAAGTTCCTAAGCAACCAACTTAGAAAAGAATTGGTGGTGAAATGGATTCATGTCACAGAACGAATTTGTCTGAGTATCCCAATACTTTTGTTTCAAAGAAGTTTTGTATTCCAAAACTTACCTTTCATGTTTAAAAAGGAAGTACAATTTTATTTTTTGTTTTTTACGTATGTTTCCGCTTAAGTTTTGTTTTTTACGTATGTTTCCGCTTAAGTTTTGTTCTTTTACGTATGTTTCCGTTTAAGTTTTGTTTTTTTACGTATGTTTCCGCTTAAGTTTTGTTTTTTTACGTATGTTTCCGCTTAAGTTTTGTTTTTTTACGTATGTTTCCGCTTAAGTTTTGTTTTTTTACGTATGTTTCCGCTTAAGTTTTGTTTTTTTACGTACGTTTCCGCTTAAGTTTTGTTTTTTTACGTATGTTTCCGCTTAAGTTTTGTTTTTTTACGTATGTTTCCGCTTAAGTTTTGTTTTTTACGTATGTTTCCGCTTAAGTTTTGTTCTTTTACGTATGTTTTCGTTTAAGTTTTGTTTTTTTACGTATGTTTCCGCTTAAGTTTTGTTTTTTTACGTATATTTCCACTTAAGTTTTGTTCTTTTACGTATGTTTTCGTTTAAGTTTTGTTTTTTTACGTATGTTTCCGCTTAAGTTTTGTTTTTTTACGTATGTTTCCGCTTAAGTTTTGTTCTTTTACGTATGTTTCCGTTTAAGTTTTGTTCTTTTACGTATGTTTCCGTTTAAGTTTTGTTTTTTTACGTATGTTTCCGCTTAAGTTTTGTTTTTTTACGTATGTTTCCGCTTAAGTTTTGTTCTTTTACGTATGTTTCCGTTTAAGTTTTGTTCTTTTACGTATGTTTTCGTTTAAGTTTTGTTTTTTTACGTATGTTTCCGCTTAAGTTTTGTTTTTTTACGTATGTTTTCGTTTAAGTTTTGTTCTTTTACGTATGTTTCCGCTTAAGTTTTGTTTTTTTACGTATGTTTCCGCTTAAGTTTTGTTCTTTTACGTATGTTTTCGTTTAAGTTTTGTTTTTTTACGTATGTTTCCGCTTAAGTTTTGTTTTTTTACGTATGTTTCCGCTTAAGTTTTGTTCTTTTACGTATGTTTCCGCTTAAGTTTTGTTCTTTTACGTATGTTTTCGTTTAAGTTTTGTTTTTTTACGTATGTTTCCGCTTAAGTTTTGTTTTTTTACGTATGTTTCCGCTTAAGTTTTGTTTTTTACGTATGTTTCCGCTTAAGTTTTGTTCTTGTACGTATGTTTTCGTTTAAGTTTTGTTTTTTTACGTATGTTTCCGCTTAAGTTTTGTTTTTTTACGTATGTTTCCGCTTAAGTTTTGTTCTTTTACGTATGTTTTCGTTTAAGTTTTGTTCTTTTACGTATGTTTCCGCTTAAGTTTTGTTTTTTTACGTATGTTTCCGCTTAAGTTTTGTTCTTTTACGTATGTTTTCGTTTAAGTTTTGTTTTTTTACGTATGTTTCCGCTTAAGTTTTGTTTTTTTACGTATGTTTCCGCTTAAGTTTTGTTTTTTACGTATGTTTCCGCTTAAGTTTTGTTTTTTTACGTATGTTTCCGCTTAAGTTTTGTTTTTTTACGTATGTTTCCGCTTAAGTTTTGTTTTTTTACGTATGTTTCCGCTTAAGTTTTGTTTTTTTACGTATGTTTCCGCTTAAGTTTTGTTTTTTTAAACCGGTTTAGATTTCTTTTTTAAAGAAGTAATGTTCCCTTTTATGTTACAATGCAATAAAATTCCTATTATCCGAAATTCACTTATGTACACTTCAAAAAAATTTACTTAAAAATGAGTACCTAAAAATACTCGTTTTCCTTTGAATACAATTGCATCGTAAATGAGCGACGACCTACTTAAATTTAAGTAATCGTATTTTCTAAAAAAAAATGAGCAGTGTGATTTAATATTGATCATCTCAGCTTCTCTTCAAGCCATCTTAACAAAGAGACCTGACAAACTTAAATTAGTTGTTCAGAAAATGGTTTTCCACATTGTTTGATATCGATTGCTTCGATGGAAAATGAGTTATTATGACTCAATTATCTCACTTCCCATTATTTTGGCATAACTTTTTAACTTTTCTTCTATTTATAACTTATTCGCGTCGCCCTGGTATTACAACGGATAAGGCACTGGACTGCGATGCCTGAGGATCTAGGTTCGATTCTCGGTAATTCTTGGTAGTAATTGTCGATATTTGTTGAAAGTGACTTATGAAGACAGCCTATATAGACAAGAAACTGCTATTTTTATTCATTTTTACTCATTATAGTCAGTTTTGAGAACATTTCTTTTTCAAAAATGAAACTTATGTGTTCGGAATGCACTCAAAAAGGAGTATATTTTATTAATTTTGAGTACCTGTTTTTAACTGTGTAACCAATCTTATATATCTTTTTTATCTCTCTTTTTTACCCTGTTTAAAATTGCTTTACTAATTTTAAGAATCGTTTTCTACAATTCGAAAATTCTTCTAAATTTATTTTAATCAACATTTATTTACTTTACTATTAAAACGTAATTTGCCTTTCAAAAACCAAATATACAGTGTTCAAAAATTATCAGATACTGCCATAACAGTTTTTTAAACGTCCATCAGAGTCTCGTATCTAACAGTATTTTCAAAAGAACACGGGAATTCATAAGAGCTCATATCACATAAAAAACTAAAGTGAAAAATGAAAACCCAAATGACATATAAAATAAAATTCGAAAAGACGTTCGAACACTATGTATACATCTCAGAGAAAATTCGAAAAGGTATCCTAAAACGAAAGGACGCTGCTAAGAAAGATTTTAATGTAGAAAGAAAATTTCCTTCTTGAAGAGCCATGCATTTTCTTGAAAGTTACGAAAGAATAAAAGCCTCTTTCACAACGATCCCTGGGTTCTTAAAAGAATTTGCGGGATCTGGTGAAATGTTTCAACGGGGAAGATCTCCTTCCTTTACAAATAGTTTTGTGTCGAATTGGACTGTATAAATTAAATTTAACTGTGAGTGGATGGTAATTGGAATGGCATCCTACATTGTTTCTCCAAGTTTCTACAGTCGAATAATTAACCTCTTTTGTTAATTAAAAAAAGAATGGAAAGACTCTTCATTACATTTCATTGCAATTGTTTTCTGAAATGACTGTCTAACATCGTTAAGTAAATTATACCTCATATGACTTACTAGTAGTAATACCTGTTCTTTAAAACGGGTGCAATTTTTGATAATTATGTAATCGTCAATGCTACTTCCGTTATATTTGTAAAATAGTTTCGTCATTGAAACTTTTGAGGAAACAAGAATCCTCAAATCTGGAACGAGTCTTACTTAGATTCCTCTTTAGCCCTTTTATGGGTGATCACCTCATGTTTGGTTCTCATGTTTTTCATATTCTCATAATTTAGTTGAATATTCTTGGCAGGATGGATAGAGTGTTGGACTCGAGAACGAGAGGTCCGCGGTTCGAGGCAGCTGGTCAATATGAATTTATTATATTTTTTAAAACCGTCCTCATATTTAACGAAGTAAATTTCTTTAATAACACGACATTAGGATATTCTGAAATTATTGGTTACGTCTATGAAAAAGTTAGGCTATACTGTATTTATTGGTAACGTCTATGAATAAGTTAGGATCTACTATATTTATTGGTAACGTCTATGAAAAGTTAGGATATACTGTATTTATTGGTAACGTCTGTGAAAAAGTGAGGGTATACTGTATTTATTGGTAACGTCTATGAAAAAGTTAGGATAGAACTGTATTTATTGGTAACGTCTATGAAAAAGTTAGGATATACTGTATTTATTGGTAACGTCTATGAAAAAGTTAGGATAGATCTGTATTTATTGGTAACGTCTATGAAAAAGTTAGGATATACTGTATTTATTGGTAACGTCTATGAAAAAGTTAGGATATTCTGTATTTATTGGTAACGTCTATGACCAATTTGGATATACTGTATTTATAGGTAACGTCTATGAAAAAGTTAGGATATACTGTATTTATTGGTAACGTCTATGAAAAAGTTAGGATTTTCAGTATTTATTGGTAACGTCAATGAAAAAGTTAGGATATACTGTACGTATTGGTAACGCCTATGAAAAATTTAAGATTTTCTGTATTTATTGATAACGTCTATGAAAAAGTTATGATTTTCTGTATTTTTTGGTAACGTCTATGAAAAAGTTAGGATATTATGTATTTATTGGTAACGTCTATGAAAAAGTAAGGATATACTGTATATATTGGTAACGTCTATGAAAAAGTTAGGATAGGCTGTACTTATTCGTAACGTTTATGAAAAAGTTAGGATATACTGTACTTATTGGTTACGTCTATGAAAGCGTTAGGATATGCAGTATTTACTGTTACAGTATATCCTAACTTTGGGCGCTCACTACTTTGTTTAGCTTGGTCTTTAGTACATTTTTCCGGGAAAATAAAATTTTCGATTTTTTTTTTTTTTGTAGTTAGGTCGTTTTCTATTTCTAGTCCTCAATTTTTAACAGTACAAAGAAGTACTTCTTTGGGATTCTATAACAAACTATAACATTCAAAAGCAAATGCGATTCCTACATTACTAAATTCCATTGCGTCAATACAATCAAAAATATCTCTATCATATCACAAGACCAATCGCAAAAATAAATTCTATGATTGCAGGCAATCTCATACGCTACAGCAATTGATTGGGATTATCAAATGCTTTCTGGATAGCCGACCGCGTTGAAAGCCGCATTTATGGCCATATCTGCCCACGAACGGTTCCCCTCTCAATTTGGCGATACGATGTCGGAAATGACGCTTCCCTAATAGATAGAGTGGTATTTCGAATTAGGTATATGATCATTCGGCCCTGTTAATGCGAATGACCAACGAAAATCTGAAATGAGGTTCTTATTACGCCAGCAATATGGGGCGGGTAAATGAATCGGAAGAAATGGAATAAATCGGCAATGGTTCCTTACTCATCGATGAATTATGGCTGCTATATATTGGAAATAAAGATTAATCGATATTTATATATGATACTTGCTATAATAAGAACTAGTAGCAAGAATATATTAATCTATAATAGAAGAATCAAGAATATATTAATCTATAATAGAAGAATCAAGAATATATTAATCTATAATAGAAGAATGAATCAAGAATATATTAATCTATAATAGAAGAATCAAGAATATATTAATCTATAATAGAAGAATCAAGAATATATTAATCTATAATAGAAGAATGAATCAAGAATATATTAATCTATAATAGAAGAATCAAGAATATAATAATCATCGAATGAACTCAAAAATGAATACATTTGACTTATTTTTGAGTACCTTTAACGGTGTAGTTTTATTTTTTTAGAATTTGTTTCAGGACAGTATAAAAATAACGCACCAAAAACGCCAATTATACTGTGACATACGTAAAAATACATTAATAATGTTCCCTATTTTAAGTGTGCTAAATCTATCCGTTTCGAAATGACATTTTTAAAATCAATTAAGTAATATATAGTAGCATAAAACAATCAGTTTTATTCATTTAAATGATATACAAAATTGATACTTCAATAGGATATAATTGAAGAGCGTCCTTTACAAACTATAAACTCGGTTCACTCATGTTGGCTCTATTATGACATGGTAATACATTTAATGCCATTGATACTAGTTTAGCAACGGAAATCTGGACAAAGGCAGAGGTTTGGAGTATCGAGCATATAGAACAAAGAACTGGGGAGCGTTTACAATAATTTACTAAGCACATTCGAACAAGTGAATTTACATCACTGGTAGAGGAATGTGCTTTGAAAAGTTACAGTTGCATATTACTAACTGCTTACAATTTTTATACACATAGTGTGTCAAAGAATTTTTAAGACTGCGTTTATAAAATTAAATAAAAACGAGTAATTCTAAAAAAAAATTAGGATTTTTATTCAAAATAAGCTCTTTCAGCTTCAATGCATTTAATACAGTGACTTATTAACGACTCTAATGCCTGTTCCATTTCACTTGGTGAGATTACCTTCAAAACTCGCGTCGAAGCCTTTTGTGTAGTCACAATGTCATCAAAATAACACCCTTTTAACATTCGAGCATAAATGGACTGTCGTAGAGCGAATATGACGTTATCATCGCGAAGCAAACATCTCAGACCTGATGGCACCAGACACGTGACTTCCTTTCAAAATTTATGAATGAAAAAACGTTCGTGATTGACTTGTAATTTGGAAATAATAGTAAATGTGCTCCTTCATGAAGTACAGGATATTTTTATGAATGAACTAGAAAAAAATTATGAATGGATGACGTAGTAAACCACGTGTTTGAGGCCATACATGTTGGCCTCACTTTGATGTTAGCGAAATTATAACCTTATGATTTCTCTACTATGAGGGATCCATGCTCGAAGCTTTTAACTTCAATTTAAGATTTGGGAATAAAGAGAAGTAGCAGGGTGATAAATCAGAAGAATACGGTGGATGAGGTTATTTTCTGCCAAAAATTGTCGCACCTTTAGTGAGTTGTGACTGGATGCAACTATCATTGAACAAACATCAACGGTTTTCATCCGAATATTCTAGACAAATACGACGAATTCTGGTTAAGAAACGCTTCAAAACATTCTAACATTTAAATAATTGCCAGTAATCTTTTGTCCAGTCGGAGAAAATTCTTTGTGGATATCGAAGAATGTGATGAACATTGCTTTGTTTTTTGATGGAACGTTTGTACCATAAGAAAACATCGCCGTAAACTTGTTTCATTAAATGATACGTGTTGTTTCAGTGGCATTTTTTTCAAGTTTTGCATGAAATTTAATTACAGCTTTCTGTTCCATCTTGAAAATTTAACATGAAAAAAACTGTACTTCTCTGAGGAATTCTCTACTGTAATTGTAATCACAATTTATCAATACAGAATTTATTCAGTTTACATTAAATATAAAAAAATTAAATTCATAAAATTGAAAATAAAGTTTAAAATTTTATGCACCCGGCTTTATAGTTCAAAGACCAATATTTAAAAGGAAAATTTGAGTTTTGTTGATAAATTTCTTTATAACAATAATCCTTTAAATTTTTCAAACTTGTATCTTGAACGTTTTATGTTTGTATATTAGCGTTGATGGTTGTGCCTATTTAGGGTGTGCGGTAGTAAGGATTTGTGAAGATCTTACTTGACTTTCTTTTCATTAAATATTTTTGTTTAGTTTAATTAAAGACCTTTCGAATTCACAAATTTAATTATTTTGAAAAGTAGGGATTTTAAATCACAAAAAGGGAATTGGTTTTCCTTTTAAAGTAAAAAAATCGACAATAAGATTAATTTCAAAATCATGCATAAGTCTCGAAAGTATTTTTTCACTGGTATTGCGAATTACGAAAAAAATGTCTTACTCAAAAAAAAATATTCATTTTCATTTACGTAATATAATTGAATACTTGAAATATATAAAATTTCTTACTCAAAAAAAAATATTCATTTTCATTTACGTAATATAATTGAATACTTGAGAAATATAAAATTTCTTACTCCAAAAAAAATATTCAGTTT